>CM021100.1:109385643-109667942 GCA_007115665.2 Sequoiadendron giganteum
TATGTCATCTGATTTTTTACACTATTCTTTCATAATAGACTCAAAATGTATAATCTGATTTAGATTGATTTTTCTATGTTTTGTTGGATCTTATTTTCTATTTATTAATGTTTTCAGCTTATTCCATGATATAATAGTTTTCATGATTGCATTCAATCTATCTTTTCAAAGTCAAAATCTCAAATTTTAATTTTATATTTATCTATA
This sequence comes from Sequoiadendron giganteum, assembly GCA_007115665.2. NCBI lineage: Eukaryota > Viridiplantae > Streptophyta > Pinopsida > Cupressales > Cupressaceae > Sequoiadendron > Sequoiadendron giganteum. Next base: position 109,385,851 of record CM021100.1, read on the forward strand.
ATATTATTTATGTCATCACCAAATTTTTTATTTTAATTGTACCTAGTTTGTGAAATCATTGAATGAATTCATTTTTTTCTAAATGTCTCAAATTTCAATATTTGTGTTTACAAACTGAATTAAAAAATTATATTTTCATGCTCCATGTTTATTAAAATCCAATCTAAAAAATATTGTTAGTTTGAGTCTTTTTAGCTTCCAGTGTTTCTTGTTTGGGTGGTGCATCTCTTCCATGCATGCCTTACCCTATTAAATCCAGTTTATCAAAATATTCAAATCCATGGGTTGAGTCCATAGTTTTTTGTCTTCACAGACCTACGCACCTTTTACGTTCAGACTAGACAGTGCATTCATATCCATGTTTAGGATCTAGAGTACAGTGTGCCTAATTCCACTTCTCTGCTTGGAGTTACCACGTGCCTATTGTGCATTCTATCTGTCTCTTTACATAGATATATTTTTTGACGGCCTCTATCTAATGTAAAACTCTCACTGTGGCCCATCATGGGTAACCATGTAGCTTTATTTTGAATGCGATGAGATCTGGATCCCGGTAAAAGCATTCCATCATGTTTATCCATGTACACCTTATGCACATTAAATTTGATGGTCTAAGCCTTAAGTGAAAATAATCATGGGCTTGTATTTCTCAGATTTTTAACCGTATTATCTTTTTATGCCAAATAAGGGGAATTTTGTGTTTTATTTATAGTTTTTAGAGGGAACATCGAGAAATTTATAAAATATACTAACAAAGATAGGTGTACTAAGAATTTGAATAATTCAATGCCCAATTTTTTCTTAAAACAAATCTGCCAGTCACTATTATTTGATTTGATATTCATCTTGGATAGAAAAAAATTAGAGGATTTTTAGTAACATACTAGATCTTTTCAATTATATTGAAAATAATTTTTTTTTATGAATTACTGTTGTTTTAATTGAAAATAAATTGTCTTATATTTCATACCATTTGAGTGAGTGAGATTATAATGGACTAAACAATGGTAATGGCAACAAATTCTATTGGATAGAAAAGTGATAACATTTATATTTTAATTTATAGTTAGTTAGAAAATGTGTTGAAATTTATATCTTGTGTAGATTCCCTCCAAAAGTGTCCTAAGATTATCTTGGATTTAAATATGTAAGTCCTAAAAATTATCAAATAAACCTGTAAAACTACATGTTTAGCCTTATCCCAAACACTCATAACTCTGCATCACATACATGAGATCTAAGTATTCATTCTTAAGGTGTTGAAGATTATATATTAATATATAAGATCTCAAGTTTTGATAGGGAACTTAATGAAAATGAAATAAAATTTTGAGAGCCAACAAACTAGTAGATTGGTTGGATGTATAGATTCACATTGGAAAGCTTAACAAATGATCAAAGTCTACGTTTAGTTATAATTTAATTTTGATTTCATAATATTTTATTCTAAGTCCAAAAAATAATCTATCATAACATTTTTCATAGTAGAGGTCAAGTAGAAAGCCACCACATTTATAACTTGCTAGACAATGTGGTTGACAAGATTATAAGAGTATATGCAGTAGATACAACATGGACCTGCCTTAATTGTATTGTGATAACAAAACTAGTATACTAATGGGAAGGAAACCAATGTTTCATAGTAAGACTAGCTTGTGCCAAGTTTCAGACATTTGAAGCTTTGATTTGAGTTTTTTCCAATGGTTATTACGGTTGAGAATGAAAGAATAATGTTCATTGCATAGTTTGCATGTTAGTTTACTTAAAGTTATTTTAATTCAAGTTATTTGTGTAATTTTAATTTTATGTTATTTGAGTTTTTCCTAATTATTATTAGGAGTGAGAATGAAAGAATCATGTCAATTATATTATTTGCATGTATTGTAAAATTTACTTGATCAGTAATTTGGATGCAAATTGTGTGTTATTTTAATTGAAACTACACACAAAAGTTGGAGTTTACACTAAATTCTGTCACAATACACACAAAAGTTGAAGCTTATATTTTTAGCTTTGTTTTGAATTTTTTTCTAATGATTATTATGGGTGCAATCAAAAGAATCATGTTCATTATATAATTTGTATGTTGATAAATATAATTTTGCATGATATTTAATTTCTAATTACTTGTGTAATTTTCTGTTATAAATAACCTAAAAGTTAGAGCTTACACTTTAAAATTTGCTTCAAATTTTTATTAATAAAAAAAAAAAATTTATGTCCATTATATAATTTACATGTATTTGAAAATATAATTTATCAATAACTTGCATATATATTACATATTATTGATATAATTTTCCATAATTTACATGTATTCAAAAATATAATTTATCAATAACTTGCATATATATTACATATTATTGATATAATTTTCCATGTAAAAAAAAATTTCCCCTCATAATGCATATAGAAGTGTGGCTTATAAATCATTATTCTTTTATCATTTATATTGCTGCTATACTTCCTATATATAGTGCAGCGATAAAATAACAGCAATAACTAGTATAATTTTCTGTGTGTATCTATGTCTGACCTATTTTTGTTTATATGCAATTTTTTTATTTTGAAATAATAAGTTATGAATACAAAATGTTTTTAAAACCGAAAAACAACGCGTACGTGCAAATTCCCGACAGAATATGGCACTATAATACCAATTCAACCACTATATACCAGATATAACAGGCTTTTGCCAGCCAGATATTGAATCTAAAGTACTTTTTGAATTATCATTCGGGAGATGTATTAGAGCCCACAATCAGTTTGTTTTTTGTTTTTAATATTGATTACCGAAAACGATGCCACCTGATAAAAAGTTATAACCGAAAAACAACAATTTAAGGAAAAATTGATGGATTTGTTTGTTAAAAAAGTTCAGATTCTGATGTTTACAGGTAAGGGTATCATAAAAGAGAACCCTAAGGCGCTCTGAAATTTACTCTCCTATATTATTTCAATTTTAGAAGTTATTTTCAATTTGATAAAATTAACGTTAAAAAATTAAACTTCAAGCTCAAATCATAGCATAGACAACAAACGCATTGAGAGGTGCGAGTGTAGAACATTATTGGAATACTTAGATTTCCTAATTTATGCTCTGTTTGAATACTGTTGGAACTTCACAGTGCCTGAAATAAGTTGCAGAAAATCTCTTGGACCATAGAGTCCCCTTGAATTCATGAAAGGCTGCACACACACACAATCTGTTCATTAAATTTTATCTTTTGACATAAAAGAAGAACTGCTTAGCAGAAATTTTAATCATGAAATTACGTGAGATTGAGATTAGTTTGATGTGGATCTTGTTGAGTTGCAGCATCTGTTTCCAAATTATTGTTGACTCCTTCCATGATGTCAATATTAAGGTGGCATTCCGTGCGACTTTTACCAATCTGTATCATGTTTAGAATTTCATTCATGCCAATATGAAAAGAAGCATTATGATAGCAATGAGGATATGGATAGACAGTCTGTTACCTTTTTAAACAGATTAGTGTTTTTCACTGTAAGTGATTTTGCCTGCATGACAATTGAAATCATCAGCCATTACCAAAACAGCTTCACTACAGTTGTGATCAGTAAGGAATTTACCCCAGTTTTGTTTATGCAGCATATAGCAATTCCAATTTAACATGCAAAGCATGACGAGAAAACGAAACAAAGATGAAATGTGATATAGTCTTATAGGAATCCACAAGATCAGATGTCAAAACCAAGCAATATGTATGCACTACTACTCAATTCATGCTATATTACTCCGTGAGGATAATTAAGATTTAGAGAAGGAATCAGGCTTTATCAAATAACCCAATTATCTATTCTGCCTATCGATTAAATTTTAAGCTGTAATATTTAACCTGTAATGATTTGGAGGAATCACGGACTTTAAATGTAATGACTTTGAGTTGTCTTAGTAGGGAAATATTTAACAATGTTCATCTACCCTTCGGCTGGTGAGTTGAGCAAGCACATTTTTTTCACTTGGAATCAGTTCATTCTAGATCACACTCACCAGTAGATGTGAACCATCTTTGTCATGAACCTCACTATTTTCTTAGTGAGATCTTTTATTTCTATTGTAATTTGGATTAGGGGTGGAATTTGTGATTGTAATACGTTAGTGCGTTTATGTGTGTATATATAGTTTTATGAATTGTTGATGATTACTGTTAATGAATATGATTAAATGGTTGTGTTATATAATGAATTTAATGTATTGATTATATTTTAAGTTTTTTGATAAATCCAGAGTAATGATTGGAATGGTGGAATTCTGCAAGAAATTTGGATAGATTGCAGGTACCTGAAGTGCAAGGTGGGGTGGGTTTTGTGGTTCTATGAAGAGAGATCGGTGTATCACAATGCCGATTTTATATTGAAACTTATTCATCAACTCTTTTTGCCATACATAGGTTCACATAACCTTGTATAAAATAAACAGTGTCATAATTCTGTTAACAATAAATTGGAATCTATTAAGACTTGTTTGAATCCTCATGCCTAACCTTAGGAACCTAAGCAACTATTCAATAACAATTATTACTCATTTCTGAGTATGTTTTGAAGGCATTGATAATAACTCAGTTTATTTCCCATCAACTTTAAATATGCCATAATAGTATTTAATTTATTAAATCATTAAATATAAATTAATGTATATATAAACTTATGAAATAAAATGTGAGGAGGCTATTCAATTAAATTTTTATTATAGAAGAATTAAACTTCATCCTTATGCCCATCGACCTTGTGGAACACAAAGACCAAACAAAAGAAAGGGAAAATGTGAACACGAAAATAGGTAGGACCGTAGGGGCATGTCCAAGAAGAAGACCAACTGAAAATGCCCTTAATAATTTGTCTTTTACCTTCCCCATGGGGGGCGACAGCTTGCTATATGAAGCCCAACGGTCACCTCATTTTCCCTCCACTTGTTTGGGTGTTGGTATTCCGTTTGAAGATTGATTAAAAACAATATGGATAACGTAATTATCATCTCATTTTATTTTTCAAACAATTGAAAGCTTGCTGCTATGTATACAAAACACAGTGATATTAATATATGAGATTTCTTCAGCTTCAGTGGATGTAGTCATATTGGTGAACCACGTAAAATCATGTTTTGTGCCTTGTTTTATTTATGATTTTGTTTTTGCAATTCGTTTATCTAATCTTGTTAATCAACAATTTGATGGGGTGGATGGATATGGATCAATGCAAAAACACATAGAAACACAAACTCATAAAATGCCATAAACTGGTATTTCGTAAATTCTCATAGTTACACCGAGTTTCGGGGACGGGGATAGGGGGACGGTAGGGGACGGGTTTCGGGGGCGCGGGGGCGGGGGGCCTAAGTTTGGGGATGGCGGGGGGACGGCGGCGAGGGGGCGGCGGGGGAGCGGTGCGCTGAAATACATATAGTACTTGAAAAATTAGTTATAAAAAGATGTATAATTGTAAAAGCCTAAGGAACATTGAAACAATGAAAATATACTTGTAAGTTGTAACTTAATAGACATTGTGATTGGAACGAGAACTAGTTGTTTCATATTCATAAATTGAATTTCAAAATTTCAGTCATGATTCGTAATTACAATCAAGTATCAAGTTATCAACACAACAGTGTTCAAACTTCAAAGTTCAAAAACAAAATACTAAATACTAAATAGCTAATGGCCTAATGGCTAATGCCTCTATTGATCTAATCATCTCCAACTCCAAGCTCCATGCCAATCTCCTCATCACTGGAACCGTCGGACGAGGACCCCAAATGCTCAAGCTCATCTAAACCAATACCAACCAGCCCTATCTATGTAGCATCCTCATCTATCTGTGCTGGCTCTTCTGGCTCTACATCCCATCTGGCTGCTGGACTCTCCTTGTATGTAGTTGTGTTGTGATCAATGAGACATAAGGCACTATGGACAGCCACAAGCTTCTCCGCCCTCCTAGAAGTGAGCCTGTTCCTCTTAACAGAGTGGATGAAGTTATAAGTGGACCAGTTCCTCTCAGAAGCAGAAGAACTAGAAACCTGGGACAACAAACGAGTGGCTAGAGTAGTAATCAAAGATCTAGGCCCATGCATAGTCCACCACAACTTGGGGTCCTCTTGTGACATAGTCTCCAAATCTAATATGGCTGCCTCTGAATATCCCCAAAGAGTAGCAAATTTTGTCCACTCAGTACGAAGCAAGCTGGCCTCTATAGGATCATACATTTTGTCAATGGCCTTCATGAACCCTTCATTCACCTCAAAATCCTCTATAGGTGTCACTCTACCAAGACGTGGCACATACCACTTTGGGTTCAATGCGTAGGCAGCCATGTGTAAGGGAGTGTTGAGTTTCTCCCATCTATGCTGAATGATTGGATAAACATGCTCGGTGTAGAATTGCATTGTGGGGTCCCTCTCTCGCACTTTAGCCTTCATTTGATCAAGCATGGAATCAATGCATTTGTATACCTCTCCAAGGGAAGGTGCATTAGAATCTCCAAATCTAATAACTTTGAAGACTGGCTCAATAATGGAGACAACATATTTGGCATCAACCCAAAAGACATCATTCTTCACCACCTCCTTAACCCTCAATCGCTGCTGTGTCTTTGACTCAGGCCATCTGTTCCATTCTGCTGTCATTACCATTAGTTGCAAAGGCTCTTGCAACTCAAGCATCCTCTCCAAGAGAATAAAGTATGATGCATACCGAGTCTCTACAGGCTTCAGGAATTCCTTCTTGGAGAAGGACCTGAAAAGTGCATGTGAATGATGATGGATGCAGATAAACATCTGCACATCTTTAGCATCACTGACAATAGATTTGATCCAGCTGATTTTACCCATGTCCTTAAGTGCATTATTCATAGCATGCACACAACAAGGAGTCCAGAAAATATGCCTATAGGCTGCCTCAATCAACTTCCCTGCAGCTTTGCACACATGGGCCGCATCTGTCACTACCTGCACCACATTTTGTGGTCCAACCTCCTCTGTAGCATCCTTGAGGATCTGAAACTGATAATGGGCATCCTTGCTATGCCTTGAACAATCAATAGCCTTAAGGAAATAAGGGCCCGCTATAGATGTGACGATGATATTGATGAGTGGACGATGCCTAATGTCCGTCCACCCATCCATGACTATGCTGCATCCACTTGTGACCCAGGTTTTTTTCATCTTCTCCATCAAAATATTAATCTTGGAATAGTTTTGATCCAAGATTGTTGTCCTCAATTTATTCTCCCCTGGTGGCACATATGATTGTCCTGCCCTTATTATCTTTGACACAGCTTCCTTATAATAAGGAGAGCGAGCCACATGGAATGGAATGCCATTGGCAAAGAATAATTTGCCAATGGCATCATCTGCCTCATCCTTTGCCTGCACATTGAATAAATCTGCTAAAGGTTGTGAAGACGTCATCTTACGTTTCCCCCTAGGCTCTGTTGCACTTGAACTGAACGGATTTGGTGGCCTTTGACTCTGCAAAGTAGAAGTAGACACTGCTGAAAATTGATCACCCAAACTCTTATGTGGCAATGTAGCAAATGCAGGCACTTCACCCTCATTACAACCCCATAATTTTAAAATTTCAGCCCTGTACTTCAAGTTACCTGCCACAACTCTACATACATCTACACCTTTGCCTTGAATAAGAAGAAAGTGTGCATTCGTTCTTGTAATGCTGCCAAACCATGTAAGCTCACACATGTGACACTTCCATAATCTAGTGCCCCCAGCTGCCCCAGGCTTTGCTGCTACCTTGGATGCAAATTGTTTTAAGGGTTTTTTTGGATCAAAGAGGCCCTTGGCCCATTCTTGAAGGATTTTCTGAAGGGCAGCTATTATCTCTAGTGCCAATGGAACTTGTGGTAGTTTGAGTATTTGAGGCTGAGCCATGTTGTGGAACTTGTGGTTCAACTTCACCCACAGCCTCCCCTCCTATTTGAAAGTCAGGATCATGATCATCTGATGAATCATTTTCACTTTGAATTCTTGGTTCATCATCACTTCTGTTATGTGAACTCATTATGATGATGATGCTGCAAAAACAATGTAAAAAAAAAATCAGACTTATATAATCAATTAAGAAATCAAAATGTGGTTTGTTCTGCAAAATTTGGAAGCACAGGCAAGGCATTTGAACTGTTTGACAGTGACTGCATTCAGTCACTGTCAAACAGTTCAAATGCCTTGCCTTGATGCATCAAGGCAAGGCATTTGAACTGCATCAGTCAAAGACTCAAATGCATCAAGGCAAGACATTTGAACTTGCCTTGATACCTGAATGCATCAGTCAAACAGATGCCTTGCATCAATGCATCAAGGCAAGACATTTGAACTTGCCTTGATGCCTGAATGCATCAGTCAAATGCATCAAGGCAAGGCATTTGAATTGTTTGACAGTGACTGCATTCAGTCACACTGTCAAACAGTTCAAATACCTTGCCTTGATGCATTCAATCACTATCAAGTATCAAGGACTCAAGTGTCAAACAGTTCACACTTCACAGTTAAAAATTTAAAAAGGTTTGCCAGGCCTTGATGCATGCAATCACTGTTACTGTCAACAATTTTTAGTTTTACAGTTTACTTTTAACTTTTATGATTTTATCTCATTTTCGATTTTAAAAATTTTCAAAAAAAAACATAGTTGGATGACTGGTGAGGCTTTGAGCGAATCCCTCAAAGGGATGCGAGCTCATGGAAGAGGTGACATTGTCGCCTCTCCCATGAGCTCGCATCCCTTTGAGGGATTCGCTCAAAGCCTCCCAACCTCCTGTTCCAATGCCGAATGCCCTAGCGACTGAAATCAAAATAAACAATGCGAAATCCGAAATCGTAAATATAAAATACCCGAGTGTTCAATAATGACACCCTTGGAAAACAGAAAATCCGAAAACCTTGATCTGGTTCAGTTTGCAGTTCGCACATTCACTCTCAGAGTCTCAGGCAAAGTCTTGAATGCTCTCACAGGCACGCACGGGTAGGAAATGTTCAAATGATTCAATGAGATAAAATCATAAAAGTTAAAAGTTTTTTGATTTTTGATTTTGTTTTACTTACATATCAATATCATAATAGTTAAATTTTAACAAATTTGATTTTAATTAAAATTTAATACACTTGAATGAAGGGGACGTGGGAAACTCGGAGGCTTGGAGACTCCTAGAAGACTCCCAAAGGAGACTCCCTGTGAAGGAAACGTCCAGGGGACGGCGGAGGGACGGGGAGACGGCGGGGGGACGTTTCCCTGACGTCTCCGCGTCTCAGAAACGTCCCCGTCTCCGAGACGGCTAGTTTTTTGAGGGGGACGCGTCCCCGTGGAACTATGTAAATTCTCCATCTTCATTCAGCTCCAACACTCCACCACACACAAATCCATTACATCTGCCTCCTTAAATAGAGGTCTTAGAAGAATACAAAAATCTTTGGAAGTTGTTTTTCACATTTCTTCCTAGACTCTTCTATCACCGACAATCATCTTTTTAGACTCTTCTTGCATCGAATTCTCTGGACTCTGCATTTAATGAGGTAGGTGGTTGCAGGTGGTAGAAATTAATTCCAACATTTCTCTCCCTTAATTTCTACCACAAACCGATTGCTCTGAATAATCATGCCATGATCTAGTACAAATGGGTCTTGGCCTAAAGCCTTGTTAGGTACCCATTTACAATCACTAATTGTGTCAATGAAACATTCTTCTTTGTAAATTAGTTTCCTTTGTCTCTAAGGAAGTCTACGGACTTCCTCAAATTCTTTTCATCCATAGTTTCAAAGAACTCTCAATTCTAATGTCATTCTCTTGTCTTATTGCGAATGCTGCGGTATTCTCCAATTCCTTTGCTCTTCTTTTGCCATTGATTGATGTTATTCTTTCTCTTCTTTGTCTTGTGGTTGCAACCAAGTCTTTAGACTTCTCGAATCCTTTCTTTGCCATCTTGATTATCTTCATGCCTGACGATGCCTTTGTCTTTTTCCAACTACTGCGACAGTCTCTTAAACCTTTGTTTTTTAAAACTTCAATCTTGAACTTCCTGCAAACTTGCCATCTATAGATGTCTTGCCAAAAGTATTTGTTGTTCCTTCAAACTTGCCATGATTGCCATCATCTTTTACATGCGAACTTTTATATTTGAACAAATTCTTGATCATACCTGTAATTTTCTGCCAACTAGATCCATAAACCCATACACAATCCATAAGCATACAACCTGTCATGGAATCTTTATTCCAACATGACTTTTCACAATGATTTCTCATACCACAAATAGAACAAGGGTGAAGATCCCAACAATTCTCTTTCTTGTGCCCTTCTCTATGACAATATGAACATTCCATTCTTTTACTTCATTTGCATGAACTTGTAACACTAGCAGCATCAGTTATATTTTGCTTACCATATCCGAGGCCTACATTCTTGGGCCTCATAACTGGCTGAATGGGCTCTCTTATTTCTTGCCCATATTTTCCCAAACCTTTTCCTTTAAATCCCATTTTCTGCATGGTTCTCAAACAAACACTCTTTTCAACATTTACAAAATCAAAAACATTATCATCATCTCTAAATTCATTATCATGTTCATCTTCACACTCTTTTTTACAAACAATTTCAGCATAAACACATTTATCAAATGATAAATTCAAATCCTCTGTACTACATGAATCATCACATACCAATTTCTTTGTTTTCAAACTTTCATTTTCTCCATTTAATTTTGTGATTTCTTTGTATAAACTATTCTCTTCTTCTAATTTCTTCACCTTTTCTTCTAAGTCATCAACCAACTTCACTCTTTGTTTTAGTTCTTTATTTTTTTTATTAATCTCATCAAACAATTTTAGCTTTTCTTCTAACACTTTATTTTTCTCTCTAAGTTTGCTCAATTCTTTCACTTGCCAATTATGTATTTCTTCCACAAACTTTAATCTATCCTCTAGTTTTTCAATTTTCTCTTTATAATCACTAATTTCTTTTAAAAGTTTACATTTTTCTGCTGACCTTTCCTTCATAATTGCAAACCATTTTTTTCTCTCTTTCATTAATTCTTCATTTAAAAAATCTATTTCAGAAACTAAATTTGCATTTTCTTTCGACGCTCTTTTACCTTGCTTTCCCATTGTAACAAACCAATAAACTCACCTTGTTCACTTGATTTCGTTATTCGGGAGCTTCGTGTGCCTCTCTTTCTTTACTGTTGTAACCAATCTATTTGCCTTCTCAGACTCTTTCGTTGAGATTCGTCACAACAAAATCAGCGACCTCATACCAATCTTTAGCAGCACCGTAAAAACAGCGATCTCCAGAAACCAAATAGCTTCAAAACAAAATTGCGATCTCCTTTTCTATTTTTTTAATGGTTAATGCTTCAATTAAAAAACCAGTGATTTCTTTAAATTTTCTGACTCTTCCATGATCCTTGTAACTGCTACCAGTAAAGTTACATCTGCAATCTATCTTAATCTTCTTTTTTCTGTGAACAAACAGAGCAGTGATTTCAGCAAACAAATACCTGCGATCTTGCAAACAGTGACCCCCTTTTGTTCCAAGCAAATGATGCAATTTGCGATCTTCAAGCTTTGACTGCTGACTTCATCAGCGCTTCAAGTTTCTGCACCTCCTCCTAAACAAATCTCCTTTGCTTGCTTTATACAGATCCTCCTTTTGACACTTATCTAGATAGCTGCTATAGCGGCTAATAACCTTGCAATCTTCACTTTGTTTTCTAAAATCTGCGATGATTTCTATTCTTGTAGTAACTTTGGTGCTCTACGGGAATCTTGTTGATTGGGGGATTTGGACTTCACCTCCTGCGAATTCCTTCCTTCAACGGCTTCCACTTTTGGCTCTGATTCCCCAACACATCTCATTTAGCTTTCATTTGTGACAAATTAACTTGCTTTCTGTTAACGGCAAATGGCCTGGGCACGACTCCTCCAAGTATTTGATAGACAGCAGCCTACCGATCTGCAGATCTTCAACTCCTTTTAACAGCGCTTGGAAACTCTAGTGATCGAACCTCCTCTGAAACTTGGCTCTGATACCACTCTGATGGGGTGGATGGATATGGATCAATACAAAAATGCATAGAAACACAAACTCATAAAATGCCATAAACTTGTATTTCATAAATTCTTCATCTTCATACTTGATCAGCTCCAACACTCCACCACACTCAAATCCATTATATCTGCTTGTTGCGTTCATTTGTCCTTGATGTCATGTGCTTCAGTGCTTCATGCTTCAGATCAGGTCATTCTGCTTGTTTGAATAGCTTGGCATTGTATGACTTTGTCAAGGCATCGTCGTTTCTTTTCAAACTGTTCCTATTCTTTACTTGTGGAAGCGGGTATTTTATATTCTTTACATTTTTGGTTAAAGCCACATGTTTATGTTGACTTGTCGTGGTTTGTGAGTTCGCAGCATTGAAATATTCCTTGGCATATTCAATTGCTTCATTATGGTGTCGGGATTGTTATTTTTATCCACGGATTTGAAGGCATTATTAGTATTTGATAATGATGTTGTTTTGTTGATCTAAATTGCAACGGATTTCAAATGTTATTGATTTTACTATTGTCTTAAGGACTGAGATCTAGGTCTGATTGACTAACTTTTGAGGTTGAAAGTCAATCTTTACACCTTGTGACCTCTTTTTGAATGAAATTCTTTAAGGAAAGGTACAAATAGAGAAAATGCCCCCTTAACATTAAGGAACCCCTTTTCCAAACATTTCAAAGATTAATGGGAAATATAAATCCCACGCAAGCAACAAGGGAGCTTCCCAAAAGCTAGGCCATGACTAGGGGTGCTAAGGAAGCTCCCAAACAAGTTCTTGATTATGACATTTTTCCTCAAAAAATTTATTTCCTCAATAAAAACTACACGCATCCATTTCATGCCTCATCACCGCCTTCTAAAAATCCCACACATTCAAATGACGGTCACTTACAAGCACACGAAAATAATATTAGTTCATTGCCGCAATCAACAAGGGGTATACAAAGGAGTGTTAATATGCAAAATAATACAAGTGATGTTGTTAATACTAGAAATATTGGTAATATTGGCAACTTAGTGATACAAATAATAATGCTAGAAATTTGCTAGAAATTTCTCAGGAGGGAAAAATTTGCAATCAAATACGTAGAGCCAAGCACCTCAATTGAGGAGGTCCACCAGGGAATGTTGACCTTTGGAAAAGTTAGAAGACTACCAATTATTAATCTTTGATCAAGCAGAGCCAACTACCTTAAAAGATGCCTACAAAGATATCAATCATGAGAAGTGGATGGATGCCATGAAGGAGGAAATGGATTCATTAATGGCTAATCACACTTGGGATTTGGGGAAGCTTAAACCCAATCGAAGAGCCTTGAAGAATAGATGGGTGTACCAATTGAAAGAGGAGGGAGGAGGGAGGAAGGAAACAATACTAGGCTAGATTGTTAGTGAAGGGTTATGATCAGTAAAAGGGGATTGACTTTAATGAGATCTTCTCACCAGTTGTGAAGATGACTACCATTTCAGTGGTTTTGGGCCTTATGGTGGTATATGATCTTGAACTTGAATAACTCGATGTCAAGACTACATTTCTCTATGGTGATATGGAAGACGAATTATATATGCAGCAGCTTGAAGGTTTTGATAAATAAGGGCAACAAGATTTGTATTGCAAATCGAGGAGAACTTTGTATGGGCTCAAACAAACCCCACGAGAATGGTATCTCAAGTTTGACTCCTTCATGACTAAGCAACATTTCACCCGCTACGAATCTAATCCATGTGTCTACTAGAAGGTATTGGACAATGGTGATTTTTTCGTATTGCTGCTCTATGTTGATGATATGCTAGTAATTGAGACTAGCATGAGTGTTGTTCGTGATTTGAAACAAAAATTGGCTCACAAGTTTGCAGTGAAAGATTTAGGGGCAGCGAAGAGGATTCTTGGCATGAGCGTAATCAAGGATAAATGGAAGAGAGAAACCAGATTATCACAAGAAAAAAACATTAACAAGGTTTTGGATAGGTTATATATGCAAAGTGCTAAGGTTGTGTTGGTTGATAGATTTATCACCTAACTCTATATTCTCATGCCCACAAAGGTGACAAATGTAACCACAGTTGAATCAGTAATAACACTATTTTCAGACTGATTCTTTGCTTATTTTTAAAGGTGGAAGCTACCTTCGTTTGATATTCAGGGAATAATTTTTTAACTAAGGTTTATGTTAACCAGAAAGAAAATAAAGGAAGGGGATTTTAACCAGAAATCTTTAAAAGCATCCATTATCTTCATAAAACAAAACTGAAATACAACTCAACCGAAATTAAACCAAAACCACCATAGAATCTTTATTCACAGATAAACGATACCACAATGATGCAATGAATTAGAATATATCATATATCACCCAACAATAGATCACACATAGGTAGAAAATTCAACATAAGCATAACAGATTCATACACCATAATTCAAAGATTACGAACGCATAAACTCCACCAGTGTATTCTATATCAGGATAGCACAAACCATGAAATTCTAACAAATTTTTTTCTCTAATGAGTAAATAAAAGTTTTCCCAAAAGATCCCATCACCATCAACGAAAACCAAATTTAAAGCATAGCAAATTGTCTTTGGTAACAATTTCTTGAAAGTATCCGTACCAAATAAAAGATGAGTCTTAAACTTAAAAAGAACCAAATTAAACTGAAGTATCGGGAAATACTAAAAATAACTAAGCATCATTTCCATCAGCCTCAGCCTCTTCATCTTCTATATTCTCAACCGCTCCATGTTGCAACAGTTCTTCTTATGCCTTCACTCTGGATTTATAGTCTTTGTACCTGGTAATAATGGCAAGTATTTCTTTACTTCCTGGTGTTACAGTGATCTGCAATCTAGTTATCCATTTGGTTAGAGCATCCTCAGACTCGATCAGAGTATCAACTCTCCCGATTGCCTCAACTTTAAAAGAATCAAGGTAGACTTGCAATCTACCGAGTTTTGAGAAAGATTCTTTGGTCATCATAGCAGGGTCTACTATCTCCTTGTTGAATACTTCCTTGAATTTCAAACAAACCTCTTTCGAATCTAAAATCTTCTCATCAAACTCATCAGTGATGTCTGATTTTAGGTCATGACAATTACCTTTCAACTCTACCAGCATGTCTAGATACTTTTCAAGTACTTCAGAGATTTCCTTTACCAAGTTGTCATTAATGCTTAATTTCCATTTCAATGAGTTGGACCAAGAAGAATCTAACTCCTTTGGATCATTCACAATTTGGTCATTTACCAGTTTTATTCGATCCATGGAAATTAACTCTTGCATTTCTTGTGAGAGCACATAGAGGTTGGTCTGATCTTTCCTAACTTGACGTAGCTCTGTCATTAATTATTTTCTTTTATCAACAACTTGAGTATAAAAAAGTACCGATTTTTCTAATAAAGAGGATGATTTCTTGAGACATTTCATCTAACCATTCACTGACAACCTTGGAATAGCTCAGATTCTTTCTAATTAATTGCATTTTAGACTCGTCAATATCTCCCCTCCGAGAACTTGAGGCTTCACTGGATATAGGAGGGGGAATCAAAGAAGAAATAAAATTCTTTAAAACAAGGACCTAAGATTGCAAATTCACCTTTTCCTTTCTTTCTTACTTTACCCGCTTAATCAGAGCATTGATTGAATAATTAGCATGATACACATCACCCTCAAGTTTTTGAGGTCCCATGTCAACATGTTTGATTTTGTAATCAGCTTCAGTTATGTCATCATCATTGAAATATTTTATGGGGACTGCAATTTCTAATATCGTATTACCAGAGAAGTAGGATCAGTTAGCATCCTCGACATTTTCTGAGCTTTCTTTCACCTTGTGGAAGTTTGGAGCAACCTTGCAACTGTATCTACTCCGAATGATGTCGTGGGAGTATATTTCCTCTTTTTCTCCACTGCTTTCTTTAGCCATGCCAGAGAGACTTATACCAAAACAGAATCCTTATTTCCTTGAACAATTTCCTTAGGCTCACCAAGAGTGACGGGTGCATTTTCCACTGGGGAAGAAGGTACTTCGGATAAAGGAGGGAAGGTATTGTCTTCACCAATTTGTGTAAAAAAGTTATCTGAATCCTCAGGCACAAGTTTTGATTGGCTGGTCTTCTTCTTAGAAGCGGGAGTGGACCTTTGTCCTGTTCACATATCGACTTCAATTTAGCCGTCTCTTCAGCCTTCTCACCATCACCCCCAGATTGTGAATTTGTGCACGAAGACCTAGTAAACAACCTTTCAAACGATGTACTGACTGTAACAATTTGAGTGGACCTTTGTTCATTCCTATGAGATGATTTTGGTTCTTGAGTAGAACCTGCAGCCTATTGCCATCTCCCCTCTAACCAGTCTTGGGTTCTTTTCAATATTGGGACAGCTTGAACATTTATGTTCAATACCTCATTTTTGCTCCAATCAACCTTGGTGTGAGATTTATCAGACAGTCTTTCATATTCTGGATCAATGACCATCAAATCTTTTGTCGCATTCTTAGGAATTTGGATAGAAAGACCAAAAACTTGTATTTGTTTGAGGGTTAACCTCATATAATCTCTCCTCAAAACCTCAGTTTCATCAATACAATATTCCCAAAAGTCCTCAATAGCATACTAATGTTGATATGAACCTCCTCCATATAGATTATGTCGCATGAAACCCTTACTATCAAAATTAGCCCTCATGAACAAATGTTGAAGATTATATTCCTTGAGGATTCCCTCAGCACCCTTAGCCATATGATTGTTTTTACATGTGAAGGAAGGGGTTATCAAAGTAAAAGCATAACCCTTCTTTCCCATATTTGTGTACTTTACATTCACCAAGGCCATTTGTCTACAAACTTCCGGGAAAACCAGCAAATCTTCCGGATATCTAGGAAATTTTAATGGGGATTTTTCATAACCTCCTATCCTCAAGTAGGAAAACTTCTCAAATTGGATATAGAAACTTCCATACTTTGATACTAGGGACATCAACTCAGGGGAAAAACGCATTTCAGGATTTCCATCCAATTTCCTCACAGCTTCCATCAAAAATGCATCATTGATAAGGCAAAATCTCCCATTCCAACCTGCTTGGTGAGCTGCAGATAACACTTGTATACAGGCATGCCAGAAGTTGGAGGTACCTGTGGCTTTAATCCTTAATGTATATTAAGCAAGAACACAGATGAAAAGTGGCAGTCTTCTAGAAATTGACTAATTGCTCACTCAAATGAAAACAAATTATCTTAGCCCAGTCAATGAACTCATTCTCATCACAGATAACCAAAATAAATTGACACATCCATTCTTCAAAAGATTTAATATGTGCATTTCCAACAATGCAGTGTAATAGAGCAATGGTATCTGCAATTTCTCCTTTGAAATGTATTCTTTAAGTTTGTCAGGTAACTGTGACTTGCCTCTTTTCTCCAATTTCAACCATCCTTTGGCCATGGAATTCTTGCACCAGTCCTCATTAGCTTTGAAAAACTCGTTAGTCATCGCAACAGACATATCTTTCACCGACGCTCTCACAAGAATCCTTAGCGCTTCAGAAACGACCTTGGGAGAAATTTTGGCAGCAACAATCTCGTCCACAACTTTGATTTCCCTTGTTTTTAGAATATACCTTCTCACACATGCGCCTACCAGGCCCATCCTCAACACGGCTTCTGGAAAACCCACGACGTGAGCTAACCCGCTCTCTAACAATTTTGCGTCGACAGCAGATTTTTTGTTTCTTTCTAAACGTGCCTAGAATTCCTCCAACTCGAAGGATCCCAGCTTCGTGTCCCTTACGCTGAGCCAACGATTTCTAATTTCAGATTGCATGAGCTCACAACACACAAAGGAACACTACTTTGCTTGAAGAAATAATTGCAAAAAACGGAGGTACAACTGAAACTCAACCAGATAAATCTCCACCACCCTAGATTGTGAGGATGACAAGACGTTCGTTTGGTGCTGAATTAATGTGATGTATTACATAAAGCCTTGGTAAAGCAAACCTTAAGATTGGCACGTTTTACAAAAATATTTGATGAGAGACATCTCCAAGTTGCATTGTACACCTCATTAAATACATAGGCGGCTCCTTGGAACACGCGGAATGGACAACACATTTCTTTCTCGCGGAAAAAGAAACTTTATAACTTAAAGTCGAGAGTTACGAAGTTATGAAAACCTCTGACTCACCGACTACATAATGAACCAACACACTTGACGCCACAAAACAAGAAAGGCCGGGTGATCGGAAAGTTAGGAAAAACACGAACCCGACGACAAGGTTTAACAACACGGGACGCCAGTGATCTAGGTTTCAAAAACTAAAAGAACACGCAACAAAGGTTAGGAACTTAGAGAATCCTACGACGAAGACTAAAATGAAGGAAAAGACTTAGACTTGGGCGGAAAATGAACAATTAAAGACCAAGGAGGTAAGAATTTAATATTACATGATACATACAATACCCATAGGTAACAGGTTGTAAGCACTCCTCATGCCAATCACTTTCGTTTATCTTCTGAAATGTGTCCCAAGACACAAGAAGAACAAGAAGAAATAAAAGGTGTCCCGTATTCACTAGCCGTTGGGAGCCTTATGTATGTAGTGGTATGCACTCGTCTAGACATTGCCCATGCAGTGGGAGTGGTGAGCAGATTTATGAGTAATCCAAATAAAATTCATTGTCAAGTGGTGAAGTGGATATTAAGATATTTGAAAAGCATCTTATATTATGCTTTATGTTTTGGTGGGAAAGATGCACAACTGCGAGGTTTCATTGATTCTGATATGGCTGGTGATTTGGAAAAATGAAGATCGACTATAAGTTATGTATTTACTTTTGTTGGGGCAGCGATAAGTTGGATTTCTAGATTGCAACAAGTGGTTCCACTTTCCACTATCGAGGCCGAATATATTTCTCTTACTAAAGGTGCAAAAGAAATAATTTGGTTGCAACAGTTGTTAGGTGAATTAGCATGTAAACAAAATGTTCTCACACTCTTTTGTGCTAGCAATAACGCTATTCACTTGGCTAAGAATACAACACTTCAAAATTGAACCAAGCACATTGAGCTACAATATCACTTCATCTGAACTGTCATTGAGGAGGGCAAAATTAAAGTTGATAAAATCCATACCAAGGTGAATTTGGTGGATGCTTTGACAAAGCTTGATTCAAGGGAGAAGCTTGAGTTTTGTAGGGCTTCTCTCAACATTGTCAAAATGTGACAATAGAATTTAAGTAGGGGAACATCTCTAAGCAGCAATCGTTGGGCTTCAAATGAGAGATTATTACCTATATAAAGCCCAACGGTCACCTCATCTTCCCTCCAATTATTTGGCTTTTGATATTCCATTTGAAGATTGATGAAAAACAATATAGATAATGTAACTATCATCTCATCTTATTTTTTGGCACAGCAAAAATCTTGTTACTATGTATACAAAACACAATAAAAATAATATAGGAGATTTCCCCTGCTTCTGTAGATGTAGCCATATTTGTGAACCCCGTAAAATCATGTTTTGTGCCTTGTTTGATTTCTGATTCTATTTTTGCAATTTGTTTATCTGCTCTTGTTAATCAAGAAATGGCACGGGAAAGGTGGAAGGGTGATCACGCTATTAACTTATTAAGAGACATGAGAACCCCCAAATTTGGAGAAGACTTGCAAATTTTACCACGAATGGTGTGCAAGGGACACCAAACCCATGACCCTCCTTAAAAATTTGTATTTTGGGGCTTTATTCAATAAAATAGAGAGGAAGGAAAGGTGCGACTAAGGCAAGGTGAGTTCTGACGAGTTTTAGGGAAAGAAAAGTGTGAAGGGAAATGGGACAAGGTAGAATAACTTGCCATTTCAGACGTTGGGATATTTGGATGCCATTATTCTAGGTTATTCCTTTTCCTCTAGTTTTTTTTAGGAAAGAAAAGTGTGAAGGGAAATGGGACAAGGTAGAATAACTTGCCATTTCAGACGTTGGGATATTTGGATGCCATTATTCTAGGTTATTCCTTTTCCTCTAGTTGTTTTTTTATTGTTATTGTTATTTTAATGGTTGAAAAAATTAGCTAATGGCTGCTAAACGCCCTTCCATATTAATATTGCCGTTGTTACAGACTTTATTTTGGGATTTAAACATTCTTACCAATTGCTTCCTTGAAAATTTTTTGATCTCCATTCCAAGTAGTCTCTACGAATGAATCTACTGATAAGTACAATGCTCAGAATTAATACAGTAGAAGCAAGTCCCACAATGAATACAATCATTGATAAACTCTTCCTGTCTTGCTTTCTTATTGAAGAACTTGGAAGAATGTGAACATTTTGATGCTCGTATATGACCTCACTAATGTGAAACTTTCAACAGAAAATTTAAAGTATCATGAAACTCTAAAGTTGATTTATTAGATCATGGTTCTATATTTTAGGTACTTTGAATTCTATAAACTAATTCCTTAACAATGCAGGATCACCATCATTGATGCATTCAAGAGATCTTCATAAACTACACATATCAAATAATCATAGTATTAGGAAATTTAGATTCAATAATAATATCTAAACCTAAAATTTAATCTTGGAATGAGAAAAAGCATGTTAATATCCTAGAAAAAATGTCCAAGTAGGTCAAAAGGCCTATAGGAGTACACCTAACTTGGTGACAAAGGATTGTTCAAGACTATTATTAATCCTCACTGCCAAGCTGTATACTATAACAATCTCACAAAACTACACTAGTAGGGAGCAAAATCACATCTTCCAAGATTAAGACTAGGTAATTACTCATACCCACCTTCATTGGGTGCGTTGGATACTTCTACGAGAGTTCGAGTGCTAGTTCAAAAACGACCTTGGAATGAATAGACTATTATGCCCTTCACATATTACTAATGCCTAAAATACATAGTTGAGTCATAATGGATGTTGGGCCTAGAAACTACTTATTTCTAATTAGGAATCTTTTTTCCAGTTATAATGCTAAGTTTAGAATAGGGGATAACATCAAGGAATCACAAGACTAGAGTAAGGAGTCTATGAGGGCATACGTAGAGGGTGTATTATCCCTAAGATATAGACTGTTCCTCTCTTTTTGAGGTGATCATTACTTGATAAATCTTACGACCCGCATAAGATAAGCTTATTTATGCTCTAGTATGATGGTAGTTAGGGAGTATGCTTTTCCTATAGACTCTTTAGTAATGCCCTATAGATAGCAAGAGGGTTATTGCCAATGGCATGCATGTCTTAGCGCCAATAGCATATAGGTGATGGATGCCTTTGTGTTATTCTAGAGGCTTCGATGGTTTGCACCAAGTGGAACCCACTTATAATGATACTATAAAGGGAACCCACCTAGCTTTTGTAGAGCCTAAAGTGCTGAGAAAATTAATCATGAAGGTAAATTTTCTGTTTATTGGTCAATTTTTTAAAGTGCTTAGCATGAAATGTGGCTAATATTTAGAGGTTATTGAGGAATCAATTGGAAATACCAACAATGGACATGATAAATAGCATATTTAGATATGTACAGCATTGATGGAAATAGATTAATGACCCCAGATGCAGCTCTGATCATTGGGTAATTGGTTAGTATATGCCATTTATTTTAAAATTTGGTACATCATAGGCTTCATGTCTTTTACTTTACAAAAGAAAAATTTATATTGTCTTGATGGATAATATTTTCAATTAATGTTATATGAAGTATGAGAAATAATTTCAATATAAAAAATAGAGGAAGAAAGCCAACAAGGGTCCAATAAAGTACAAAATTGAGACCATAACATTCAAAAATTATTATACTATTGACTTCACTTTAATTTTTCTTGACTAGTGATGTGTTCATCTACACTACCATCTGACCAAACATTTCCTCTAATTATATAATTGGATAATAATGATAGAACTCTCTTAAACCTTCCAGTTATAGAATTTATTCAAGGGATTTCTTGTGAATAGGCAATATATATTGTACCAACACTCTTTAAATGTATGTAGCTAGTTTGCTAATAAACCATTCCTTTTGGATGTCATCATCAATATTTTGTAAGATCTTGAAGATAGGCTTAATGAATCATTAGTCATATCTTCACATAAAATCATCAAGTTTTTCTTCATTTCTTTAAGAGTAATGATATTTCTATGTCATTTCAAGATGGTCAAATTCTTCACAAAATTCATTTTTAAGGTATTGAAGATCAATGTTCATTTTATTGGTGTCATAGCATGAGTACAAGCCTTGTGCACACTCAATCGGTGTAGTCACATCTTATGAACATCATTGGTGATGTTTTTAGTGTGTCAAACACTCTCTCATGCCTTCTAGAGTCAAGAAGCATCTGATAGTGGTGTGTGTGGAATCATAGATGATGCATTCTACTTACCGTTTAATTGGGTGCATTTCTTGAGTAATTTTATATTATCGTATCTACATGTGTGCTAATTTCTTTAGAAAACACTTTGAATTTCTCCACCTTAGTTGAAATCATGGGTACAATTCTTATTCTTCGAAAAAATAATAAATGTGATCTTATCCTTGTTTAAATTATTTTTTAATATTACGTTGCAAGACTAAATTTGAGAAGTGACAATTTCCTATCATCTTATGTCCAAAATATTTTAAATTTTCTAAGTATGAAAGTATATCTAAAACTAAGTCCTAAGGAACTTATAATCATACAAGATCATAGTTTCACCAAGTTATTAAACATTAGACCATTCATATCAAAAATATGGAGAAAATAAGAGGCTTGGCTTAGGCTCTATGAAGTATCAAAATTTAATCCTATCGAAAAAGCTCTAAAATTAAGTTATCACAGTAAAGGAAAATGATGCAAAATCAAGCAACTAGTAGGGAAAACATTATGTGATATTATATAGTATCATAGGAGCCCAAAAAAAAAATATAGTGGAGATCACATCTAGTTATAGTACAAAATCTAATGACTTGTGTAACACTTTTTAGACATAATTTATGGGTTGCTTATTTATTTAATTGATAAAAATTACGAACTTCATATTAAAATAAAATATAATACTTTCTTCAAATGAAAATTATATTCTACCTTCAATTTTAGAGATCGAATATGTTCTAGTGACATTTTTTCCTGCAATGTTCACATAGCATGCTCTCAATGAGAATGTAATTTTTTGATTAGAATTAATGCATGAATCATACTATAAATTGATTTCATATTTTTTAATATTTTTTCTACAAAGAATAAAATATTCAAAGAGGTATGATACTAATCTAAGATTACGTAACTTTGGTAAAATTAAATGTAAAACTTCAATTGTTTTTAAGAAAACTAATGAAATATTAAACTAAATCCAAAAGTTGTTATAGTTGCCTTTCTTGAGTATATCTTTCTAGCACCCAAACTGATTTGCTTCTCAAGATATTGTAGCTCCTTAAAATTCAGCAATTCCAAATCTTCACCAATCATATGTCTGTGTCATAAGAATAATATTTCTTATTACTAAACTACATAGAAACATTTGCTATAATTTGAAATCTATAACATAAATATAAATTTTTTAACATAAAACTAATCTAAAATTCTTACTCGTATATTTTTTCTAAATGTGTAATCCTTTTTCGTAAGTTCTCCGCTTCTAAACGTAATGTCTGTTGGCACAGAGTATTAATCCATCAGAGATAAATACTATCACATTAATTCTACTAAATGGATAACACAGGTATATGTGATTCGAAATACATATTAAAAAAATTGATACATAGAATTCACATTGTTATTATTTTCAATTTTTTTATTGAATAAGTAACTCTTTTTGAAAGATTTTGGTACATATTAGATTCCTTTTGACAAAAGCCTTTACTCAAATATTTGATATAGCGAAATCAATTTCACAAAATAATTTCTCAAATATTTGATATTTATATTACATTCTATAAACTAGATATAGTTAACCATTTTGTGTATAGGCTTTTCACAACCACTATGAGGAACAATGATTTCCCTCTCTTAATAAGGAAATATTTCTTTGAAAGTTCAATATTTCTCTTTAAGGATTCGGTTGGCATTTCGATTGTATGCCAAGAATATATGATGTAAACTACTACAAGGGATACTAGTAATTGAGCTCTAGTTAGTTGGTACCAAACCATCAAGCTTGAAATTCAAAGAGATCAAATATTTATTTAAATTAGAGAATAATTTAACATTCACGTGCCAAGCAACAAGAAGCTACTAAAATTATTTATTCAAACTAACATATTATTTTATAAATATAAAATTAAAATGGAGAACAAGTAGAAAGGAAAGAAGAATCTTGTTTCCAAGTTTTTTATAAACTCCTTACAAATTCAACCTATCTACCTTACAATGCAAATTATACAAGTATGTAAACTATCATAAATGTGTATAAATCCTTCTCTTAAATTCTATATATAATTATTTAAATAGGCAGAACTACATTTACACATGTTAATCATGCCTTAGTTTACAACCCCAAACAAATAATTTTATTTTATGTAGACTTAGATGAAAGAAATTTGAAAGAAAATCATCACTTAAAAGTGTCTCTTGCTCTAAAAAAGTGTATTCTAACACCTATTTAAAGTTTTTAAATCGAGTATTTATTCACTATTTAACAATGATCCCATAAATAGGTCTAGTTTTATAATTCAAAGAATTTTTCTAGCTAATGGCCTACTTATTCGATGCTTGAGAATGTTTGGGATGGTAATGTAGCTTTGAAACATTATTAGTAGAGATATAATTGTAGGATTGTTATTGTGGTCATTAGCCTCATCAATGTACTTTGGTTGCAAGAGAAAAATAAGTTCTTGGATAAAATCAAAAGTTATATAATTATACTCTTCTTGAATATTATGTATTTGTTTTAAATAAAACTTCATTTTGAGTTTATACACAAAAAAATAACGTTTCTATAATAATTAGTCGAAAGAAGCTGAATGAAGTGACGATTTTATCATAGTAATTGGTGAATTAAAAATACCTAATGAATTTATCATGGAAAGTGGTGAACTGTAAAGATCCCCAAAAAAATCTAAAAATCTCTAATAAATTCACACTAGCAAAATTGAATTCCTTCTATATAGTTTTGAGATTCGTTTCAAGTTCTAAAATTTTAAATTTTATAGTTACCTTTTTCTTTTAGTGTGGAACAAGGTTGGGAATGTATATCTTGTTGAACAAAGGTTGTCATTGATGTCAAAAGTTGATGTAATAAGGGGATTGATGTCAAAGGAGTTCTTTGTATCAAGATTGTAAGGCTAAGTAGTACTTGAATTATCATTATATTCCACTGACCTATCATTTTGAGTTCTAGAGATTTTCAGAAATATATATTACTAAAGCATGTTGTATGTCAAACGTTACTAAGCATCTTGTATGTCAGATAATCAGTATGGTTGCATGTTTTTTTGTGTTGGTAATTTTACTGTCAGATCAAAAATACATTATTAGATATCAAAAATACTTTAAAGCGGTTGCTAACACCATTACTATGAGCAATTACTTTAAAGTAGAAGAAGAAGACATGAGAGATTGTTCGGAAAGCCCTATGCCAAGTCATATGTTTCTAATAAGCTAAGTCATGAAAAAGATAGTATGTCACATGCGAATCAACTTAACAAATGTCGTCCACATCCCAAGCTTGCTCTTATATGTTCATGAAAGGTTAACAATTATCCAAAAGAGAGAATGACGAGTAACATATGAGGACAAGGCTAACTAACCCCTAGTCCCCACTTAGTGCAAGACAAAAGTGAGCTGAAAGGATTGATGAGATGCGAGGTACAGTGAAAATAAGTATCGATTAGAGGAATTAGGTGCCTACACATAAGGGAGAGCACCAAGCTCCTTAAGATGTTGGATTTTACTACTCAAAGATTTACATTCATTAGTAGAATGACCCAGAACTCTGTGATAGGCGCAAACAAAATTCTTGTAATAGAATTTCTTGCGAGTTTTTGGAGGAAGGGATATCAAGTGATCTTGGAGGAGTCTCGACAACATACCCTCTTGATCAAAAGTAGAAGATGTTCCTTTATCTTGTGACAAAGATGTGTCTTGCTTAGTACAAGATATCATAGCTACGCAAGGCGCTATAGATTGTGAGATTTGTACGCTCCTTTAGAGGAGTGTGTAAAAGTCAAATCATTAGTGTTTTGTGAAATGACATTGACATTAGGTGAGGATTGCTTTGTTTGTTTCATTTCTTGCAAAGGATAAAGATTACTAGTGTCTATCAGTTTAGGATGCACTAGTGTTAAGGTTGGTTTACAAGGGTGGCTTTAAATGGTATTGATGCAAGGTGAAGGCTTGGTGATTTCTATCAAAGGACAATAACCAAGATCATGAGTCATTATTTGCATGTTAGGCTCTATAGGATTGTGGATACATTGTTTGTTAGCACCACATCCTTTTCCACTATATCCAAGTTGTTTCATAAGTTCATAACCTTTTCCATAAAGGTTTTTCATTGCTTTTGAATCTGGTGGTTGTTCGTGATTAATTTTGTCAAAGTTTGTTGTGTAGGTTGTTGGCTTTCAATCTAAGGTGGTTGAGGTGGATGCTTTTGAAGGTTCGTCCAAGTTTTGCGTTGACAAAAAATATTTTCCTTGTTCAGAGTCTTTGTGTATGATCTTGTATTCTCCTAGTAATGTAGGTGTGAATTCTAAGGAACCCCAATCATTATCCAATAGCTTCATGACTTGCTCAAGATGTTCTTTATTTGTTTGTTGTGCGGGTTCCACTTGCATGGTTGGTGTTAATATTTTTAAATGATTCTCTTTGTTTAAACAACTATTTGGATTGGGGTCAGCTTCAAGTATGTGGACTTGTTTGTTGTAGATGTACTTTATTTTACGATGAAGAGTGGAAGGCACCCCATTCATTACATGAATCCACGGTCTGCCTAAGAGAAGATTATATGAAAGTTCCTGAGGTATAACATGGATCAATGTTTCCAATGTGGCCATTCCAACTGTAAGAGGTAAAGTAACCACACCAAGCGATTTCTTTGTGACGTTGTCAAATCCCTTAATAGATAAAGAATTAGGTTGAATGTTTGATCTATCAATGCCAAGCCTATCCACAAGGCTCACACTACACACATTAAGGGCTGAGTCGGTGTCTACAAGAGTTCTCTTGATCCCTTTTCTTTTGTATTGAGATATTATTATGAAAGCTTCATTTTGTTTGTGTACTTCCAAAGGAGGGAGCTCACTTGGTGAAAAACAATATCAGCATTTATTCCTTAAAATAGGGCTGCTATGTCATTCGGTTGTGCATTAGAAGGGATAGGAACTTGTTGTAGGGAATTATGCATCATGTTGTGATAGTCAAGGGAGGCTTGAATATGGTCCCATAATGATATCTTAGCAGGAGTATTTCTTAGTTGTTCAACAAGATCATACTCCTTAATGAGTGAATTTAATCGAGGATCACAAGGCAAGATTGGATTAGGGAAAGGTAAAGGTGTCGAGGTTGATTGTGGCTAGTGTGGATTGTTTCTTGAGTAATGTGTGTACGAAACATTGTTATTTGGCGGATAAAGGATAAGTTCGGGTTTGTTCTGAGTTGGAGGTTTGTTTGAAGGGGGGTAAAGGATGAGTTGAGGTTGAATAATATTAACATCCCTTAGCGAGTGAAAGTCTAATGGTGTCTCTTCATCTTCGTCTAAGGATACAATATTATTAGTATCAATGTTATCCTGATTGTGTATAATGATATCCTCCTTAGGAGGAAGGGCTCTAGGAGAACTACAAATCAACTGCTCTTGACAATCAAAGTTTGGTTCTTCTAAAATGACTTCATCACAAATAGGGGAATGATCAGTGGTTGAATTGTCTTGCTCAATAAGGATTTTCTTAGGTGAGAGGGGACATCTAAAAGTCTTATCACTCTCACAAGCCAAAGGAGAATGGAAATTAGGTAAGGTTATGTTGAGGAATGTGTCTATGATTTCATTTTCTTGTTCTATAATATCTTCCCTAAGGGGATGAGGAGAAGGACAAGCAAGATTGCTATGATTCTCAACGATTGTACCTTCTTTCGCCAGGATACCTTCGTCTTTGAAAGAAGAGGTATTGTAAGAAGAACAAATATGATTATCAAGGTTATCTATGTTTGTATGATCTTCTATCACATCATCCACACAAATAGGAGAGATAGGAGAGGGTGTAAGTTAAAGGTAAGTATTATCATTTTCACTCTCTTGCGCTAAGAGACTCTCATAACTAGGTAATGCATTCAATTAATGACTACCATGTTTATTTACTAATTGTTCCTTTGTAATTTTGGAAAAGACTGAAACTAACATTTTTGAAAAATAATCTATAAAAACTTAAAATGCAATGTAAAGACTTAAAATGAAATGCAATTTTCAAATGTCAAACAAGGTAGTTTACTGATTACACTATGCAATGATCTGAAAATGAAATGTTGTGAATGCAAAATTGAATTTAAGCAATACATGAAATGGGTTAATTTAAGCTAGATCTAATGAAATGCATGTTACAGAAACTCAACCGACTGATATAGATAAGTAATTGAAGCAAACAAATGCTTAAAAACAAGGTTTTCAGCTTTGTAAAAGGTTGTTTCAGGGGCATAAAGGGACTAAGTTGTCCAAGGTAGTCAATTAGTCCAGGGAGTGATTTTTTTAGAATTTGCAATTTTTTTTATGGATTTTGGTGGTTTTTGTGTTGTATGATGCAGACCTAAGATGCAAATGCAAAATTTCAAAAAGTTTCAATGATTTATGGTGCAAAAATGCAACCTATATGCACTTTCACTAACGCAAAATTTGAAACCCTAGAATGCAACTTAACTAATGCAAAATGCAATGCAATGTTAATGTAATGCAAACCTAGGATGATAAAGAACTTCAAATCAGACAAGAAGGTGTTTGAAATTCGGGTTCACCAAAATGTAAGGAAGATTTTAGTCACCTTCGTTGTACCTCTAGGGTTTTGCACCTAAAGGTTAAGGGACAAAGATATATCACTACATTCAAGAACAAACCCTTGAGACTTTAATGCAAAGGAGATTAAAATCTGTCAAAGGGAGAGTTCTTGGGAATGGAAATGGATAAAAAGGGGTTCACCACTATTGGTGTTTCAAATCGCACCTCTGGAATGCGTTCTTGAAACGGATAGCTATGTGCAGTAAACTGCTCTTCGAATTAGGAGGGGAAGCTCCCTCTTTTGCTGAGTTGCATAAAAAAAGTAAAACTAATTTTGCCTATCTTTTTGGTTCAGCTACAAGAACACAAGGTTATAGAACACTAGATGTTGCAGCTGAGGTTTTCCCTTTAATGAAACTTGACAACTACAACTTAACTTACGCTAAAACGTTTCTATCCTCTCAAGTAAACGCAGAGCAAGAGAGTTTAGAAATGGACGAGGTTGATTTTCTGACAAAGATACTTGAATAAACTTTCCTCAACATACATCTACTAAATTTCAATGCAGGCTGAAAAAGGATATCATAAAGTATTACACAAATAACGAAAATATGAGACTTTATTTTAAGGGCAGCAAAGCAAGCTTCAAGATTTTATTTCCTCACACTTCTAGCACAAAACAATAAACGAAAATCTGAGATATTTATATCGAGGCAGCAAAGCACGCTCAGAATTTTATTTACTCAAACTTCTGGCACAAAGTTACAATTTTGGGACAGCAAGTTGTGGCAAAATACATGCAACATGCGATCAAACCAAATTACAATTGACACATAACATATGCACTAAACAAGTATTTGCAGCTAAGGAGGCATGCAAACTTGCTCTTTACACAAAGTGAACTGACACTAAACGATAACAAACATGAAGGCATAAGCTCAGTGATTCTGTTATCACAAGCACGGTTAACTAAAATGAGCAAAGACTGCTCTTATTTATAACTAAGCAAAGGAGTAGGGAACCCTAAAATCTCCTTTCTTTTACAACTACTGCTTGCCAACATGCAAGCTTGATTTCTAATCCTAGAAGAGATAAAACATCTAAAACCTAGAAAGCATCTAAAAATGGAAAGTGTCAGCTCATTACAACTTGTTACAACTATTTTATTTCTATCCTCAAAGAATGGATAAGAATTGAGACAAGAATAGAAAGAAAGCGTGGAAGAAGCTTCTAGAAGAAAGTTGATTGAAATCTCGATCACGTCCGCTTGACCAGTAATTCGATTGAGTAAGGTGATTATTATGGCAAATTCATCCTTGAACTCTCCTCTCCCGATGTTCTTTAGCAATGTACTATGTTTATCTTTCAACCACCTGTGTGCAATTTTCTTGCTATATTTTTCTTGATGCTCTTCCCATATCTTTTCACATTCTTCTATGTTGATGGTAACACTTCCAGGCCATGGTGGGATGGAGAAGCATTTCTCAATCATGTATGGCTTTAAGCTGCATATGATTCTTCCATCTACTAACTGGATTTCCCTTGTGGCTGGATTATAATGCTTGATACAAGCAATTATGAATTCTAAACTTTGTACTGAGAAAGGTATGGATGCTGCTGCGAGAAGACCTGAATGGCCAAGATGCCTGATGGTGGTGTTGTTTGCATCTTCCAAAGGACGTAGATTGAATACTGGCTTGATATGGTGTAAGTCAATCTCGGTTGTTTCTATGAAATCATGGTACAGTGCTGATTTGGTCTTGAACTCTGTAGAGATGTACTCCATTCTGCAAAACTTGAAGATTGACAGTAAACACACCTAGGTTCTGACAAGTTTTGACAAACTTTCTAATTTTAGCTTGCTGATTTTTCTTCATCAAACGGATGAAATTTTGAAAAAAAATCTAAGATATGGGTTTTGATTAGAATTTCGTTACAAGCCAACCCAGATCATCTGTTTTTGAAAATTTGGAGCGAAGACTGAAAAATCAGCAAACCCTATTTTTCTCTAAAAAAAAAAGAAAAAGTTGGCATTTGGATATTGTTCATGAGCATATTCTGGATGAACCTGGTTGATCAGATTTTGCAAACCCTGGCTTCTGACTGAAAAAACAACCACTTGAAGTTCCTCTGAAAAAGATGTGATATGGGTTTTGTCCAGAAGAAGGTTTGGTATAGACCCAGAAGATTGGGAATGCAAGAATTTGAAGTTTTCTCTGATATGCAAAATAAAAAGCATTTGCTGCAACCTTGAGAAAATCCTTCAACAATTTTTCCAGAAGATAGAACAAATATGAACCAGCTTGCTGAAAATTGATAATAATGACCTTCTTCTTCACAAATTCGATGTTCTTGATGAAGAAATATGAAAAAGCAAGCCTTCTTTGAGT
Source organism: Sequoiadendron giganteum (assembly GCA_007115665.2). Classification (NCBI taxonomy): domain Eukaryota; kingdom Viridiplantae; phylum Streptophyta; class Pinopsida; order Cupressales; family Cupressaceae; genus Sequoiadendron; species Sequoiadendron giganteum. The sequence goes on from CM021100.1 coordinate 109,417,198, forward strand.
GCTGATCTGAAAATTTATGAAAAACCAGCAAGTTTAGGTTCTTGAATCTTGAAAAATATGGGTTTGAAGTTGTTGCTTTGTTTCTCTTTGAAGACACCTGCAAGAAAATATGAAAAATAATACATAGAGAGGCCATTAAATAAGATTTTGTCTTGATAAACAGCTCTCAAACCCTAATTCTCTGAAAACCCTAAATTTAGCTCATGAAATGAACTAAGGCGTTTTTTCCCTTCTTTTAAAGGCATGAGAAGTTGGGCGCCCTTTTTGAGGTATGGCGCCCAATCTCTCCATACTTAGCCATTTTTTCACCGTTTTCACCTTGTGCTCAATTTTCCACCCTAATTTGACTTTGTCTCTTGGCTTCCAGATTGATCCAACGAACGAACTGGACATTTCATTACGGAGCCTGATCGAATCTGACGACATTGTTCTGGAAACTTCATCTGTCAAAAACTTCATTTGACCCTTCGAATTGTCAAGTGCCTATCTCTAACAGGGGCGCCCATTTTCTCCAGTGTTAGCCATTTTCATGATTTTCAAACCTTGCTTGTCTTCTGACCTTCAGATGAATTCATGATTCTGGGCATTGTACTGATAAGATTGACTGGCTGACGGATTCACTGGATAGCTAATAAGATTCTGGAAGGGGTCTTCTGGATACCTGATCTTCGGAAACTGGCTTCTAATAGCTCTAAACCCTAGGCGCCCTTCTCCTTTAGGGGCGCCCATCTCTTCCAGGCTTAGTAATTTTAACTGTTTCTCACCTTTAGAGTTCCAAGACATCTCTCTCCATGACCTTTGTTTGACTTGAATTTGTCGACAGCTGGGTGATCTGACGAGCTGACGAAGACATTTGCTACGAAGCTGGTAGGAAACTGAAGGGATTGATCATACTTACAAACCCTAACTGCCAGATTAGGCCATCTAAAAAGTTGGGCGCCCCTGGCCACCTAGGGCGCCTAGAGTCACCAAACTTAGAAAAAATTTCATCATTCACAATTTTGCATTGTCTCCAACATGAAATGCCTCAGTTTGATCTGATATTCCGGATGATTGTGTGATCGAATGATCATGCTGACTGATTCGTTGCGGAGACTGGAAGATTCTGAGAAACATTGGCCTAGAAGCAGAAACCCTAATTCTGACTTTTAACCTCTTGAAAAGTTGGGCGCCTTTCTCCTTCAGGGGCGCCCATGGCTGGCAGAGTTAGGAAAAATTATGAACTTCTCAACCTTTTGCCTCGTTTAACATGCCTTCCTTGTCTTTGACTTTCGGAACGGAAAAGTTTATAAGGCATTGAAGTATGGGCGCCTCTTCTTGACTGGCGCCTGAAGTCTCCAGACTTAGACAGAATTTTGCATTTTTCAAATTTTCAATCTTCCTTTGTCTATTCCTCGTTCTTCGTGCACGTTACATATTGGCAGCCTCTATTTGATGCTCGAACGTCTGATTCTAACACCTGGCAGTTGACTGACCTCTATTGATAACCTTGGATCTCCGAAAAAAGCTTCTGAAAAAGCAAAATAGACCCAGTAGGGTAAAACTGATTTTTTTGTGATTTTGACTGCACCAGCCTGATGAGGAAGTATTTTAAGCCAATCAAAATCAGTCTTAACCCTAAAAGGCAAAATTTCTATTTTTGGAAATTTTTTATTTTTAGAAAATTTTACAAGTATTTGTTTCTTAAGAAACCCAAAAAAAGTTTCTATTTTTAGAAAACTGCTAAAAATAAAAAATTTCCTAAAATTTAGGGATGAAAAACTGAAATATGGGTATTGTAGGTTTGATCGTTTTGAACTGACCCAGATTGTCAGATTTTGAAAATTTCAAGTTTTTTGACCCCCATGCAAGACATGCAAACCCCAACTTTGACCTGTTTTGACAGATTTAACAGTATTTGGACTCATTTCTTCAAAATGCCTAAGTGTAGCAAAAAATTTAATTGGTACAACAACCACCAAGTGTAAACTTGGAAAACATAGAATGCTTGAAGATGCAATGTGATATTCAGAAGGATAGATTAAATGCGATATAGAACAAGATAAAAGGGGTAAATAGAAAGAGTGCACCTGGAAAATGGTATAGACTTGAGTGAAGACTACAAATGTCCCTGGAATTCTGGAAAATCTGATTTTTGAGCTTGGTGGGACACTTGTGCCAAACTGGGTGACTTAGTCCAGATTTGGGAAAATTATGGAAAATTGTACCAAAGCCTGTTTCAACCAAATGGGTATCCGAATCTGCAAAGATCTCTAAAAAACCTGTATAGTGGGACTAAGTTGCCACAATTGGGGGAAATGACCACTTTGATTTTTTCTGAAGATTCGAAAGGGGAACCTATATGCTCTCGGTCCGCACTTTTGCTCCTGGTAATTTTCCGGATTTGAAGCTGCAGAACTTAGTCTTTAGGTGTTCTCCAAGCCTCTCTTAGGGTTTTGGCAACCTTGAAGGGCTTTGACTAGTTGTTGAAAATATTTCACACCTTGCTCTTTGACAAATTTACAAACAAGACTAGCAAATCACACAAAGAGAGAAAGAAATGTTGGATGTTAGGACATGGTGGTTTGCCTTCATCCAACACCTTTTAGGTAATTAAACCAAAATCAAGGAATAATGTAATGAACTATGAAACAATGGAGTTAGAAACTTTCCATGAATATTGATCTTGAATTTTTGCAACAATGGTTGAAGAATTTACCCTTGAATGCTGAAACCCTAGCTTGCTTGAGAAGAGTGAAAGATGAGTGATTGAGAATATTGAGTGAATGAATAGAATAGAATGGAATGAGGGAGAGAGTTAGTAGTTAAAATGAGGGGAGAACCCTTTATTTGTACATGTTGTGCCCTAATTTCCTGAAAATACCTCATTACAGGTCGACATTAGGGTTTACAGAACAACATCCCGCCAGAAATTTGTATTAAATTTGATTTTTATGCCAAATGGGAATAAGTCGCCCAAGGTGATAAAATGGTCCCACAAGGGAAAATTTTCTATTTGTCAAGAAATAAAGTGTAATTAATGATGCTTAACGAGATTGTTCTCTGAAACACACTTAAGTAGTGGTGCAAGAGCACCTTGACAATACCATTTTTCCATAGAGAAAATCTTGAAATTTGATTAAATCTTGATGTTTCAACGTTGTAACAAGGTCATTTAGACCACTTATTATATGTTGAGGTAACTAAGAGGGTTAACATTTAATGTTTTGAGTCCATTTTGAAAAAATGTAAAAGTTTTCATAAGGCAAAAGTACAAAATTGCAAAAAAAAAGATGTAAAACAGGGAAGGTGAATAGTCATCTTGCTCTAATTCGTTAGGAATTAGATGGAAGTTGATGATTCATGTGTAAAATTCCTTTAAAAGGCTTTGTAAACATTTGTGAACGTGTGGGTGATTTTACTTTTGAATTTGAATAATGAAAAGCATTGTTTTCTTGCATGTTCTACAAAAAATTTGTTGTTTTGATGTACTGTATGACTTTGTATGGGCAGAAGTCCATTTCTAATTGATTGTATGAGAAATTGATTTCAATAACCTTCCTTATAAAGTTGGTTTCATGCAAATTGATGAGGTCTTGAGAAAGATATTGCCATATTTATGAAAACGGTCAAAACCCTGGTTTAGGTTTACAGTAGCCATTTAAAATTGTATTACTCAAATTCTCACTGGTGAAAACTCCAATAAATTGGTGTACAGAGGGTTACATATGTATTCAAACAGATTTCCAAGTTATAGGGTTTGAGGAGAAGGTTTGGGCAGATACAATGTTGCCTTGGTTTGTAAAACAGAGCTAGTGAGCAGTCAAGGAGCCTAGAGCCTAGGGTTCGGTGAAAACACATTGGAGAAGATTGGGAAACCATTGGAGAAGCAATAGCAAACTATTTTAAGAATGTTCAAAGTTTTGGTGAGGAGAAATTGATTTTGAAAATGAGAGAACTAGTAGACCCCTGTGTAACCAAGCCTAATTTGTCCTAATACTGGACTGAGATAGCAAGTTTTGAGCCTTAGGTTACAAAAGACCCATAACCCATTTTGGAATATGTTTTAAGAAAGCAAAAAGGGTATCCAAATGTGTGATTGGTTTTGGATTTTAGTGTATATCCTGAGAGTAAAGTTTTGACAGTCGGTCTAGGAGACCTACAAGCATTGAAGTCGGGTTATGAAGGATTTATAACCTAAATAAGAAGCTTGTGTTCTTGGGGTGCATGGTGAGTTTGGTCATGTTGTATTTACCCTATGAAAGTTGTCCCAAGTGTTGTGTTAGTTGTTTGTGTCTTCCAAAGAAATTTTGGGGTTTGTGGTTGAGGAGTGCCATTGTTGCACATTGAAGGCAGTCTGAAAGAAGTGACCATAAATGAATGCATGAAGGTCCTTGAAAGGAGTTGGCTGAGTGAGTTATAGTCTTTGAAATGATGAAAGAGTGTGCAAGGCCTTGTTTGGGTCTGAGATATTGAGAGCTAGAAGTGCCAAGTGACTAAAAGTTGTCTTGAAGGATGACTACCTAGAAGGGTGAGATGAGTGAAACCCATTGTTGTGAAATATGTATCCAATAAGTTGATTTTTGAATCCTTTGTACTGCATTAAGCAGGGACTGTAAGTGCATTAAGAGGCCACTTTAACATAAGAAAGGAGTCAAAATATTGATGACAAGCCTAGGAAAGTGTGAAAGTTTGTTACAACTCCTTACAACACTTTGAAATAAGGCTTGGTAAACGATAAAAAAAGGTTGTTTAGGTGAATTATAATAAAAAGGTCCTAGAAAAGTGGGAAAATGTGTTACAACACTTCACAACACCTTCGTAAGACATCATAGAACTCTTATTGATTTGCAAGGGTCCAGGACCTAATGTGAATGTGTTGGCCACATTAAAAACCACAAGAAAGATCCAAATGAGCGAAAATGTCAAGGATACATTTTTCTACATTACAGGAAGGCATGATGAAGCTTGTGATACATTGAAGGAGTCAATCCTAAGAGTCCTCGCCATTGCTGGAAACATCCTTCAAGCCCGGATAAAGATGAAGTTCATGCCATCATGAAGAAGTATGATTATTTTTTGGTGAAGGACATTGGAGAAGGCTAATTTTTCCTTGATTTAGTTTTTCTCATTTTCATGTTTTTTTTAATTAGTTATGGATAATTTGCAATTCTTTTTTAAAATTGCAATTACATGTAAAAACAGAAAAGTCCCAAATCAGATTGGACTCTCCTGTTTGATTAAGTCAAAGTAGTTATTTATGTTCCTAGATTAACTCTAAACTCTCCTCTATATATATGAGGGAGTTCTTTTGTATTAAAAACCTTTAATCTAATGCAATGAAGTGCTGCCCAAATTGTCACTCAACTTTGAAACTTTGTTTTCAAATTGCAAGTTCAAATTTAGTTAATAAAAGGTGGCAAATTTTGATTTCAACCTTTATTTTGAATCAAGTTTGTGTGAATGAGAATGTTCTTGTGTCATTCTTGTTGATTGCTCTTATTGTTAATTGGATAAGTGGTGATTATTTCTTATCATTGGAAGGATGTTCAAGATAATGAACTTTGAGTTATACTGCTTACTTGAAATTATGTGTTGTAAGTATTTCCCGGTGAAAGATTATCAGGACTTTGGGCTTGGAGTTATTCACTTTGTGTGTGAATCTATTGGTGAAGTGGGTTGATAGACTTTGTGCTACAACATGCATCATTTGTTGCTTCAAAATTATCATAGACGGCAGCAAGAAGACTTTGTACTTTTGTGTGTCTTCTGGTTACAAATAATCTAGTTATACTGGTACTCTTTGATTACTCTTAAATTTAATCATGAATATTGGTGATTATTGCTTAGGTAGACATTTAGAGGTGTAAAGCATTGTAGAATATCATTGTGGAACATTGTAAACATCTTTTCTGAAAGAAGAGAAAATGGCTAATGTAACACAGCCCTCATGGTTATAGCTAGAGTAAGTACTTTCATTTAGTGTAGTTTACTCTTTGTTCCAATAAGCAATAAGAAGGGAGCCTCCCATTTCAAGCGGAGAGAACATTCTCATCATAGATGTGGCTGAAATAACTATTTTGTAATTTATAAAGGAATTACAAAATATTCACCCAATAGGACTCAAGCAAGCTCCTAGAGCTTGGTATGCTCAGTTGGATAAGTACTTACTTCAATAAAGATTCAAAAAAAGTTCTGCAGATAGTAATCTTTACATTAAGGTACATGAAGATAAGATTTTGATTGTGGTTACATATGTTGATGACATCATCTTTGGTGGAGATAATGACATGTGTAAAGAGGTTTACAAAAGAGATGTAGAAAGAGTTTGTGATATCTATGATAGGTAAGTTTTCTTTCTTCCTCGGACTTCAAATTGTGCAACAAGGTGATGGTATCTATTTATCAAGCTAAGTATATTAAAGGGATGTTGAAGAAGTTTGGCATGGAGGATTCCAAACCAGTCAATACCCCTATGGTTACTGGTTGTCATTTGAGCAAGATTAATGAGTCTTTGGAGGTTGACCAGACTCTTTATAGGTCTATGATTGGATATTTGTTATATTTGACTAATTTTAGACTTGATATTATGCATGTAGTATGTGTGGTTGCAAGATTTCAAGCTAATCCTAAACAAACTCATGAGAAGGTAGTGAAAAGAATATTCAAATACTTGAAGGAAACTCTAGATTATGGTTTGTGGTACAAAAAGGATGAAATTTTTTCTTTGAGTACTTATACTAATGCTGATGGGCAAGATGTGTGGATGACCAGAGAAGCGCCAGTGGAAGTGCATTTTTCCTGGGAGACATATTGGTCTCTTGGTTCAGTAAAAAGCAGGACTCGGTGGTCTTATCCACAATAGACACTAAGTGTATTGTTGTAGCATCTTGCTACACCTAGGTGCTTTGGATGAAGCAAACCTTGAAGCATATAAAGGTTGTTTATAATGAACCTATTCCTATACTATGGTATAATACTAGTGAAATTAATATTTCCAAGTATCCAATGATGCATTCAAGAACCTAACACATTTCAATCAGGTAGAACTTTCAAAGGGAGAAGGCTACAAAGCAAGAAGTTGGAATGGAGTATGTCCCTACTAAGGATCAAATTGCAAATATCTTCACTAAGGCATTTTTAAATGAGACTTCTGAGTATCTCCACTAGAAGTTAGGGGTTATTGTCCCTTATTTTTCTAATTGGATGCATAGATAGTGCATCTATCAAGGGGGAGAAATTCATGTCATATCCTTTTCTCCTAGATTGATGTGTGCTACCTCTTAGGAATAGGTAGTTGGTTGCTGCTGATAGGGAGAGTTAGTATGATTGTGCAGTTGTTGAGCATGTAGAGATGTTTGAAGAAGATGTGTTATCACTCAAAGGGGGAGAATGTGTCGATGATTCAAATGAAGATTTTTTGCCCTTTGTCCTTGATATCAAAGGGAGAGAGTGTGTAGGTGTGTTTCCATCAATGCCAAAGGCAAAGATTGTTGGCAGTGGTTGTCATTGATGTTAACACTTGAGGACGTTGTTGTTGTGTCAACAATTGGTGAGTTTGTTGAAATTGGTTGTCAACACTTGGAGAGATGGTTGCATATACTAGTGAGATTGTTGTTGGCATTGGTTAGGGTTGTCATTAACAACAGTGGAGTTGCTAATGTTCATGGTTGGATATAGTCATGCCATGTTTGGATGTGTTGGTGATGTTCACAATTGGATGTCATGCCTTGTTTGATGAAAAGTAAAGTTGAATTAAGTATAGTTGTTAGAAGAAGTGATATCATGATGATATATTAAGATGATGACTAGAAGTAATATTGACAGTGGAGAGATGATGTTGATAGTCTCCAGTATGTTGTATGCCCTCTCCTATTGTTCCTAAGGAAGTATGTGTTGCTGCAAGGAAGTCCTGGTCTCCACAATTTGGTGAAAGTCTTTGTTTTAGGTAGATGCTTTGAAGACTGTTTGGGAGAATGCTCTGCATTCCTCCGCTATATAAGATATGGTCTTACAATTTAGGATTCAATGTTTGTGCTCTATGGATGTTGAACTCTTATCTTTTTCAAGTCACCTGTGTTGCCAAGGAGGTTTCTAGTATTTGCAGTGAGTTGGTAGGTTTTGTTGGTTGTCTAGAATGGTCAAAAAAATGCTCTGCATTTCTCCATATTTATGTTTCTACTCTTGCAGCTTGGTGGATGTGCTCTCAATGTCTATGTAGTATCACTGTTCAGTTTTCATGTGATGTTTTGTATCGCAAGTTGATCTACTAATGTTCTATCTCATGATTATATCTTTTGTGTTTCTAGGATGAAGTATTCTATTTCTATTAGGGTTGTGGTGCTTGTCTATGGCATGATGGTGTGAAAGAAGTGTTTGTAAGTGTTGTTGGATGTTTATGGAACATCTCTTTGTAGTCTGCACATCATTGATTGATCTCTTTGGTGTTGCATATTATGTTGGGTTGGTTTGGTGGGAAGTTTGTGGGTATCTGGCCGATAAGGCTTGTTATATCGCTTGTTTCATGTGCTTGGGGGTTTGTGCCAACATATGAAGTTGTGTTAAGATTCATTTGAGTCTTGACCTATTTTGTTAAGAACCGCATTGAGTAAATTCAATTTCAAGTGTGTTTTTTGGCCGACTAGTATTGTGCTACATATTTCTTCCACACGTTTCCTTGTTTCTCACTTGGGTTGATGTGTGCCAGTATGTGTGTGGTTTTGGATCACATTGGAGGATGTAATAATATTTTTTTTGTTCCTCTCTATCTTCTTGATAGGACCACATTACATTTTTGTGGCCAACTTGCTGATATTATTATTTTGATTCTTCCTGATCAACCTAATTGATGTTTTGTGATCTTGTGAAGGATATAAATGAAGGATCAAATCAATTTCAAGTGAGAGAGTGAGTGTGGAGATGTGCAAAAATGAATTGAAGCAGTGAGTTGTGAAAATAAAAGAGAAATGAGCTTTAACACCTCAGTCAACAAAGTGCATTGTTGATAAATTTTATAATTCCTAATTCATGTATCCTTCTCTAAGATAGTGAATCTCATGAGGTCCTTGTAATTTGTGTCTTGCCATGGGGTTGTACGCCTTAGTACTGAAAGTCTCTTATATCTTTCCCTAAGGTTGTACACCTTAGCCTGTAATTACATTGGCATTGAGCCTTAAAATTATGGTTTTGTAAGCAGTGAGCTTCTATATTGAGGGATTCCTCTTCGTAGTTTTTCCCTTCTTGGGGTTTCCACGTAAATTTGTCGTTATCTTGTGTATGTGTGTTCATTGCTTTATCTTTCATTGTTGATGATTAGATTAAGTGTTTTTGATATGTGAATGAGTTGTTAATTGAACCGCATATTTTGGGGGAAAGGGGATTCCCTAACACCTCTAGGGTTTTCACCTAAAAGGAGAGAGGTCTTCTACCCCAAAACTTGGAGGTTCACTCAAGATTTATGTTAATGTGATTAATATGCTTTGAGATGAGATGCCCTAAATGCAACAAACTGGAAATAGAAATGAACTAACTATTGAATGCAAACTCATGGAATGTAGGTTGTTTGAAAACACATGATGATATACAAAAGGATAGAATAAAGACAAGATAAGACAAGATAAGAAGGCAAATAAGAAAAGTGCACCTGAAAATGAACAAGAGTTGAAATAGAGATTGCAGAAGCCTCTAAAATTCTAGAAATTCTAATTTTTAGGTCAACTGGGACACTTACGCCAAGCTAGGCGACTTAGTACCAATTCTGGGAAACTACTTTGGGTTCCGTTTCAACCAACTAGGTATCTAGATCTTCAAAAATCCCTAACAAAAACATGCAATGGGACTAAGTTGCCACTGTTGGCGACTTGGTCCATTCCGACTTTTCTGAAAATTCAAAAGTGGAAACAGAAGCCTATAGTCTGCAATTTGTTCTCCAACTGAAATCTGGGTCCAAATCTATGAAATCACCTATAAAATAAAATATATTTTGGTTTCTAATGTGGGGTTTTCCTTGGCCAAACCCCTAGTTGGTATTTAAACTTTGAAAGAGATAAGAAATCTACATAAAACCCTAGCCCTAAGTGTGTCTAACACTAGGAAATTTGAAGTATGATGCAACCCTAACCTAATGTGCAAGAATAAGATGCATAAATGAACTAGAACAATGCAAGACTCATTCCAAGAGACCCTAAATCACATTAGAAATGAATCTTAATGACATTCAAACCCTCCTTAGGTTGAAGATAGAGAAAAAATGGAAGATGGAACCACTTTGAAAACAATTCTTTAAGTTGATTTGATGGCTAGTTGCATCTCCTCAACCTAGATTTCTCCAAGATTCTCCATAGACATCCATGATCAATCCTTTGCAATGTGAGATCTTGAGTAAAAAGTGAGCTTGAAGACCTGCAAAAAACCTAGCTTGGTGCCCTAAGCTTCAACTTTGTGGTAGAAAGACTATTGAATCTTCTTGTGAAAGATTTTCAACACTTGATTCTTGAATTTTCTTGTGAAAATGACTAAAGGTTGTGAAAAAAGACCTAAAAACATGTATTTATAAGCATCAATACCTAATTGTTCGTTATTTTGACCTAAGAGGCCGACATCCATCAGGAATTTTTATTAAGTCAGAGATTTTCCCGCTCAAAAATGCAAATAACCCTAAAAGGGACTAAGTCGCCACCTAGGATGACTTAGTCCCACCAGGGTTTTTTGAGGTGGGATTTGTGAAATTTGAGTGATTTGAATGTTGTTTGTCGAGACTTGTATGATTTCTCAATGGAAATAAGCCTCAAGGTCAAAAATAATGAGTCTTAGGGGCCTATAAATGTTGTTTTAGAGGGTGATTGATACAAAGGTGTCTAAAGTAGGACTAAATTAAGCACAACATTGTCTCTTTCTTCAAGAGTATACAATTTTCATGACTCTAATCTTGCTAAAAGTCATAATTTATATATTGCTGAAGCATTTATGATCTGAAAGGGTTTAAATTTTTTAAGATACTGATTCACCCCTCCCCGTCTCAGTATCCGAGTGTGTTCAATATTCCAAGGGTTGGGGACATTTGGAATGAAGGGTCATCTTTGGGAGCCATTTTTAGGGCTTAAGATATCTTCACAAGTCTATAAATTTAACCTCTTGGATGTATAATACATGAGCAAAAAATTGATGTACAATTCCACTGTAGGTACAAGGATAGGTTGAGGCATAAGGAGGTTGTTCACAGCTGAAAATTTGCTACCATGGTGGAGGTGCAAAGAACATAATTAATTGTATTGTAATCTCATTTATTTGGAGATAATACATAGTTGGCCTCTCTTCTTGGTGGAGTTTTCTCCTGCAAGAGTTCTCCATGTAAATCCTACGTTATGTGATACTCTTATGTTGCTGGTTTGTGCCTCATTATTGCTATCTTATGGTGATGTTAACTTATTTATATATTGTTGTTATAAGTTCACATAAGGTGGTGTAATTAAGCATGTTATGTTGGCTATTTTTACCATCATAAAGATGCATCAAATCATGGTAATTCCAAATTAAGGCAACTTAATTTTCAAATTTTCATATTTTTATGTTGCTTTAATCTAAACCTTGTATCTTATCCATTGAAGTCATTTTTGATAGAGATTGAATTTCTCAATAATTATTAATAGAACCTTTTTATTTCTCATCAAACATGCCAACAATAGAAAACTCAATAAGAAATAATTTTCTCTATTCTAAAACTCTCCTAAAATAAACATTTATTATATTTATTGATTATAAGATATCAAGTTTCTTATTGAGGAATTTTGCTGGACTAAGGCGCTTTTCACCCTAGTTTGGCTTCTTCACACTTCAATAGAGCTTGATAAGGATGTCTAGGCTCTATTAAAACCAAGAATTTGTTATAGTCTAGGCAATTGTTAACATTAATAGAATGATTTTACTTGATGAAACACATTTTAGGGTAGTGTAGAAACATTCTCTTGGGTTGATAGGAAAATTCATGGCTTAGGGAATGTCTAAATGCAGTAATGAGGTCACCCAAGTCAGTTCCAAATAGAGCATGAAATTGTGCTTTCACATAAAAGGGAGTATAATTTCCAACACTACATTTAGCCCCCACTTTAGCAGCCATATGACACTATGTGCATATGTAAGCTAAAGTACTAAAAGTAAATCATATCACAAAATGATACGAAAAATGATATTGCAAAGGATGTAGATCATTCATCAAATGAGAAAATGAAGCCCCCAATGTAGTAATCTACAAATTCACAATGTTAGGAACCACATCCTACAAAACTGAATCGTTAAAATTTAAAAAAATCATCTTGCACATGAAAACGTGTTAGTCAAAAACTTCTAAAGAGAATGAAATTTGAAGGTATATGTATGCCCCCCATTGATTTTTCTTGCTTTTAGGGAGGTGAAATCAAGGTAGAAATATAGCCACATTAAATTTCTTTAGGTTGTTGATGAAAATGCTTGTGATATGGTCATGAAACCATAACACCAAGTATCAGAAATTATATAGCATCAACGAGAATGGAACGACGAATCTAATGCAACGGATGACATCTAAATTGGAGCTCTATAGCTCAAGTTATGATGATTGCAATGGAGTATGATATGAAAAATGTATTACTAATTTTGACTATAAGTTATAGAAAATTTGGCTTTTTGACATTATTTTTCATATTTTCTATCTAATAGTTGAGAAAGCTTCCAAATTCACCCTAGGAGTGAAAATGCCACAGTGATGAGCATATCAACCCCTGAGGCTCAAGGTCCTAAGAGAGAACACTACACAAGGAATGGTGTCACGAAAGGTGATAGACATTTTAACTTTCCCTCTAAGTTTCATAGTTATTTTAGATATATTTTAGGGTTTTTTGTAAAATTTTGGCACCCTTGTCCACCCTAGGCGCCCTATTCCTCTAATGGCGCCCATGTCCAACATGGGCATCCTTGCCCTACAATTGCGGCCATGATCAAATTCAGACTTCTAGGACTTAGATCGGTTATTTGATGTCTTGTTATAATTTTTAAAGTATTACTGTTGATTCTCTCTTTTTCTTTGACAAAACCCACAACACATGCAAGAACGGCTTGGAGGACACCTATTTTCATTACTTCGGGAGCAGGCTACATAACTATTGATTCTCGTATGGCAGCAACTGAGCACCATTGGTTTATATTGGGTGTATGATATGCAACTGATTTGATGCCATGATGTCATGCTTATGGAACTTATAAAGTGGTGGGATGCAGACACCTCCACCTTCCTTCTTCTAATGAGAGCAATGATGGTCACATTGGAGGACATGTATCACACACTCAAATTTCCCATGCAGTGGAGGAGTATATGTTGTTGGACTAATCACCAGTATCTCCCTTCGGGTTCGCGACATGGTTTAACCACCTCCCGTGGATCTTAACTGACGCTTGTATCAAGCATTGACAGGTCGAGCTTTTAGTGCAACGGCAAAGCCAACAATTGGTATCAGAGCCGGTCACGGGTTTGAAACCCTCGGGTGACGTTGAAGGAGGGATTGTTGGACTAACCGCCAGCATCTCCCTTCAGGTTAGCGACATGGTTTAACCACCTCCCGTGGATCTTAACTGACGCTTGTATCGAGCATTGACAGGTCGATCTTTTGGTGCAACGACAAGGCCAACATATGCCATGATGAGTTTTGGACCCGTTTGGAGGTCCTAGATGATCAAAATTACTGCACTGGTTGCCATATAGCTCGTGAGAGAAAGGGTTGTATTCTCTTGAAATGGTTTTTATACACAAGCACAAATGTGCCTCTTCTTTTGCAGATCATGATCATCACCTTCGCCCTAGCCGTGTCGCCTGATGGACAAGGCACACACCTTCATGGGGGACTAGTACACACAATACAGGCTATGGAGATGGATCAGACAATGTTTTCCTATAGTCGAAGCATGCTAGCCCATATGTACTATGATCTCGGCCATTTTGTTCATTATAAAGCACATAGCCTTATGATTTGCACATTACTTCAAGTATGGGCATTCAAGAACATCGCATGTACTAGGCCTACGAGATATCCCTTGGAGGTGTCATGAATATATCCGCAAGTGTTAAGCTAACCCTTTAGAGACCCTAGCAGTATGAAAACCTGCTAGACTAGAGAGTCACTTTTGATCGGTTAGATGATTATGACATCATCTGGAGGCCATACAGGACCCTGCAATCTTGCGTACGGCTACCATAGTAGCTAGCCAAGATGTAGTCGGATTGATTCTTTGTTGAACGATATATGATTATATTATCATGCCTTTTGTTATCACGGAAATTAGCAGCGCTAATTCCACGGATAACCCCCCTACGAAACTTATTTGTTTCCTAGGTTCGTGATGTACAAGCACGCAAAACGAGGCAATTTTTGATCCACCTCAAAATGCGTTCCAAAGTCTCAGATAGTCAATTTGAGCATCCCCCTGCGTCCGTCTATCAAAGACCTTTGAAATGAGTACCTTCGCGAGGTCTAGATGTCAATACTTAGTCAAAATTGGGAAAACTGCAAAAGCTCCAGAAAAAAAAGCGCTCTTAACATTTTCAAAAAAAAAAAATTGTGTTGAAAGTGCAAGGGCGGGATTTTTTAGCGCCACTGCACCTAAGTGAAATGATGACTTGGTGCAAGAGCATTGATTTTTCCCGCCCTTACACCAAGTCTCCATATAAAAAAAATTATAAGTGTTGAAAGTGCAAGGGCGGGGTTTTTTAGCGCCACTGCACCTAAGTGAAATGATGACTTGGTGCAAGAGCGTTGATTTTTCCCGCCCTTACACCAAGTCTCCATATAAAAAGTTCTAAGTGTTGAAAGTGCAAGGTCGGGGTTTTTTAGCGCCACTGCACCTAAGTGAAATGATGAATTGGTGCAAGAGCGCTGATTTTTCCCGCCCTTACACCAAGTTTCCAGACTTAGTCAAAAATGACCAAAGTGGTGATTTTTGACTCAAGTGCATCGTTTCCAGACTTAGTCAAAAATGACCAAAGCGGTGATTTTTGACTCAAGAGCACCGTTTCTAGACTTAGTAAAAAATGACCAGAGCGGTGATTTTTGACTCAAGAGCACCGTTTCCAGACTTAGTAAAAAATGACCAAAGCGGTGATTTTTGACTCAAGTACACTTTTCCCAATTTTTCACTAAGTGTTGAGCCCAAGTACCAAGGTGCTGATTTTCAACGCCCTAACATACTTTTTGCCAAACTTAAACATAAAGAGCAGGGGCGTTGATTTTTAGCGCCATTACACTTTTGACAGTTTTTGCCTTAAACACTTCCAAATCACTTCGTTTTAGCTCCAGACCATGTTTCTCCACTCCCACATCGTTTTTCGTGCCTAGTTCCTCTTTTCATGCTTGCTCAACATCGTTTGCTTGCTTCACTCTTCCCAATGCTACTTTTTCTGCTAACGCCGGTTGATTCACCGCCCTTGCAGTTTCTTTCCAAATTTCATCAAGTGATCTCAAAGGTGACATTTTCTGATCCAGTGAACTATCCCAGATCTACAAAGAAGTCGTTATGCTGCAAGTTGAGGATGCCAGTTTTTCAAAAGCCTCAATACATGTCATTTGCAATATACGGCTGACACTTGATAATCTCAAGATGCATCTTCCTAGGTGCAAGAAAATCCATTCATCCGCTAGAAAGCCAATCACAAGAATTCATACTTTGTGGATTACACTGTTGGTCCGGATGAAAAGTTCATGCAGGAGACCAGGAAGAAGTATGAAGACTCCACGTCCAAGCAAGGAACCATAAAGATTCCTGATCTCTCAGTGTTGAACATTTTGATGCATTCCCATATGCATACTGTAAATAGTTTTTGACATCTTAAATGTCTTTTTGTAAAATGTAATCGCACCCAAAATATGAGGTGCAATTACATAAAAATAAATTACACTCAATTAGATTAGGGTTTCCTATTTTTACTCATCTGATTTCCTAATTTTTCACTTCCCTCTTTTCTATAAATAAGAGGGATTTCTTTTGTAATAGTAAACTTTTGATATTTTGCAACGAAGTGCTGCTCTTTTGAAACAAGCATTGAGACTTTGTGTTCAATATTGTGAATTCAGATCTAATCAATAAAGAAGAAGATTGCATGCCAGACTTTGTGTTGGAATCGATTGTCTTGTGTGTTGATTATATCAGTAGTGATTTGTGTATGAGGTTGAAAGGGCTTCAAGTGGTTGATGTAAACTTTGTGTTGCATTTTATCGTTTGGATTTGTTTACGTTTGAAGGTTTTTGTTGAAGGATCTACAAGACTTTGTGCTTGTAATCATTCATGTTTTTCGAGGAATCGTTGTGTCTAAGAAGACTTTGTGCTTCTAATACAACGTATGATACTTCTACCGGATTCAACATTGAAAAGGCTACGAAACGACTTTGTGCCTTCATGAGCCTTCCCTTTTCTTTTTGCTTTTTGTTATTATAAATCATACCTGGTATTTCTAAGTTGTGCTTTGTCAAGATAGGAATATCGACATTACTGTTGTTGTTTAAGTTTAAGTTATTCAGATCTAAAGCTTTTCATCGTGAAGCATTGTAAACATCTTCTCTGAAAAAAGGGAGAAGTATGAATGTAACACACACCCCCCATTTCATGAGTACAGTGTACATTTTGTAAGTATTCTTTTAAGTTTACTATAGCTTCTAATTAGCAGTAAGAAGGGCGCCTCCCCTTTCTGAGAGGAGAGATCATATCTCACATAATTGTGGCTGAAGTCTAGATGGCGTAATTTGTTGAAAAGTTGTTTACACTATTTTCACCCAACACCTTTATATTATGATTGGGTTACGAGATAGTTTAGTCGCCCCCAAGTAGCAACCATTGTTTGACCTACATACCTAAGAGCATCATGCAATGGTGCTATGCCATAGGACATACCTCATCCCATCATTGTAAAAGTCACCTTTAGTGACTCGAAGGATGAAGAGCGAGATAGGATTCCTGTATCTGATGAGGACAATGTTGGCTTTATGGTTACATATTAGAGGTGGTGGAAGACTGCATGTCCAAATCCTATTTTTTTTGTTGACCACCCTACTAGCGATCTCAAGCCATGAGCATGACATCAAGAGGATCATGAGGAGGATGAGGAAGATTATGGAGATGCAAGGGGATATGATTATGATGATGAGGAGGAGGAGGAGGAGGAGGATCAATAGCCAACGGCAAGGGTTCTTGAGGAGCGCATAGAAGCCATAGATGCCCCCGAGGAGAGACCTAAGTCTCGTCCTCATATATCATGAGCATGTCTTACGACTCAAGGGAGACCACCAATCTACAAGAATGGGGAGATAAGAAATGCAACTCCCACCATGCCCCAAACCCCTTAGGGGATTCCAAGCATGGACACCATAGTGGCATAGTGAGATCTCGAGTGGCGAGCTGGCGATTAAGGTGATATGATACATTATTGCTTCTAATTTTTGTTATCAATTAGTTGTTTGTGCTCATATATATATATATATATCATACTTTTTTATATTGTATTTTATGTTTTCTTTATTGCAGTTGGTACAGGACTGGCTCAACTTTCTTGGTTGAGTCACAATAGAAATAATTCTAGAGATTCCCCCACATGAACACACCCGCGCTGAGCATAGGCCACTACCGAGTGCAAGGAAACATATAGACATGTTTGAGCCCATGTTATAATGGAGGAGCTGAGGATTTCTCATGAGGAGTTGAGAGCTACTCAAGTTCCTAAAAAGTGAGGCACAGACTACCCTACAAGAGGAGCTCAGCAGGGTACGGGTATAGAGATATCATTTTGTAGAGGAGTGCACCACAACACTCATAGCCGAGATCACAGCCAGAGGTGAGCTGCGGGGTATGCTAGCACCGAGTGGCTCTAGGAGCCAATCCTGATCTATAGTCTCATACCGACCACCACCATCAAGTCTCAAGGAATTTGGTAAGCCTACTAGATGATGATGTATTTATTATGATACGCAACATTTTGTCATCATGGTGATTATGATGTATATAAATATTATGAGATATATATGGGTGATCTATTAAATTAGAAAGAATTAGAATTTTATCCTTCATAGAAAAAATGTTATGCATTATACGGTGTGCGTCACTTTTTTAAAATGTTGTTTTCTGAAAAAAAATCAGTTTTCATGGGAGATAGAAAAAGAAGTGCAATCTGATTCCGAAAATTTTGAAAAAAAAAATGTGATGAGACTCTAGTTTGCATCATCTTCAAATTCCTCACGGTTTAGCTGCTATAGGTGCCCGAATGTGAAGATTTAGTTAAAAATAATAATTTCAATGTCCAATTTGGCCAAAAATTGTAAACCACTATTATGGGATCACCCATATGAGCATGTTTTTATTTTTATGTGTTATGTGTTTTATGTATTTCCATATATGTTAGATTAGATTTCAATGTGATCTATTTAAACAATCTAAATGAAATTATTTAATAAATACTTCCATGATCTAATTGGTATATGTAAATCATGTGATCTAATTAAACACTCAAGTCTACTTAGATGCTACATTTTTTATTAAGTGTTGTCGTGTTAAACTAGATGCTATTATGATCTAATTTAAAATTAAATGCTTGTAATGATCTAATTTAACACACCACACACATTATTGAATAGTATATAAAAAGTAATAATCCCATAATAAAGAATTACACTTAAATATTCAAGACACAAACATTTGTCAAGAATGAAGCAATGCAAGATAAAATAGAAAGAATATCTACTTAATCTAACAATCATGCTTTAATATACCACATACTATTCAAAAAACTGAGCTAACTATAATATCTACATAAATGAGCAACATTTCTAGGTTCTTTAAGAGGTGTACCATCCATTCATTTGATTTTGTATGCTCCAAATCCATTTTCTTCATCAATGAGATATGATCCCAACGAATTCAGACTAAACTTTCCAACTTTATTTGGTGTCGCATTTACATTACGTTGATCTTCATATAACACCAAATCTCCTTTGTTGAATGAACAATGGATGACCTTATTATTGTATTTGTGTTGTGTGCTTTTAGAATAAGCTTGAAGATGTTCAAGAGCATTTATACGTTGTTCGTCAATCATTTTGAGTTGTTGGAATCGTTGTTCGCTATAGGTGTTATCATCAATAAGGCCACCAAGAGAGATTCGCAAAGAAGGAATTCCTAACTATAAGGGCATTATAGCATCAACACCATAAACGAGGTTGTAGGGCGCATTTCCTATAGTTGTACGAACACTTGTGAGATAAGCCCATAATGCATAAGAAAGTTGAGTATATCAATCTTTGTTATGTTTGCTAACGATATTATTGTTAGAATTGGCTATGGTTGCCAAGATCTTGAGACCAAATGGAAAGCACAAGAAGAGAGAATATGAATGTGACAATAATAAACTGTATTCTTATCAATATGATTCAATGATATGATTGTGATGTACAATGAGAGAGACCCCTTGGTTATATAGCCAAGGTGAGATACAAGATGTCATAGGATTATGACAAGTGTCTTAATCATATGATATGAGACAACTAATCACACTTACCTAGGTTCACATGTGTTACAATTCAAAAGATAAGATAACAACTAATGACAACTAACACCTTCTAAAAAGATTCCTTTCTATGACCTAACTAAACTTAACATGTGTAAATAAGTCCCCTAGTAATGAATTAGCTAGGTACAAGACTTTATATACACCAATGCCCCCCCTTAAGTGCAACTTAGCGAGTAGTAGATTATTATGCAAATGACACAAAGATGGGTCCCGACTACTAGGCCATGTTAGGTACCCATGTACATATGCAAATGAAATGAAATAAAATCTCTCACAAACGAAGAAAAGGAGAAAATCCAGTGGGACAAAACTCCTCCCCAAAAGAGATGAAATACAAAAAGGAATGCTCTCAATGATGCATGAGAAGGCCAAAACCCCATGTGAGGAAAAAGACCCCCCCATAAGAGAGAAGTAGAAGAGAGACAAGGCGACCCTCCTCAATGTTGAGTCTCCTGCAATGATAGTAGAAGCTCGACATTGAATGTTGAAGATGATCCAATCTCGCCGAAAAACATTCCTCCCCTTAGGAAGAAACAAAACGATGGATGTATGCAAGATGTCAGGAATATGAATGATGGACGATGATGTCTCTGAAGCATGCTCAAGTGTCTCCATGTCGATGTCAAAATCTAACACACTCCAAACTATTCTAGGCCACATTGTTGAACAGGACAATCCAAAATCTAGTAGAGATGAATATAGAACATGATCCAAAGACAAAGATATCCCCTCTGAAGACAAAGAATCCTCCTCCAAACATTGTCTAAAAGTATCCACACTCACGCCAATCTACGAAGAATTTTCATGTAGAGAATGAAAAAGAGGGTCAGAGTGTTCCCTCGCAACAATTGAAGAAGGATCATCTTCATCAAAGAGAAGATGAATGTCATCAATGATGTCCCCCAAATTTGCAAGATGAGACTCCACAAACAAGTCTGAAATACCTATCAAGAAGTCGTCCAAAGTAGCCATATCTAGAAGACAATCGGGATCCTGTTGCATTGAATCACAAGGAATGAAAACTGTGGCAAAACAAGCATCTTCGGGTACAACAGAAGATGGAGGAGATAGAATGCATGGCTCAAGAACTGGACTTGATGTGAGAACACCCAAGTTCAAGAAGCCAAATGTCTCCTCTGAATCATGGTTCATACTTGAAACATGATCAACAGCCGAAGGAACAATGTCACCATCAAAAGCAAAATCTGCAAAGGTATACAACCGACATGAATGATCAACCAACCCAGTAGCAATGATCTCTCTACTTTCCAAGTCTTGAATGATGATTGAATCAAGTGTGAACTCCACAGTTCTCCAATCTCCACCATGTGTAATCTGATATATGGAAAGAAGTTTGTTCGTCAAATGAGGAACACACAAAACATCCTGAAAAGTGTTGTCCCCAAAACTAATAGATTCCTTCCCAATTACATTCATGTATGTATTGTTTCCCATCAAGATAGCAAACATAGAACAAGGCTAAAATGAAGAGAATATAGACTACGAAGATGCCATATGATGAGAAGCTTCTGAATCTAGAAGTCATCTCCCTGATCTTGGAACTGAAAAAGAAAAAGGAGCTTGTCCTTTATTTCTTGATGTAGATGCTTGACCTTTGTCCTTTTTAGACTGTTTTGAAGAAGGAGAAGAAGATTCAGATATTCTAGAAGGCAAATCACTGTGATTCCTTTTGAGAAAGACTTTTCAACTCATCAATATCCTTCTTATAGCAATAGTGTTCTTCATATCCATCCTTCTTGCAATATGCACAAAAAGGCCTCTCCTTCTTTCATGATTCTCCTTTTAAAGATTTTGATTCTTTATGTGGCTTGTTCTTTTTCTTCTTTTGCTTCTTATCAAGATTCCCTGATTCTTTTTGCACCTTTCACTCACTAGCCACCAATGCATCTGACTTGGAAGACTTGATTATACCCATGTTCATTAACTTAGCTTCCTCTTGGATAAGGAGATTTGCAAAGTTATCAAACTTAGGATCAACATATGATGCTCCCATAGGAAGTCGATAGATATGAAAGCCAGAAAAAAATACTGAATACTCAGGACCAAGCTTGGATAACACATTCAGAATCAATTATAAATCCTCTTCATCAATGTTGCATTCTTTCAATTGTGTTCTTAGTTGCTTGATTTTGGAGATGTAGTCTTAATGTGGTCAAAACTTTTAGGATCAAGAAATTCATCAAATCATTATCAATTTGATATCCCCTAATCTTATTTGTTTTACCATACAATTTTTCAAAAGTCTCTCATGCCTCTGTAGGTGTTTTGCATGATTCAATATGAAATTGTAAATCAAATGAGACTAATGAACATATGCATCCAAGTTTTTTTTCACAATCAAGCTCCCATTTTGCCAATTCTTTAACATCATTAGGTTGATGAATAGTTTCCTTTAGATGACCTATTAGACCTTTCATCATGAGATAATTCCATATTGATTTTTTCAATGTAGCATAATTATGTGGAGTTAGGAGTTCAATTTGAGATTTCTCCATTGCAATAACACAAACCAAGCAAAAGAATGCAACCAATCACTGCAAGATTACCCCCCCCAAATCACTCAATCATGAAACCCCCCAAGCAATATTTGATTTGGCACTTTATACTTAGTGCATTTACAGTTTCCACTAGCCAAAAATAGCAAAGTGGTCTTTGATCTTGGTACATGCAAATTTCCAAAATAGGCCACAGATTCAAGTATAATTTTTGGTACAAAATGAGATCAATCTGATCATACCACTAAAAAGTACACAAAAAATTATGCACTTTCAAAAAAAACTGCACCCAAAAATGTTATTGTAAGAGCATGATATGAGCTCCCAAAGCTCCCAAAATGAGGACGAAACAACAACACTTGTGAGAATCTACAATTTCTGGAAAAACCAGGCACCAAAACCAAAATCTGATTGCACCACTGCAAAGAGTGCGAAAAAAAAGCCCAAATAAAAAAAATATGCTTGAAAAAAGGAGTCAAAATGACCAAGATATGGAGCTTCAAAGTTTCCCTACAAAATCAAAAAACCAAATGGTGAGGAGGGCAAATTTTTTTGAAAAATGTTGACGTCAAAAATCCGCGCGATTGAATTTTACAGCTATATGGGTTTCACAAACTACAAAAGCTTAATTTTGACGGCTTCCAACCCGTCACCGAAAAAAGTGCCCCTTTGCCGAAATATTCTTCCCATCCGACGAAATATTCTACATGCCTCAGAATCTTGAAGATGTCGACGAAATCTTTGACTTGTTGCCGATTTTATTTGTTCGCCGAAATTTCTTTGAAATGTTGGCCGACTTGAAATGGATACCGCTGGTGTGGGTGATGTGGGGTCGCAGTTGGTGGAGGAGCCACCACGTGGCTCCCTTAAGAGCGCCTACGAGTACGGTGTGTCTGTGGCGTACCCTGAGCAAGCAAGGTACGGTCCGCAAACCGAAAACCTTTTTTTTTGGTTTTTTCTGAATAAAAACTTTGGGTATATATAAAAACTATTACAATATTTAATAAAACTGCGAATATTTTTAAAAAACCTTTTGAAAATTTATTTCGCTGAATATTATTAATTTTTTTTTTAAATAAAATTGTACCCTGTAATAATGACAACCTGGGAGGGTCATACAACTCTCTGATCAAAAAAAAATTGCCTCATAGGGCAACTGCACCAAAACGGACGAATTGACAGTCGATCTTAGGGTTTTTAGCCCTTTTGGACGCGATGGTAGGGTCATATTTGACCCAAAATGCAGCTACCTTTTGGATCTAGCAACCACTCTTCATCTTCAAACTCTCATAGATTTGGCCTCGTATGTCCGATTTGACCAAAATAAAAGGTAAAATCGACTTTCTTGAACCTTTCGGATGCAATAGTGAGCTTATAGTTGCATCAGCATGCTCCCATTTGAACCTGCAATAAAGAGCCAAAAATGGAACCCTCCCAAGTTTGGTATCTCTCTTCAGAAAAAGACAATCCAATAGCACCCAACCTACTCTAATACCATGTTAGAATTGGCTATGGCTACCAAGATCTTGAGACCAAATGGAAAGCAAAAGAAGAGAGAATATGAATGTGATAAGAATAAACTGTATTCTTATCAATATGATTTAATGATATGGTTGTGATGTACAATGAGAGAGACCCCTTGGTTATATAGCCAAGGTGAGATACAAGATGTCATAGGATTATGACAAGTGTCTTAATCATATGACATGAGACAACTAATCACACTTACCCAGGTTCACATGTGTTACAAGTCAAAAGATAAGATAACAACTAATAACAATTAACACCTTCTAGAAAGATTCCTTCCTATGACCTAAGTAAACTTAACATGTGTAAATAAATCCCCTAGTAATGAATTAGCTAGGTACAAGACTTTATTTACACCAAAAATTATGCAAGATTTATTCAATTGTTTTATTTGTTGCTTCTTCTTGACCATTGGATTGAGGATAATATGGTGTAGAGAAACGATGTTGAATGTGAAATGTTTCTAAGAACTTGTTCACTTCCTTATTTTTAAATGGTGTACCATTAGCTATAACCATAGTGGAAGGTAGACCAAATCATGCGACAATACTCTCCATGGTAAAGTGAAAAATTGCATGAACAATTGTGGAGCAAAGAATTGCCTATTGAGAGTTGAGTTGGACATTTTTCCTAAAAGGAAAACCTGTTCAAGAAATCGCTACCATCCTCAATTAAGGACAAATGGGAGGTTGTTAAATCATGTTAGGAATCTTGAGGGGAGACACTGGACACATTCCAACAATCTCCCTCTCAGCATTAGCTGAGGGGATTTGAACTTGTAACCTCGCTCTGATACCACTTATTAGAAGTTGAGCTGGCCATTTTTCCCAAAAGGTGTACCCTTCAAGGAATCACTACCATCCTAGTTAAGGGCCAATGAGAGGTTATTAAACTATGTCATGAATCCTGAGGCGAGATGTTGGACACTTCCAACAATTTTGGGGTTTGTGACATGGACTAACCGCCTCCTAGATCCATTAACTCTAACGTTTGTATCGGAAATTAATGGGGCGACCTTTTGGTTTAATGATAAGCGTGGGTCAACATTACCGCTACCCACTTCGTTAAATAATTTGTGGTTGTGATTATAAATGTGTGTCCTAAAGATGACGAAGGAGAAATCTTTCCTATGAGTTCCAAGCCCCACATTGAAATGGCCAAATAGCAACTTGTGCTCGAATTTCTTGAGTGGGAACATGAATAAAGTTGTTGTGTTGTTGATATTTAGGACACTTTTTAACATAAGCAAAATAGTCTTGTTCCATATTTTGCTAATAATACCCAATATAGATTAATTTTTGAACCAAAGATCGACCACCAAAACTCCCTCCACAAGAACCTACATGAGTTTCTTCAAGGGCCACAATGATTTTGGATTTATTAAGACATCAAAGGAAGATACCACTATGTAATCAGTGATATAACACATCAGCTAGGATTATATAACGGGCTGCCAGCTTCTGAATATGAGCTCAAGTGTTCTCAGTAGTTGGTTCAGGAAAATACCACCTCTTCAGTCTTACAAAATGGGCGAGTACCACTCATCTGATGGATTAATGTTGCATACCAATGTTTCCTTTATGTTTTCGGCTATCAATAGTGATGTAAGAGTATGAATGGTAAATATATAGTCCAAGGAAGAACCATCAAGGGATACAAAAGCAACACTTGGCATTACATCCGCATGTTGATTATTTTTTCGTGAAACAATATCAATAGTGTATGAGGTAAAGGGTTCTAATATCCTTAATGTAAGATCTTGATATTGTGATAAGTTATCATGTTTTACTTGATAGGACTCATTGATTTGTTTAATTATCAATCGAGAGTCTCCAAATATATGAATGTGTTGAACATTTAAGGATAAGGCAACGCATAATCCAGGGATAAGGACCTCATACTCTACATTGTTATTTGTGTAAAGAAAATTTAGACGATAAGATAAGGGAGTTGGCTTTCTTGAGGGAGATATTCATATAACCCCAGCATCATAGCCAGTTCAACACTTAGAACCGTCAAAATATAATTCTCATGTTTCATTATCATCTGTTTTTAAAATATTTTCATCAAGAAATGAGTCTTGATTTAGTAACGCTAATAGTGAACGAGAATCAACTAAATGGTTGGTCAAAGCTTGCCCCATAATTTATTTTTGGGAAACAAATTCAAGGTCAAATTATGTTAACAACATAACCCATTTACCTAGACATCCTAGCAAATCAATTCTTCCAAAGAGATGCTTTAAAGGATCAAATTTTGTGATGACATGGACCTCCGTGTTTAATAAATAATATCTCAACTTGTTTGTGGCAAACACAAAAGTGAAACATTGTTTCTTTATAGCCGTATAATGAATCTCATAATCAATTAATTTATGGCTTATGTAATAAATAGGATGCTCTTTATCACTCTCATATTCTTCCAATAACACAGCAAGGGCATGGGATGAAGCATAAGTATAAAGGATAAAAGGTTTTCCCAGTGTGGCTGGTTAAAATATTCCAGAGGGTTAGCTAAATATTGCTTTAAGCTATCAAAAGCCTTTTGACAATCTTCATTCCACTTGAATTGTGATTCTTTCTTAAGGAGTTGAGTGAATGGAAGAATCCAATCCTAGCCTGAGAATAGGGTGGATCCACATAGAGAGTGTCATTCCACCAATGGATGTCAAACGTTTCCACGGGATCATAATCATCCTTCTTCTCAGAGTTGCAAACATTAATTTCCTTAGTAGAAGCATGATCATCTTCCCCAGTATGAGCACAATCATTTTCCTTAATGGGATTCCAATTATTCTTCTCAACGAGAAGAAAATCAACCTTCTTTGCAGAGGTGTATAAGATTGTCGAAAGTTCAACACGGATAGGGTCGACCTTGTATTCTCCAATAATGAAATCGGAGAAATCCAAGGACCCCCAATCGTCACCAAGACACGTATTTGATTTAGAAAAACAAGTGGATGGGGAGGACTTAGGACTCTTCACTTCTAGTTATTCTTCTTCAAGGGCATCCGCTTTAGGGGTATCCTTCAAGGCAAGCACTAATAAAGAGTATGCCAACACATCAGAAGATAATGACAAAATACAATTCTTAAAGGTGGAAACAACTGAAGCTCGACCAACGGCTACCAAATCATAGAGGTCCACAACCTCAGGGTCAGCCTTGATTGTAATAACTTCATTGCTAGGAAAATTTATGAAACAATGTAAAGTAGAGGTTACAGCCCCCAAAGCATGAATCCAAGGTCTTCCAAAAAGAATATTGTAAGGTAAATGACCAAGCATTACATATACCAGAGTAGGTACAATAACGAGTCCTAGCCTCAAAGGCAAAACTATTGTGCCTAGGGCTTGACAACTGGCATTATCGAATCCACAAATGTATAGAGAAGTGGCTAAAGAAGAAGATTCAATCTTGATCAGCGGTAATAAATCTATGCAACATACATTGAGAGCCAAACTGGTGTCAACGAGGGCATGTCTAATACCAATGTTGTTAATGTTAACTATAATCATCAAAGGGTCTGCTTGTTTCAGCCCATCCGGGGGCAGGAGTTCTTGGAGACAAAACGTAATATTAAGTGAATCCACAGGAATACAAGCCATCAACACATTAATATTTATCGGCTTAGCGGAGGCATCAAAGAGGATCTTTTTCAAGGCTTCTTGAAACATACCTTGATAAACCGGAGAACACTGAAGTAAATCCAATAGTAAAATCTTTGTCAGAGTAACATGGATCTACTCGACAAGATCATATTCACCAAGTGCTTTAGTCGTAGGTTTGGGTGTTGAAGGAAGACTTGGGTGTGAAGGTGGTAAAGAAGTAGGAACCAAAGTAGGTTGAGAAATAGATTGATCCAAATATTTCTGATATCTTCTAGTGTTATATGTATGCTTGTGGAAACGGAAAAAGTATCCCTCTACATTTTTCGCACTTGATTTGGGAATGATTAATGTTAAAAAGAACTTAAGGTCGCCTTGATCTATTGTTGTGATGTGTTTTACACATTCACATTAGGTCCTAGGCCTTTTTTAAGCTAAATAAACCTAACTTTGCCCCAATTTAATATTGTAAAGTGTATTCATTTACAGCTTCACATTAAATTTAGGGCCCTTAGACCTAATGTTGCCTTAATCTAGTGTTGTAATGTGTTGTACACATTCACATTGGATTTAGGCCCCTTTTAAGCTAAATAGAACTAATTTTGTCTTAATTTGATGTTGTAAAGTATAGTTATTTACACTTTCACATTGAATTTTGGGCCTCTTGCATTTATGACCTTTATATCATCATTAATAGGCCCCTACGACCCTATATTATGCATCACGAGGCTTATTTCAACCGAAATCCTAGCAAGATCAACAAATAGACTTAATTTCTTAATTCCCTGATAGTTTCTCTCTCTAAAAAGGTCTTGTGGAACCCATATGCCAGAGGTGGCGTATGAGTTCCATTTGGCCGCTTTTTAGGGTTTTGAGCGATAGATTAGGGTTTTAAATTCAAATTTGTTGAATGTCAGCCTCTAGGATCTAATAAACGGTAACTTGGATGGATTGCCTATATAAACAAGGTCTCAAATCATTATTTCATTAAGCGTTCATGATATCAAGTCAAGCACTCAAGAGTTAAGCATTTCAAGACTTCACAAGAGTATCAAGAGAGTTTACAAGAGCATTTCTAAGGCATTCAAGGATAGATTTCTCCATCAATTATTGCAGTAATTCAAGATCCTTCATGATGTCAATATTATCAAGCATCAAGCATGTTGTTGAGCTAGTGTTGTGATGCAGCATTGAAGATCCATTTGCAAGCATTGTTTCATATCCATTTCAAGATCTAGATCTACATTCTTCATGGCCACTTCATGTTAGATTGCAGATTTACAAGACATCATTCAAGGTATTATTGTTCATGTTTCATGTTTCATGTCCTTATTTCATTCTCATCATTTGGTTTAATTACCTCAAAGGGGTTTGATCGAGGCAAACCCCCATACACTAACAACCAATAAGTTTTTCTCTCTTTACATGTGTAATTGCAGATCTAGGTGTCTTGGAGCTTGAAGGATATTTTGAGATTAGGTTACAAGCTTGAAGGAAGCTGTTGGAGTTGTCTCCTCACTTGAAAGGTCATGAAAAGTCTTTTATAGGTCCAAAATCAAGGTTTCAAATCCGGAAACAAAGTGTGGTAGCAAGAGAAGAAATTGGCAAGAAAAATCAGATCTTAATCCTCTAAAAAAGCATACTAAGACTGATACACCACCTTGGGCATATAAATCCCAGTACAATCAATTTTTAGGGTTTTAGGAGATTCAAAATAAGAACTGTCAGATTCCAGTTTTGGTGCCAAAAACCCAATCTGGGACTAAATCGCCCAGACTGGCGTATGAGTCCCATTCAAGGGAGGTGAAGAACCTACTTACAAGAGGTCCTACGATTCAAAGTCTCCCACAAGGCTCCACATAATCAATCTGCACACAAGGTGAATGAGGAAAAATGTTGGGGCAGTTTCAAGGCTTGCCGCAGTCAAACTGTCGTTTTGGTGTTCCTATCTCCACGGACCGCCAGATAGATAGGGAGAATAATAGACACAAAGCAAAGTAGACACAAAGTTATAAAATCAAACCTCGCTCGGGAGGAGAGCCCATATCACAAGATAAAACACAATAGATAACATAATAGCAAATAGACAAGAATCAAGAGAGCGTTACAAACAATATGTGCCCCCCTCTTGGCTTGATAGACACAATGTTGAGTGCTTGCAAGAGAACTTTGGTTGTTGAAGAGACTTTAATCCAAAAAAGCTTCACCATAGAAACAAGATGAAGAAGAGAAGGGCAAGAGAAGCATGTTCGAATGAGAGAGTGATAGAATAAATGAGAATGGGAGTGAAAATAAAGGTTTTGTTCAACTACATGGATAGGAATAGTTGTTACTCTCATAAATTTGTCACAAGGACACATGTCACAGGTCAAAGATTCTAAGATTTTTTACTTAAACTCATAAAGTACAAGGATGCTAGCGCACCGTGTAGGCATCCAACTTGTCATTTCAAGAGAAACAAGGTGGAAGACTACTATTGCTTCATCATTGGTCCTCATGAAGTTGAAATTGTGAAATTCCGACCCATAGGGTTCTTGTCATAAATGTGGCTAGATGCCATAAATGCAAGCGTCAAATGCGTCAATGTGAAATTTCCATGGGGTACAATTTTACGACATTACACCTAGATGGCAAAAGGATTTCCCAATAATCTAAAAACTACTTTATGGTAAATCAGTTTTCAACCAGAGGAGTTGAGCTAGGAAGGCAAGGGGAGGAAGGATTATCTATAATATTAAGTCTTATGTTATTGAATGGAAAAGATAGAAGCTTTACAAAAACATCCAAGCACATAGGGGCCTATTTGATATTTTTCTTCTCTTATAAGAGTGAGAAAAGAATCATCCATAAAATGGCCATCTAAAAGCTGATTTGATGAATTAGGTGAATATTTACGATTGGTTATCCCTTGAGACATGGAATGAGCCAAAAGATAACCAAATTGTTTACCAAAAAGCACATAGTGAGTCACATCCAAGGGACAACCATAGAAAATAGACATGAAATCCCAAAGACATTGCATTACTAACCATTAATAGTAATACAATGAACAATCTAAGGCATCTACAAGGAGCATGGTATTTGATTGAATGAAGTGAGGATCAAATCTTAGAGCTTATAGTATGACCAATATAAAGGGCCATTTAATACGGTCATAGGCCTTGGTAAAGTAATTTTTTAAGAATAGATCCTTTAGATGAGAGCACCTACTCTATTCCTTACATTCCCAAACTGAAATAATATTATGTTTAAAATATATTTGGATTTAATGAAACCAGTTTTCTATGCCCTCATGATTCGAGGAAGGAGATATTGCACTTTTAGAGCCAAAGCTTTGGCAATTATCTTGTAAGAGACATTGAG
The DNA here is from genome assembly GCA_007115665.2 of Sequoiadendron giganteum. Taxonomy (NCBI): domain Eukaryota; kingdom Viridiplantae; phylum Streptophyta; class Pinopsida; order Cupressales; family Cupressaceae; genus Sequoiadendron; species Sequoiadendron giganteum. The sequence continues at coordinate 109,447,761 of CM021100.1, forward strand.
CAAGGTTATGGGCCTCTAATTACAAATATCCTCCAAGTCTCTAGACTTAGGTATGAATTTTATTTTTTATTTTTTAATTAATTTCCCTAATGATTTTTATTGGAAGGCTTCATGATAGACTTTGTGCAAATCCTCACCAACATAATCCCAAAGGACCTTATAAAATTCACAAGGAAAGCCATCACAACCGGGAGCTTTTTCACTAACCAAGGGATGAATAACCTCCATAAGGTGAACAATGGAGAGGAATTGATCACCAAAGCTTGTTGTGTGGATGAAAGCCAATAGAGAACAACCTAGAGGTATTCTTGAAGAGCCTAGGCATGTTTAGGAGAGTTTTCCTATATAGTTAAAACATGCTCGTAATTATTGACAAAAGGCTAAAGAATATTAGGATTTTTTTAGAGTATTATACCTATCCTTGATCTACATGATGACATGTGAAGTGTGGTAATCTCTAAGAGCTTGTGATAATTCTTTAGAAGCTCTATCCCCAACCTTAAGCCAGTGTAGTCTAGATTTGACTTTAACTAAATGGTTATCCACAATTTACTTCTAATGATAAATCTCAACAACCCTAACCCACAATGCAAGGGAAAAGGGGTTAAATTCAAGAGCTTCGGTAGCCCTATAAAGCTCTTAAGTTATGGCCTTGTATGCATAGTGGAAAAAAATTCTATTCGATGTGCATAGATGTGAAGGAAGTGAGAAGTATGTCAGATGGCTCTATTCCACAAAGCAATCCAATCAGTTGATTGATTGGGCTATTATTTTGTGTTCCACACCTTCCTAATTTGGGCTAGTGAGGTTTGATGACTCAATAGAGAAGTATTTAAAAATAAAGTTTTTCAAATTTGATGTATACCCACTTTCCATTGAATTTTGAACCCGATGGGAGTGTGGTAGATGATAAGGTGGCATACAACAAAGGCTTTAATTGGAGTGAAAAATAGTTAGCAAAAGCAAAAAAAAGTAATATGTAAAAATCATCTAACAATCAAGGTATTTAAAGACTATATTAGAACCAACCCAAAAATTATGCTATGTATACCAATTGGAAGGATTGTGGTACCAACCCAAATTAGGATAAGAAGGCCCAATTTATAATGCATGTAATAACACACCTCTTTATTTTCTAATTTTCCAATGTAAGGTCAAGGTCCCATCTTTATCATACATCATCTCCACCATATTAAAGTCCCCACACATAACCCAAGTGGTGGTAGGGAATGAATTAGAAATTCATTGCCACAAAAGAGATCTCTCAACATCATTGAAAGGATAAATATTTATAAACGAAAAAGAGTTATTGTAAACAATTAAGAGGATCCATATCATATGGTTAGTGGAGTAAAAATTGTAGTTGATAATATGTTGAAGCTACCTAGGAGAGAGAAAGGCGACAACCCCTCTACAACAATCATTGTGATTGTTGAAAAACATAAAGATATCTAGTCAACTAAAATAATAAGAAACAAAAATAAAAACTAGTAGTCTTCATTTCTTATAAATATATAACATCTAATTTTGGTTGCTTTTGATGAACATCCTCCACTAAATATTTCTTTGGGAGGTTAGTAAGACCTCGAACATTCTAGGGGAAAAAATTAATTAATGGAACTTAAGAGGCATTTCATCAATATCCAACTCCTAAAGAGAAGAATAACAATTTTACAAAAAACTATTTTATGGAGAAACTACCCAACTAGATGTTGGAATTAACATTCTTTACTATTTGATAACATAATCTCCTTCCTCCAACCACCTAGATAGATTGCAATAATGTCACAAATATTTAGCAGAAGGGGGAGAGTGAACAAGAACTTCTAGTTGAGAAGTTAAAACCAATATCAACTAGGGCATCTGAGAAAATCTTGGCTTGCAGGAAGGATTACTAATAGGTTGGACAACATATTTCCCCTTCTCAAAAGTTTTAAAATATTCACGAGCTATGATTTGGCAGCTATTTTATTCATAGTGGCTTAGGCTTTAGCATTCTTTCTTTTGAAATAAAAGAACATTTTCTATTTTTCCTTAGTTTTCAAGGAAGGGACCTTGATAGGCTGAGGAGGTAATTATACAAGAGGTGTTGCCAAAGGGAAATATTTAATCTTGTGCTCAATGGAATATCACCATAAATAGGTATTTGATAGATTGAGGTATAGGACATGCTAGGTGTGGGGTGATCCCACAATAGTGGTTTACAATTTTTGGGCAAACTGGACACTGCAATTATTATTTTTAACTAAATCATCACTTTCGGGCTCTTGTAGTGGCTAAACCGTGAGGAATTTGAAAATGGTGTAAACTAGAGTCTCATCACATTTTGTCGGTAGATTCTAAAAATATTTTTTTCAAAAATTTTGGAATCAGATTGTACCTTTTTTTTCATCTCCCACAAAAACTGGTTTTTTTTAGAAAACAACATTTTTAAAAAGTGATGCTCACCGTATACAACATAACTTTTTTTGTATGAAGGATAAAATTCTGATTTTTTCGAATTTAGATTTGTAACTACGATATCTAACACTTTCATTTGGTCTCATAGTTTTTTATTGAATATTTTTTCTTTAATCAAGTTTCAAAGTCAAACCAATTGCAATTCAGACATATGCGGACTGTATACAACATAACTTTTTCTGTATGAATCGAAATTCAATTTATTTATTTTTAATGGATCAAGAACATCAATACCCAGCCTCAGCATATTTTTAAAAAATTTATTTTGATAATCTGTTATTTTTCCACATGTGCAGACCAGAGATTTTGATTTTCAGTGAAAAACCTATGTTTAATAAAACTAAAAAATAAAATACATAATAAAACCAAATCATATTAAAATTATATTCAACGGATAGCTCATTCTGAGGACTATCATTATCTAGTTGGGTTTCTAAAGTTTTCTGCATTTTCATTTTCAAATTGAGCTTCGAACGACAATTTTTTACAAAAAAAATCATTTTTTTGAGGAGATAGGGGAAGAAGGGTGTTCGGCCGAACTACTCTTCAAGGTGTTCGGCTGAACCTAGTTCGCTCGAACCCCTTTAAAATAATGAGGGAAATTTAGGGGGTCCGAGAAAATGATAGGTTTTTTAAAAAAAAATCCCTATTAAGGGGGTTCGAGCGAACTAGGTTTAATATTTTTGCTCACATGTCAATGGGTTTCGAGCGAACATAGGGTTCGGTTGAACCATAGTTAAAGGTTCAGTCGAACAATTTGGTTCGGCCGAACCCCTTCACTTTGTGTAGAGGGAAAAAACGACTTTTCCCTTCCTCCACAAAAGTGTTCACCACTTATATGGGTTCACCCTATGACGAAAATGTCCAATCTAGATGTCTACAGATTATTTCATATCTTTGGATAAATCAATCTCAACATAGACACATTTCTATAGATCAAGCTCAACCCAAATGACCTTTACAAGGGAATAAATAATAGTGGTTAAAAAGTTCCAACAAGGGGTAATCCTAGGAACTCAAGCCAAACTAGCACACGAAGTATCTCCTCATACAAGGTGAAAAATCTCATGTCTAACAGTCTAAGGCTAAAATATTAATATGAATCCATGGACATATCAAAATTCATGTGTGAGAATGGATTTAGCATGTTTGGCCTCAACAAAGCAAAAATGAAATAACCCTATAATGAGGTTCTAAACATCAAGTCAGACCCTATGCAAGCCTCATGCTTGTTAACCCAATCTCGAACATGCTTTTGAGGGTAGTTCTTCCAGTAATATACACTATCAAAGTAAAATACTCTAGTCGCGTACATGCATTATCAAACTCAAGGATGGGTAAAACCACATCCACTAGAGAATAAGAGTGTGTACCTTGTAAAAACATTGAAAGCAAATTTTGGGGCAACTTAATTTGATGTGTCATTAGGTAGAGCTACCAAACTATCAACACCAATATGAATTTCTATGTTGAAGTAATTCTAGGCTATGGAATGGACTAGCTAAAAACCTGCAATTGATACAAAAGGTTAAAGGTTTTCCTATGCCAAAGGCATGGTTTGTCATAAGGATAGAAATAGATAGTAGAGAAGCCAGAAACCCTAACAGAGCTATGCTCCTGAACCAGCTTCTATGTTTTCATATCTTGGACTATTAACTTGAACTCTTTATTGAATACATATGTTTAGGAAGTTAATATGTACCAACAATTGATGACATAAGCATTCGAAATAGGGCACCTACCTATGTTTAATAAAATAATTTATAAAAATACACATGTTTAATAAAGCTCTAATGAGTCATAAATCAAGTTTAAACTCGATTCTCTTAGTGTCTTTCCTGACTCTAGAATTTTTCATGCTACCTAGATTAGTTTCTAGTCCTATCAAGTGGCAACTACAGTTCCCTTACCAATTCAATACGTAGCTCAATCCTTTAAAAATGATACAACAAAAATCCAAGTAAAAACATTATTTTTAAGGCTTAATTGGTGTGGAATACAAGTTTGAATAATTTAAGTGTGTCTAGCCATGTTAATATTAATATTCCTTCTATGAATCAAAATCCATATTAAATTTAGTTGATTTTAGATTTTCCTTATTATAGGGAAAGAGATTGTCCAAAGTTTATTACATAAATTTGGATGTTCTGCAAAAAGAGATGGACAATCTTGAGCTTGTTCCTAGTGAAGAGAATCCTAGTACACATTTTGATAGAGACTTGGGAATCACAATGGTACCAAAAATATATGAGTTCCATAATAAACCAAGGAAATTTATTTTTCTAATGAGTACAAGGTGCATATAATGGCTCATCAAAGGGAAAGCGATTATCGAGAGTATAATATATAAATTTATATTTTCTTCAAAAATAGATGGGCAATCTTGATCTTTTCCCCACTAAATAAACTCCTATGACATATTTTAATAGAGACTTGAGAATCATAATGATACTAAAAACGTATGAGCTCCCAAAAAAACAATGAAAATGAGCCCAGAGATGGCATTGAGAGACTTCATGTGTATCAATGATTTCAGTAAAATACTTATACTTGAATCAAAGGTAAATCTCCTCTAACTTATTAGACTCTTCCAAAGGTCATAAGCTCTCCTACAAATCCTAAGATAGGTAATAGTCCCATACTAGTTAAGGGAAAACAATCACATATACCCTCTAATAATCCAAAATTGAGTTATAATAATATTTGAGGATATGAAAAAGAATAATCAGAATATCTTGTTGTATGAATTAGGTCGATGAACATATCAAAAATATTTGATTATCCAAGAATACTCGAGAAAAAAAAAAAAAAACTAAAATGAAAAACACAGATAAAATTTTATATAAGAAGAAAAATCAATCACCATTTTTATCATGGTTAGAATCTTCAAAAATAAAATAAATACTTACTAGACTCTAAAGCCCCTCCCAATATTGTGTGATACTTTATATCCTATGCATGACTTGATATTCACTAGTTAAATCAAATAAAAAGGTTTTCATATTAAAACAGTTTTGGTTACTAAGTTAGATGTTTTATTAATTTATTATATCATATTAAAATAGATTTTCTCACTATGTTAGGCATTTTACTGTAAGTTCTAACTCATTTTCTCAGCTTCTTGAGCATTTATACTTAGCAACATTACATATTAAGGTGATTAATAACATGAACATATAATAAGTTTATAACTAATTTATACATCTTTGAGTCACAAGGATTGATGAATTTAATAGTGAAGACCCTAAATTAGATAAAGATGGTTGTATAAATCATCATACAAATAAAATTCTTATAAATTCTCTAGAAAGATTATTCGGGATACATGTTTTAACTAACAAACCAGATTCATTAAAATGACTGGTAACTCATGAGACCTGCATGACCTTGGAAAGGAAAGGAAACGAAAGGAAAGGAAAGGAAAGGTCATTTTATAGTACACAATACCAGGTGATCTGTTTTTGGGTCTACATATGGCTTACAGTATATGGGACTCCTACTCCCAATATGAGGGGGGCACCTAATTCGTGCTCCACAATACGAGGTGTGCATACCTTACCCCTGTAGGATTTTAACTTGTGACCTCTCTTTCAAAAGTACAAGTTCACCATTAGACCAACTCAGATGTACCCCTGCGAGATTTGGAGAACATAAGAATTCTAAAGAAATGTTGAATGAAAAATCTTCTACTTAAGAAAAGGTAAAGAATTGCTCCTATACTCATTGATTATATAGCTATAAGGTATCATGACCTAAGAATTTACTCTCAATTAAAGTTATCTTTCATTTTAGGAATTCCACGTGTGTAGCCAATCTAGTGCCTAGCAAAAAAAAAATGTTGAATAAATTTTAATAGAAAGGCTCACTTAGTAGAGGAGCACCTTTTAGGGGTATGCTACTTAGCTTTAGGTACCATGGAAAACTGCAAACGGAATAGAAAATGAGAAATAATAGAAAACTAATACATCATGTTGGTTTTAGAAACTTACACGTACTAACATCACAAAGGTCAAAATATTACGAAAATATAGCCTCAAATGAATCCAACTTCTCGACCATGAACCAAAAAAGATGCAAGTGCCAAAAGGATATATTCGTAAAAACCAAACAATATTATGTATAATAATTTTCAGTCATATGTGGTGGACCTCATAGGCTAGATCATGCGCACTTGGGGACCCCTACATTGTATAGGAAACATTAGAATAGATAGAGAAACAGAAGCGATAGGACCTATTTCAAGATTCAAGTAATGTCTAATAAATCGCAAGTAGAGAGTCATGATAATGTCCTAATATAGAAAAATTATTTATAAAAAATAAAAAAATTTAGCTACTGCTAGTTTCACTTTATTTTCAATGCTAGCTAGATAGACATGGGTTAGCAAATGAGAGGGATATAGAATTTTATTGTGTAAATAAATTTTGGATCAAAGAAAAGCAAGTTATTCTTTTCAAATAATATAAAAACTATTCAATTAGATTATAATTCAATAATTTTTAATAATTTCATAAATAGTTAAATGAATATAATAATATTAAATAAAAAAATCATAAAGTTTGATTACAATTTGTTCATAAACAAATTCAAATAATAAAAAGGTTATTTTATCATTTCATTCTTATTAATGGTGATATAATTAATTCACTGAATTTTATAAATAAGGTCCAAAGTATACCTCTATATTATCTGATAACTCTAATTTGTCGCTGATAGAAGCAAGCTTCTTTTGATACTTCCCAATTATTCTATCCATGCTTTATCCAAAAAAAATCAATCACTTAGTTTTCAGTAAAATCAATAAGCATTTGAAAAAATAACACATACTTTTTATACTAAAAAATTTCTCAAACCATGATCTAATTTTAATATAATACTTAATTTACAAGATATCATTTATAGAGCTCTAGCATAAATGGAATTGTGTTTTATTATAATTATAATTTATTTCATAAAATATATCATGTGTACTAAATGAGAGATTAATTTATATATATGAACATCAAAGCATACATTGTTGCTATGTTTACTAATATTATATTAAATATTCCATGTTATCTTGATATCACCCAACCATAAGATTAATAAAATAGAATCTTCAAAACAACCTTATCTTGTTTAGAAAAGTGAAAAAATTCCCTAGAATATTATTTCAAGTTTGAATGATTTATCTACATGCATAAATGGTCATTAAGACTATAATTGTCTACAATGTGGGAAACTTCAATCTAAACTCAAACAAAATTAAACATTATGTGAAAAAAATCTCTAACCTATTGTATCAAGGTCAAACAATGCATCTATAGGTATAAGTGATCATCTAGACAATAGGAGGATACAAGGGGGTACTCAATTTCTGAACTCGAATAAAATTAAACATTACAATTCGTTTATAATGTCTTCTCCTAAACCATTCCCTTCGACTTATTGATGCTAACATGATAGATTCCTTGTTTCTTTCTACTAAATTTCTTTGTATTCCCTATCCCTCTCAAGTATATTAAGTTCCGTTTCTTAAACCCTCATTATCTCATGTGATCTGTGTGGCTCATTTTTTTAGTAGCAAATGTTACATGATGTTTTCAAATGCCTTCCTTTCGGCTCGTGACATATATGTGACATATCCACCAATTTTGGTTCTTCTCTTGGCCTCTTTAATCATCAAAAAAAATCCAAGAAAATAAATGGTTGTCGAGCTCTCTATTCCTAATAATTATGCTCGTTGATACATTTTTGGTAATCATAATGGTGTTGCACTTTTTATTTAGAATGAAGCCGAGTTCTCAATTGGAATACGAAAAAGGTATCGAAGTTTTACAACAATAAGGTCATGCAGCTTGGTTCCAACAAGATACTGAAATGGACTTAAGTAAAAAAAAAAGTGAATGGCATGGCTATCAAATCTAAACTCTATCAATACTTAAAAACTTTGTCTAGGTAAGAACATCTAAATAGAAACTAATTTCCTTCAAGACGTCTTTTTAATTCTTTTTCAAGAGTTTGAATGATGGGCTTGGATATATGATGATCTCAATATAGATGAGTGGGATGTCATACAAAACACTATTGAAACCAACCTTCTTACATGTCCCATGTGATAAAATCAATGACAAGTTAATCGCCATATTGAACAAATGATGTGAAATAACTCATCAAAATGATTGAGGCCACAAACATCTTCCCTATCAAGAATTATAATATGAGTATGCAATATCATGCCTTTTCAAAGAAATAATGGGTAACCTCAAACAAGATTTTCTCAAAAAACACTATATATCCCCTAATGCATCAAATTTTATAGAAGGTGACTAGTGCAATCATAAATTCTTTGTTGGATGGATTCTCCAAATACAAGCAAGTTTTAGCTAGGGAAAAGGATCAGTTGAATACAATATTTACAACCACCTATGCTACTTTTTCTTATTATCAAATGTCTTTTCTTTGAGCTAATACAAACACCAAATTTAACAGATCCATAGTGAAACCTTTAAAGCAATACTCAAGTATATTTATTACAGCTAGATAATACCATAATATTCTCAAAATGTGCTTGTCATACGTATTGTTGAAATATAGAGTTAACTATTGTAGCAATAACATCAAACTAAGTGTATATTTAATGTGCTCATCTATTAATGAATCAAATGAAAATTGAGAAAGAATATAAAATCAAAATAAATAACAACACAAAAAACAACATTGAATGTACATTGAGAAATCTTTTAGGGGAAAAACTACACTATTAAAGAGAGCACAAGATATATTAACTTTTAATCCAAGATACATATATGAGAAACTTATCCCTTCAATGTGGTAGAATTTTGAAAACACTTGTGTACCTATATTAACTCATGTTACCTTTATCCAATGATTTCAATTTGTATATCAGAGTTGAGGAGAAACCAATATGAACTCCTAAAACCACGACACCCCAAAACTATGATGTAGAAAAACTCAATGCCCTCATGTGACTAATCAATGCATCCATCAATAGAAACCATTTATAATAACATCTTAGACCTTATCCAAACTAGTAGGCACAACTCACAAAGCTAGCACTCTACAATGAGACCACTACCTCAAGTGGGACACACGTGTCGTAGAGTAGATGCTCTACTCTCTCCTCTAGCGCCCAAAATTAAGAAAGTGATTTTAATTGTAGTGTAGAAAAAAGTAATCCTTTTTCACACTTAATTAATATGAAATTAACCTAATTATGCCTTGGTTTAGTGTTGAAATGTGTTGTACATATTCACATTACTCTAGGACCCTTTTTAATGAAATATACTTAAATTGTACCTTATTTAGGATGTTGTAAAGTGTTGCATTACACTTTCACACTTATCTAGGGTTTCCTTAATTAATTGAGCTTAATTAGCCCCTTTAATTCAAATTTAAGCCTTATTAATGACACTTTCCAAAGGATCTATCCCAACACCCAATAATCAAATTGCATAGCATTTAATTTGGTGAAATCAAGGTCCTAGAAAATTGTTCTTGTGGCGAATGGGTTCTCTCCACATAGGACACCCCTTTCTTTGCATTTTTGACATGGGTTTTTGATGTTATTTCATCCCCCCGAGACATGGTCCTAGAAATTTGTGCTAGGACCCATTCACCTTTAGTGGCGAATGGGTCCTCCTCACATAGGACACCCCTTTTTTAATTTAATTGTGGCAGGATTCTAATGATTTTCAATCCTAGATCTGGTGTCGGCTTGAATTATTTGAATTTCGGGATTAATTCTAAAATTATGTATAAATAAAAGGTTATTTTACATAATTTCAACTAGAAGAAGATTTCAAGCAAGCTAAGAGACAAATCATTTTTCATGAGATCAAGCATTCATAGTCAAGAAGCAAGCAAGAGTGAAGTTTGGAGCAGCGTTACAAGTCTTCAAGCTCATTTTGTGTCAAAAATCAAGCATTAGTGAAGGCTGATAATAGATGCCTATGGAGAATCATGAGGGATTCTAGGTGTTGGGAGATGCACAAGACATACAACCAAGCCTAAGGACTTGTTTCCTAAGTGATTTCATCTTCTATGATCACCCTACTTGCAACCTTAAGAGAGGTATATTCAAATTTGTGGGTTATTGAGAGGATTTGGGATCTTCTATAGTAAGTGACTTGCATTGTTCATGTTTCATTTTAGGGTTCTATTCTAGCACAATTGAGTAGAATTGACTTTACATTCTTATGGATCTTAATCTTAGACACGGTTAAGGTTAGGATTCCATATACATTACATGTTTATGATTTTAATTCATCATCAAAGGTTTAATTACCTTGACAAGGGGTTTGACTGAGGCAAAACCCTATCCACCAACAAGCTAAAAAATTTGTTTTGCAGATTATTATCAGTTCAGGATCTGAAAATAGGAATTTTAAAGTGCAAAGAAGGAGTGCAGATCTAGAAGTTGAAGATTAAATTCAGAGTTTTCCGGAAGGACCTAATAGGACCCATTCGCCTTTCCCTGTTAGGGTTTGAGGGGAAGCAAATTCTATACTATACAGGTTCCAGTTTCAGATTCAGAGCTCTTAGAACAGGCCTACCAGGACCCATTCGCCTTTGGTGGCGAACGAGTCTCTATTAACACTTCAAAAAAGTAGGATTTAATCAGGTGCATAGCATAATCTACTCCCCATCTCTCCAAAAAAGTGACAGTTTCCTTTTGTTTTGTATCAGATTTATCCATCACATGTATTAGACCTAGAGTTAGGGTTTATTTGTTAGTGCAATTTCTTCTCCTGAAATTGTGATTTAGCTCACCATCCCATCCTTTTATAAGGAAAGGTTGCAAGATCCCTAAGTCTTGACTTAATTCACCTCTTGGGTTGATAGTTATTTAAAGATTCTTGGATCTCCTCTTTTGAATGAAACTATAACCTAGAAAAAGGGGGTTAGATATCATAGCCCCTCTTGTTCTATGTTTCATTAATACATTCAAAACAATTTATAGCCACCACCATCATTCTCCACCTCCCTCATTAATTCTACTAAAACTAATATTCTAGCTCAGTTAGGATAGTAATATTAAACTAACAATATGTCTCAACAACATGGGCATCCAAGTACCCATTCGACGATTCTTGGAGCTGTAACTTTACTGTTTTAGGGTTGCAATTAAATAATAGACTTTCCTAACATATTTACTTATTTGTAACAAGTATTTCAATAATATCATCAACTTGGCATTTTCCTTAACCCAAGGAAATATATTTTCATTGTCCTAAGAGGAAATCAACTAGGATAAGTTATATCCAAAATATGGTCCATTGAGAGACCTAGATCATGTTGATTCCATTAATAGACTCTTGTAGCCTTTCCACAAAGAAAAAGCCCTCAATCCTTCCTCTAAAAGATTAATTTCTTTAGAATATTTATTTTTCACTTTCTTGGGATTATAAGGAGCGTCATATCACTACTAAAAAAGGATGTTAATTTACACTATATATTCTAGGTAAAAGGTTTTTTTGGCTCATCAATAATTCTCACTAAATCCCTAGTTTTTATCAGCCCAAAATTATCCAAGGATTTCATAATATACAACTCTGACAAAAAAATTAGTTTCACAATTACTCTCACCAAGAAGGATGCAACTTGGGATGATCATTTGCTAACATTCATGAGCACCATCATCAATGGCTGCAAGGAAAAGTACATGCTTCTAGAGAAACAACTTGTAACGTCACAAATTGTCGACCTTGACAATTTCACACTTGGTTTTAGATCCCCCTTATGTGCCGAGACCTAATTATGCTCATAATTTGCCTATTTTATTATTGTTTTTGGAAAATTAAGATAAAATTGGGAATTACTATTAAATATATATTTAACAGCCATAAAATCCCCAAAATACGTCTAGTCTAGGGCGCGACCGCCCTTGACCAACTTATTTTGGAACAATTTTAAATATGTTATTGTCAGCATTTTTACATTTAAAAATATAAATTCATTTACTGACTTTTTTATAATTAATTTTGCGAAACAAATAAATGCATATAAATACATGTCTTTTTTACCATTTAAACACCTAGCCAATTTGAATATCAATTGTGCATCTTAAAAGAAAATAGTCAAGAGCAATCAAAATCAAAATTACCAGCATTTTTCACTAGCCAAGATTCATGATTAGAAATACATCAAGTTTATGAGTAGGATTGTTCATGTTTTATGTTCATTTGTTTTGTGAGGACTAACATTTACAGGACTTTCGATCAAGCATCCAATTCTCCTTGCATGAGATGAGTACCATGACTTCAGTCCATCAAGGAAAGAAGATTTGAGTGGTAAGTTGCAACACTTATCATTTATCACTTACATTTTAATCCATTTACCTTTTTTTGACCGAGGGTAAGCACTCTTTACATCATCATAGTTTTTGTGAAGATAGAAACACCAAAATGGGGATTGACTTAGGAAAACTCCTATATGGCATAACCATTTCTCTCCTCTCTTATTTGTAGGTGGCAGATCTGAAGTGGATTTGGGGCAGAATTGAAGACCTAATTGTAATATCAATCTTTCAAACCTCCTACTTCAACAAATTTGGGAAAGGAGAATTATTCATCAACACACAAAGTTTCGAATCTAAGTCAAGGAGGAAAGAACCTACAAACGGTAACCTATTGAGATATTTTACAAATTACGAAAAGCAACATTCTCCAGTCTAGGGAGCCACCACCCTAGACCAGACAATTTTAGTCCCAATCCGCATGCCAAGTCCCTCTATCTCTACACTTTTCTTTTTTGTCTTCAATTTTTATGTTGTAGTATTTTACTTTTATATTCTATATAATCACATTAGTTTGATGTAATTGCATAGTTGACCTAGTTTAAATTTACATAATAAATTTAATTCAATTCCTAATCAATAAAATCAAAACCCACACTAACACAAAAGGGGACCAAAACCCTAATCTACCATTTTGGCTCTTCCATTGAGGATAGTAGCCAAGTGGTCTTGTGTGATCATTTTCAGTTCCTCTCTAATGTAATGTTAGGAAGGGTGTGATTTAGACCCTATATCCCTTTTCTCACATCACACGCATACAACCTTATGAGGTCCCTCAGTAATTTAGACACCTTGTATCCCATAGTAAGGTGCATGTAATCATAATCCACTCTAGTGATAGATTATCTACTTTGTGTAGAAATAATTCAAAAAAGAGAAAAGTTGAATTACTAAATCATGAAATAGGATATAAAATTTAAAACAACCAATCTTTTTTTATGCTAATATTTATGCCAACACCTAGAAGAGAGCCTATCCACTCTAGACTCTGCCCAAAATGATGACCCTTGTAGTGCTCCAAGCCCAAGAGTTGTCTTTTACTCTCCTTAGTGTCTAAAAACAAAATCCATCAAATCCAAAAATTCCTCAAGATGTGATGAGTCCCATTCAAACTTGATAAGCCATAAAGTCAACTTTTGTATCTCTCTTGTCTCGGCGATTGACTCATAGAATCTTGTTAAGGTCTGTTGGACCTAAATGAACAAATGAACTAGTATGTGAGTTTCATGAGGTCATAGGTGGCCAATATTCAACTAAGACTATTACTACTAAGATATTGCATGTAATCTATTTCTAGCTTACCATGTTCTATGATGCTCACATGATAATTTATACATTTGAACCTTGCATGTAATTCACGTGAATAAATTTGGTTGCTTCTTTCCACTCAAATCCATGGAGGCTCAATCTCGTTGGTGCCATAAATCATCCCTTGAACAACACACACAAATGAATCTTGACTATGACAAACTATATTACCAAGTGAATCGAAGTGGTTGCTCTCAAGGATGCAAAATAAGAGGTGGTCATCAATTTTCTATAAGAAATTATGACCCAATTTAGTACCCCAGCTATCATAATCTTTGATAATGTGAAATCATTTATGAGATTGATATTCACTAAAAAAATCTAACTCGATACTTCATCAAATTATATTATCCTAGGTGTGAAGCAAATAATTAGCTAAACTACCATGGATAATTTGCATGCAAAGAATCTACTCTTGTGTTGTCGCTTATCCATCAACCACATCATTGAGAAATACAATATAGGAATACAACCTTGTGCATTAGTTTATGGTATGGAGGCATAGTTGCTCATTCATATTGTGCTTCTCACTCTTGAGATGTTAAGAGTAGAATATCTCGCTAAAACATACCGAATGGAGGTTAGGCTCATAGAATTCCTCCAACTTCAAAAAGCAAAGAGGATGACAACCAATAAATTTTAAAATAATCAAAATATTATAAAAGGATGATTTGTTCAATGCAAAAGCTTGCAAAACTTCATGGTTAGCAATTTAGTCCTCAAAAAAGATAAGAATTGAGATAAGTATGGTTAAAAAAATAAAGTTTCCATAGTCCATGATAATAGTGTAATGAAATTGCTAGATTTTAACTATGTGATCATTTTTACATCAATGTTTTGGATCAATGGCAACCAATCAATTTTAGAATCATCAAAATATTATAAATGGTTGCTTTGTTCAATACACAAGTTTGCAACACTTGATGGTCAGCAATTTAGTCCTCAAATATGACAAGAATTGAGATAAGTATAGTTAACAACACAAAATTTTCATAGTCCATGATAATAGTGTAATGAAATTTTTTAGAATTTATTGCATGATAATTTTTACATTAATGTTTTGGATCATACTCTATAATCCATCATCATGATGAGTTAGATCCAAAGAAGTTTGAGCTTCTTAGTTTCTTATAAAGTTGAGGTAAATTTGCCTCCCATAAAGGCTGTCAATTAATAACATGAAGTTTCCATAGTACATGATAATAATGTAATGAAATTTATAGATTTTAACTTTGTGATAATTTTTACATCAACGTTCTAAATCATACTTTATGATCCATCATTAAGGTGACTTCTCTAGCTCTAACTCATCCTAATGATGAATTATGGAATATGATCTGAAAAATTGATGTAAAAATTATCTCACAATTAAAATCCAAAAATCCTATTACATAAGTATAGTTCTCATTACAAGTTCAACATCTAGAAGTATCCATCCCCTTTAACCTAATCTACCGTCAACGTAATATGATTGCTTTTGAATTACTCTTTGCATGGAAGGTTTGTCCTTAAACAATTAAAAGCCAGTAATACATAGTTAATGGATACCTCTTTAATTCTGTGTTGCTATTCTATGATAAATAATCCGTAAATAATCGTTGTGTGCCCAATTATGTAAGAACATGTCTTCTCCAGATTACTTCCTTGGATTTCACAACATTTTCACACACTTTTTCTAAATGGTATTTTCATTTCTTTTATCCTCAGGGTTACCCTAATTATCAAAGCCTAGGATATCATACCTTAATCCCAGAAAAATTACATCTATTTTATGTAGAAATACATTTTGAATTTCAGAACGCATAATTTATTGAATTATTTTTCAAGCCAAGTATTTACTGTGATAACAGTGCTACAATTGCAATGACCAAAAATCTTGTGTTTCATCCTATATTGAAGGACGTTGAGAATAGACATTATTTCATGTGTGATTTGGTTCAAGATGGAACAGTGGAATTGCTGTTTAGTTGCTTATATCTTTACCAAAGCTCTTCCTAGGGAAGATTGAAGAAATGCATATGCATGATCAATGGGTAGTTTTCCTTTATTTTTGTTTGCATAAACTGTAGTTGTGTAAAGTATTTTTAGAGAGTTTTAGATGAGTTTTTAGCTTTCTCTATCCATGCAACCAGTTTGCATTTGTAATTCCCCTTTTTAAGTTTGTTTAGCCAGCGAATGCTTTGATTAGTTTTTTCTTTTTATATATGCTGTTTCAAAATGATTTATACAGATGAATAATACAGTCACTGTTATTATTTCCAGCTTGTTGTTCGCTCAATCTTTGAACAGAGTTATTAAAACTTTTGTTCATTAATTTATATTTTCAAATGTGATGAATTTTTCTATATGAATTATCAGTATAGTGTTAGAGCATTTTTCAATCATTCTCTTCACTAGTATCAATTGAAATTTTTTAGATAGATTTTGTGGCTCCTCTAACATTTATCCCCCTCTCTTCTCTTCTCCATTCTTTTGTAAAATGTTGTCGAGTTCCTCGGTTGGTTGTGTTCTCTTCTAAATGTTTTTTGGTTTTATACAGAATCAGTTTTTTGTTTTCTCTAATAAAGAGTTAATTGATCAAGATAATTCATCGTGGTCTGCTAGCTATGCCATCCAAACTACAGTGGATTATTTGTTTGCATTGAACGTCAACCGAATATAGATGTCAATTAATGTCATTCTCTCACAGGTAGGTTTGAGTAATGTACGTTGAGGAAGCCCCGCCTGGAACATATACGTGTTTGCAGTGAAAAGTTAGTTGTGTGATGTAGAGAAAGTTGGTTGGCTATAAGAAATTAGCATAGGACTTCCTCCACTTGGCTTAAGCAATTTAATGCTTTACTATTGGAATATTTATTAATCTTCAGTCAGCATCTGCCACCCTGTTGAGTTTATTTGTCCTTGATGTCATGTGCTTCAGATCGTGCTTCATGTTTCAGCTCATTTTGGTCTCTTGGTGATTGATTACTCAGACCATTAGGTGGTTTGTGGAATAAAGTCATTTTTGAAAATGACAAAGCATCGTTTCATTACAAACCTATTTCTATTCTTTAGGTGGTCACCATTGTGTTGGTGTAGCGGGTATTTTTACATCATTTATAGTTTGATTAAAGTCATGTTTGTGTTGACCTGACATGGACAGGTGTTTTCCTCACTCACGTGGTTTGTGAGTTGGCAGCGTCGAAAACAAAATTGGCATTTTCATTGGCTTCATTATGGTGTTGGAGTTGTGATTATTTTTGTCCACGGATTTGAAGGCATTATTATTGTTTGATAATGATGTTGTTTTTTGACCTAAAATGCAACAGATTTCAAATGTTATTGAATTTTGTTCAAGGTTTGTATAACGTGTGGTAACAAGGAAAAGACAGTGTTGTTTTTGATCAGCCGAACCCTATCTCCAACAGCCGCCTTTTGGAAGTTCTCAGATCCATTTCTTTTACTTGCCAACATGGAATGTTGGTTGATTGTGCATAGACCAGGTATGCAGTATTGGTGTTTCAGCTTGGTTGACTGTAAGATGGGTTTTGGATCTACTCTGCTGCGGGCAGTTATGGCACAAAGACTTTTCTTGGTTAGTTTGTTCCGTTCTTTTCACCGTGAACGAGGTAAAACAATGATGTTTTGTTCTTTTCAGTTTCTTCTCCTATTTTATCTGAACAAGTTTGTTTATAAAAGAGAAGATTGTTTTCCAGGCTACAGATTTGTTAGATTCAAAGAAGGTTAATGATATTGTTTAAGATCTTTGCTAAAAGATTCGTTTCATTTTTAACCCGAGTTTACACTCTAGGGTTCTATGATCCTCGGTATCGTCTTATTGTCTTCAATGGTATTCATCGAAATCTCATTGGTTATTATTAAAACCCATTATGGGTATCATGATTTAACTGCATGGTTTACCAATTTTACAAAACCCTGGATATTGTGGATACGGTTTTTGAAAAGATAATTGTTTTATGCTCTTTGTTTAAATGCATGACAAAAGCTTTGACTCGAAGATGGAAAAAAGAGAAAAGACTTGACAGAGTATTGCTGAGGTTTTTATTTTTACTGTGATATCATTTTGTATTTGAGAAGAGAGTTTTGAGAAGTTCACAATGAGAATATTTGTTGAAAGAGAGATAAAGAACACAAGGGTTTTTTTTTGTATCATATCTCTGATTTCAAACAAAGATAATACTCAGAGTTTCAGTTGTTTATACACTGTTTACTGTTATGCACAGTACAAATTATAATGGGCCATATTCAAAATATTTTTTGTTGTACTCTATTGAGATTTTGTGATTGCACAAGTATGCAATTATAAAGTCCTGATAGTCTACATTGCTATTTGAAAAACCTTGTAAAGGAGTTGGTGCTCCTACTGAAGTTGGTGCTTCAGGTTTTTTGATAGGGTTGGTGCTCCTACTGAAGTTGGTGCTTCAGGTTTTTTGATAGGGTTGGTGCTCCTAAAATATGATTGAGTTGGTGCTCTGAAAATATTGTAATCAGATTTGGAATCAAGCCTGCAAGGCATTTTGGAGTGGTTTTTCTACCCCAGAGAGTTTTCCACTCGGCAATTTCTATGTCACTTTTTGTATGATTTGTGTCTATCTTGCACAATCTTTCTTTCAGTAATTTATGTTATTGTGTTCATTTAATTGGTCAATGTTCTGATACTTTAAGGTTGTTCAAAAGTTATTGTCAATTTATTCAAGTCTGTATTACGAAGTAAATTGTGCAAATCTGATCATTAAAAGTCTTTCATAAAGCAAAATAGAATCCGCATCTTATACTCCATATGTGAATGTTCAAAGTTTGTCAAAAGAAAGTGCATTTTGTGAAGTTTATAGTTTTGTTCATAAAGCTTTCATTGAACAATATCATATGATTCTTTTAATATGGGTTGTAAATGTTAGTCAAGTTTCATGTCAATCTAATCTAAAGTGTTAATGTTCACTTGCATAAACGAATCTGTTACATTGGGTTAAAGTTAGTAAAAGTTACATTATGTCTTCAAAGTCAAAAGTAAAATTATATCACTCTGATTCAGACCCCCCCCCTCTTAAAGTGAATCCACTTCCAACAAGTGGTATCAGAGCGTAGGGTCCTGCATTAGGTTGTAACACCTAGGATTGATTCTGGTCTTAGAAGTCTGTTTTTTGGAGTGTCATGGAGTATTCGGCATGGCTAAGTGCAAAAGGGACAAAGGTCAAAAGAAAGCCACTAGTGTCAAGCAAACATTTGTTAAATCAACCCCTGTCAAGTCTAGTGAAGTTTTGTCTCAAGAATTACCCCTGCCAGTTAATACTAAAAGTGATCATGTAGTTGGTAAAGAAGAAGATCACTTAGTAAGTGACTTTGAACAAGAATTTGGTGAAAACAATTGTGAAGGTGATGAGTTCAAGGTTGATTTGGAGGTAGAACTGCTTGCTGCTTTATATGAGCTTAAGAGGCTTAGAAAAGAAAATCAAGATCTTAAGATACATTTACAAGAAAGTGTCAATGTCAATAAAGTTGTAATACAAGATTATAATGACGATAAAAAGATTATTGAATTTCTGAAAGCCCAAATGGTTGATAAAAAAAAGACTGAAGAAGGATTGGAAGCCAAGTTAAAAGACAAGGATGAGTTGTGTATTAAACTAGAAAATGAGGTTGCTTCATTAAAGAAAAATTCAGATAATTCTTTGTTAAAAGAACTGACTCTCAAAGATGACATGATTATAAGTTAGAAAATTGAAATTGAAGAATGTAAGAGGATAGAAGATGTTGTAAGGTCTGATTTGGAAGTTAAAAAGTTTCAATGTCTAAAACTTGAAGGAGAAGTAGTTGCGTTAAGAAAAGAGCTTGAAAGTGTCAAGGTTCAATTGGATAAAAATCAGAAATTTGATTGCAGTACTAATTTATTGAATGAGATGATTGGCAGACAAAAGCATTTTAAAGATCCTACAGGAGTAGGATATGAAGTTGGACAAAGCTCTGCAGAAGAATCTAAACATGAAACAGTTTTTGCTACTACAGATGGAAAGTCATTTATAGCGAGGAAAACACCAAGATTGAAGGTTGATCTCGGTCACTATATTGTTGCTGCTCAAACAGAAGAAAAATGGGTTAGGACAAAAAGACCATCAAGATCTTCGTTTATCAGGTATAACCACTCTCAATTTCATGGCTATTGTTATTGTTGTAATGCTTATGGACATAGAGCAAGAACTTGTTGGATGAATAAAAGTCATAATCATGTGAGAAATGTCAAGAGAGATTCATACAACGTGCTTAGAAGAAATCATTCTCTCTTTGGTCTAGACAACACTATTATATGTTATAGATGTAATAGGTTTCGACACAAAGCACAGTTGTGTAAGAAAAGTTTGTTAAAGCCGTCTAGGGACTACTTGTTCAAAAAAAAGGAAAAGAATACCTTGAGTAAGGAGAAGACAAAGCCTATACAAGTATGGAGAAGAAAGCAAGAAAAGAAAAAGGAAGAACTAAATCTTGTGCATGCTGCACAAAAATAATTTCTAAGCATTTGAAAGGCAGTATGAAGACAGGGGGAGATGATTAATGCATTTTGAATAAACCCCTTTTTTTGAAGAAAAAGTAGTAGAATCTTGTTATTTCATAACCTATTGATCATCAAAATGCAAGACACAAATTTGTTTTTGCTGAGAATAATAGTGACAATGAGTTGATGATAATTGTCTTAATGCTATGGTTCATTTATATCATCATTTTGTTAGAAGATGATTTCTCATATGACTATTGGTGTTGCAGCAGTTGATGCTTTTTGTTTCTTTGGGAGTGTCCATAGTTAAAGATACTTGTGACACAATTATGCTTTCCACCATTTGTGGACAAATTGTTATTAACCTCACTTTGCTGTAATTTATTGTTTGTGCCAGAAGGAACAATATTTTTCTGTACTTGACAGAATCAGTGATGGTTTGTGTTACTCAAGAGATACATGAGATTAAGATGCTTGAACAATGAAGCAGTGTTCATTTTCTTTGTCATCAAATCTTGTTATATTGTCTCATCATTGTTTGATACATTGAAACCATATATGACGGCAACTTGATACAATACAATGACTTGATCTATATGAATGATGTTTCAGCAACAGAGCATGTTAAGATAGTGAGTTGTTTGAGGTCTTAATTGAAATAAAGATAGAGGCAGTTAGTTAAAAAACATTAATGGTAAATGCTGAGTTTTGCAGTGTTGTGCTTGGAAAACATGAACAGCCTACTAAGTATTTGCTATAAAATCAGTTTTCTGGAGTTGTGGTTGCTGGTGTAGCTTTTTTGACATTAATTGGTATAAAATATGTGTACTGTCAAACAACATTGATAGAAGTTTGGGTTTTCTTGGATGATGAAGAGTTCAATATGCATCTAATGATCAATATTTTCCTTTGACAGTTGATTATTACGTGATACTGATAGTTTGGTGACTTGAGACTTATGTGTAGTGGACTGTATGCTACAGATTTTGCCGCTTTGTGTTATTGTGGTGGAAGATGTTATTCTAGAGAACAAGTAAGTTAATGATAAAAAGATAAAGAGTCACTGATTGAAGAATTTGCACTCTTGCAATGAGCTTGAAAAAAGAAATGGTGACTTACGATCAGAAAGGAATATTTGTGTGAAGTTGCTTATCTTTGTTTGCTAAGTGTGTTTGCAACAAGACTCATTGGTTATTTGGCTTTCAGATGTTTAATTATTGTGCATGCAAAGATATTCTATTTATCCATGTGTTTAACACAAGGAGATATATGCAGCAGAATTGTTTGATTATAACATGATTGATCCTTGAAGCTTTGATTTATACTTTCAGATGGGTATATGTCGGGTGGCACATTGAGTTGAAGCTCAATGTTTATTGGGTGAAAAAAAAACTATGCATCTAAATATACTTGTAATGAAGTTTTATTGTCAAGGGAATGAATGTTTTATAGTGGAGTTTGTAGGACAAATTCATTTTATCATGATTGTTCTTACACTGGTTGTGTTATATGCCTTGCTTACTTTACATGGTACTGGAACTTGGATAGTAAATCTTAACTTACACTTGGATCTTGTTGGTTGAGCAAGTGTGCATGCAGGAGGAATCTTGTTGTATAGTGACATCTTCTCTGTAATCTGACAATGACAACACTTAATCGGGAGCATATTTGTTAGTGCTTTGGAATATGATTCACTCCTACAACTTGTTTGATATCTCGGTTTCTTCATGGCTTACCCTGTGGACAGTGGTGGCATAATACAGTTGGACTTTCAGTTAGTTTCTTAGTTCCTGTTGGTATTTGTTGGTTTTTTTCAGTTGTTTTTGGTTTGCTCTTGATGTCAAACCCAAGATTGATACATTTGTTCAGACTCGTGATAGTAAGATGATATTCATCGGCATTCATAGTGTGGCAACTTTCAGATTTTATTTCTCAGGACATCCATGGTTCCTATTCATACTTCTCATTTGCATTTTTCCTGTTGGGCTAACAGTGAGGATTATGCTACAGGTTATTCAGAATCATGAATTCATTTCAATTTTGCTTGGGCATGGATTTGTTTCAGGTTCAGCTTGGTAGCATAGGTGACCACAGTATTGGTTCTTAAAAAGAGGTTTCATCTACATGGATCTTGACAGAATAGTCCACATCAACACCGAGGTGAATGGAGGTATTGGTTCATTGTTTTATATTCAAATCCTATTTGGTTTATCAAGCAAATTGTTTTGGTGATCATCATGGCACATATTCTTACTTTCACCAAGCAACATAAATTGTTTTGATTCACTTGACTTATGGTATCGGATCTGCATATTTGCTTATATCTTCTTGGCATCATTGGTATATGAGGAACAGTTAGCCTTGGTGTGCACTTTTGGTTCAAAATCTCTGACAGGTTGCTTGGATAGTGGCAGTACAGTGATGTTCAGATTTGCAGCTTTATGGTGTTAGTTGGTCTATCAATAACAGTGCATATTCGGAATCTCTCTTAGAGCTTTTCATGCTTAGTCTTACCCCTACGGATGATGTTGGTATTATTGAGCAGGTTATGTGCATGGCTCAGTGACATTTATGTGTTGTGGTTTAGGGGTGAACATTGTTTATGCAGCTGGTTATTGTATTGGTTGGTTGTTGTATTTCCTGACATATTACAGGTTTCTTCCTTTTGTCCTTGTGACAGAAAAGGGGGAGAATATGATGGTTACAGTGATATTATTGTTGGTTTCAAATTCACCGATGGCTCTGGTTTCAGATTGTTCCTTTGTTTTCGATGGCTCCGATGATGGCTTGGCTTTGGCTTATTTGTTTGTTTTGCCATCAAGGACAAAGGGGGAGTTTGTTGAATTTATTTGTCCTTGATGTCATATGCTTCAAATCGTGCTTCATACTTCAAATCATTTTGGTCTCTTGGGGATTGATTACTCGGACCATTAGGTGGTTTGTGGAATAAAGTCATTTTTGAAAATGACAAAGCATAGTTTCATTACAAACCTATTTCTATTCTTTACGGTGGTCACCATTGTGTTGGTGTAGCGAGTATTTTTACATCATTTATAGTTTGATTAAAGTCATGTTTGTGTTGACCTGACATGGACAGGTGTTTTCCTCACTCACTTGGTTTGTGAGTTGGCAGCGTTGAAAACAAAATTGGCATTTTCATTAGCTTCATTATGGTGTCAAGGTTGTGATTATTTTTGTCCACGGATTTGAAGGCATTATTATTGTTTGATAATGATGTTGTTTTTTGACCTAAAATGCAGCGGATTTCAAATGTTATTGAATTTCATTCAAGGTTTGTATAACGTGTGGCAACAAGGAAAATATAGTGTTGTTTTTTATCAACCGAACCCTATCTCCAGTCATCGCCTTTTGGAAGTTCTCAGATCCGTTTCTTTTGCTTGCCAACATGGAATGTTGGTTGATTGTGCATAGACCAAGTATGCAGTATTGGTCTTTCAGCTTGGTTGACAGTAAGCTGGGTTTTGGTTCTACCCTATTGCGGGCAATTATGGCACAAAGACTTTTCTTTGTTTGTTTGTTCCGTTCTTTTCACCGTAAACGAGGTAAAACAATGATGTTTTGTTCTTTTAAGTTTCTTCTCCTATTTTATCTGAACAAGTTTGTTTATAAAAGAGAAGATTGTTTTCCAGGCTACAGATTTGTTAGTTTCAAAGAAGGTTAATGATATTGTTTAAGATCTTTGCTAAAATATTTGTTTTGTTTTTAACCCGAGTTTATAATCTAGTGTTCTATGATCCTCGGTATCATCTTATTGTCTTCAGTGGTATCCATCAAAATCTCATTGGTTTTTATTAGAACCTATTATGGGTATCATGATTTAACTGCATTGTTTACCAGTTTTACAAAACCCTAGTTATTGTGGATACGGTTTTTGAAAAGATAATTGTTTTATGTTGTTTGTTTAAATGCATGACAAAAGCTTTGACTCGAAGATGGAAAAAAGAGAAAAGACTTGACAGAGTATTGTTGAGGTTTTTATTTTTACTGTGATATCATTTTGTATTTGAGAAGAGAGTTTCGAGAAGTTCACAGTGAGAATATTTGTTGAAAGAGAGATAAAGAACACAAGGGTTTTTTTTTGTATCATATCTCTAATTTCAGACAGAGATAATACTCAGAGTTTCAGTTGTTTATACACTGTTTACTGTTATGCACAGTATAAATTATAATGGGACACATTCAAAATATTTTTTGTTGTACTCTATTGAGATTTTGTGATTGCACAAGTATGCAATTATAAAGTCCTGATAGTCTACATTGCTATTTGAAAAACCTTGTAACGGAGTTGGTGCTCCTACTGAAGTTGGTGCTTCAGGTTTTTTGATAGGGTTGGTGCTCCTAAAATATGATTGAGTTGGTGCTCTGAAAATATTGTAATCAGATTTGCAATCAAGCCTGCAAAGCATTTTGGAGTGGTTTTCTACCCCAAGAGGGTTTTCCACTCGGCAATTTTTGTGTCACTTTTTGTATGATTTGTGTCTATCTTGCACAATCTTTTTTTCAGTCACTTATGTTATTGTGTTCATTCAGTTGGTCAATGTTCTAATACTTTAAGGTTGTTCAAAAGTTATTGTCAATTTATTCAAGTCTATATTACAAAGTAAATTGTGTAAATCTGATCATTAAAAGTCTTTCATAAAGCAAATTGGAATTTGCATCTTATACTCCATATGTGAATGTTCAAAGTTTGTCAAAAGCAAGTGCATTTTGTGAAGTTTATAGTTATGTTCATAAAGCTTTCATTGAATAATATCATATGATTCTTTTAATATGGGTTGTAAATGTTAGTCAAGTTTCATGTCAATCTGATCTAAAGTGTTAATGTTCACTTGCATAAACGAATCTGTTACATTGGGTTAAAGTTAGTAAAAGTTTCATTATGTCTTCAAAGTCAAAAGTAAAATTATATCACTCTGATTCACCCCCCCTCTCTCAGAGTGAATCCACTTCCAACACACCCCCCATGTAAACTTGCTATTGTTGAACTGCTAGCAATTAATATATTCGATAGTTTTGAATTCAAATTTTGAGCGCTCATTTTATGAGCAAGCAAAATAACAAAAAGGGGGAATGTTACGGTAAGTTGTAAGTAGTCAATTTTTGTACTGGAGAAAAACCCTCAACAGCAGAAGAAACCTGAGAACAAAGAGACAATAGCAGTGCATATGAAGGAATGTTCAGCAGAAACAGGGGACGAACAACAATAAGTATTAGTTTAAGTGTTTGAATAGTTCTAGGTATTGGATAGTAGTCCAAAGTCAATGTTGAATATTTTGTATTGTTAAACAAAGCATGTATTATGTAATTTTGTAATTTTAGAATCAAAAGGAATATATGAAAATGTATTTTTTGCGTGTTTAGTTTTTGTCGTCTTTGTGCATTTTATTTTGTTTTTTTCCAGTTCTATCTAGCATCCTATCACAACAGTGACTGTGTATTGTCGCACCCTTGCCTGTCAACAAGTGGTATCAGTGCCTTATTTTTCTGGGCAATCCGTTTATTGTGGCTATTGTGGAAAAGACCTAGGATTCAAAGCATTAATCTATTTTCTCAGATCTGCGAAAAATGGCAGGTGGTGACAACAAAGGTTGGCAGCAACCACCAAATTTTGATGGGCAGAATTATGATATTTGGGCTAAGAAAATGAAGACAATATTGGTTGCTAATGACCTGTGAGAGTTGGTCATCAATGGTTTCAATGATATTATAGACCAAGCAACCTATGGAGCCCTATCAAATGCACAAAAGAATCAGTTGAAAGAAACAAGAATGAAGGATGCAAAAGCCCTCAGTTTGATTAAGGTAGCCTTGACAGAGGCTATTTTCCCACGTATTGTAACAACAAACTATGCAAAACAAGATTGGGAAATACTTCAAAATAGTTATAAGGAGACTGATAAAGTTAGATTATTAAAGTTGCAACTGCTAAGAAGAGATTTGAGACTACAAATGAAGGATGGTGAATCCATTTCAGATTTTCACAGCAAGGTTTCCACTTTGATAAATCAGCTAAGAATTAATGGAGATTGATAAATCAGCTAAGAATTAATGGAGAAAGAATGGAAGAACAAAGGATTATTGAGAGAATCCTAAGAAGTCTACCCTGTAGATTTTCATCCTCTAGTCATTGCCATTGAAGAGGAAAAGGACTTGTTCAATATGGTTGTAGATGAGTTGATGGGTTCACTACAACCCATGATTAACACTTGAACAGATTTGCTCCTTCCCTAGAGAAAGCCTTCAAAGCTCAGACCAATACAAGAGGTCGAGGAAGAGGAAGAAACAGCAGAGGCAAAGGCCAAAGAGGCAGAGGAAGAAGCAATTCTGAAAGAGGAGGTTTTGATAGCCAAGAGGAGCCAAGTAGCTCACAGATAGCCTACCAAGACAAGAAGAAGAATAGTAGTTCAAATCAGAGGTATGACAAAAGCAACGTTCAATGCTATTATTGTCACAAGTACGGTCATTACGCTAGTGAGTGTAGGAAGAAACAACATGACTATGAGAATCAAAATGGAAATGTAGCAAATGAGAACAAGGGTAAAAATGAAAAACAATCCAATGTGTTTATTGTTTACAACCTTGTTGAACGCAGCAGTGATGAAGTTTGGTACTTAGACAGCGGATGCAACAACCACATGAGTGGTTACAAACATTTTTTGCCTCGATAGATAGCAGCATAAAAATTGAAATCAAAATGGGAAAATTTGAGAAAGTTCTCATCATGGGAAGAGGTGTAATCAGCATTCAAACCAAAAATGGTGAAAAGCAAAATATCCAAGATGTCTTTTATGCCCTTGGTATAAAACATAACCAATTGAGCATTGGACAAATGGTCCAAAATGGTTATAGCATCTTGATGCAAAATGGAGAGTGCAAGATATTTAATAAAGGAGGCAGCAAGAAAGTGATGGTAACAGTGCAAATGACAAGAAACAAAATGTTTCCTCTAAGGATGCACATAGTGTCTGTGACGTTCACAGCAGAAGGACATCAACAACAATGCTCTCCGATATTGAAAGCAGTAAAACAAAAATCAGTAGTGGAACAACAATCTGCTTTCAGAACAGTCATCAAAGACCCATCCAAACTTTGGCATTTAAGGTATGGGCACTTAAGCTTTTCTAGTTTGAGTTTATTGTCTTGGAAAGGCATGGTTATAGGGTTACCATCTATTGTAGAACCCGATGGGAAATGCGAGACATGCATTTTAGGAAAGCAACATAGGCAACCCTTTCAACTAGGGTATTCTAGGAGAGGAAAAGCACCATTAGAGTTAGTGCACTCAGACTTGTGTGGACCCATGAAAACCCCCACCTTAGCTAGAAACACTTATTTTATGACATTCATAAATGATTATAGCAGAAAAATTTGGGTGCATTTTTTTTTTTTAAATATGAAGCCTTTGAGAAGTTCAAATGGTTTAAGGCATCAGTTGAAAAGGAAAGCATCCACTTTATCAAAGCCCTTAGAACAGATAGAGTGGGAGAGTACATCTCCAAAGAATTTTTGAATTTTTGTAGGAGTGAGGGCATTCATAAACAATTTACAACTAGGTAACTCCACAACAAAACGGAGTGGCTGAAAGGAAAAATAAAACCATTCAAAAGATGGCAGCAAGTATGCTGAAAGCAAAAGGGTTGTCACATAGTTTTGGGGTGAAGTTGTAGCAACAGTTGTTTACATATTAAATAGGTGCCCTACAAAGGCAGTTCGTGATAGGATTCCACAAGAGGCATAGACAAACTACAAGTGGAGTGGTGAAAACCTAAGAATTTTTGGGTGTGTGGAATATGCATTTATGCCAAAAGAGTAGAGGCAGAAATTTGATGACAAAAGAGAAAAATGTATTTTCATAGGCTATAGTAAAGTGTCAAAAGCTTACAAACTATATAATCCCATCACCAAGAAGGTTGTAATCAACAAATATTTCGAGTTCATTTAGAATGAAGCATGGGATTGAACAGTGGATAGCACCACAAGTATTTCAGTTACAATACCCCTTGAAGATGAAGAACCTCTAGAAGACAACTTAGGGGGAGCTCAAGAGAGCAACAGCTCAAAACAACTACCATAGATCTTTAGAAAACAACTCTAGCAATACTCAACAAAACAACTTTGGTAGTGTTCAACAAAACAACAGCTCTGGACAGGGACAGTTGAGTAGTAGCTCCAAGATACAGCTAAGCAGTAGCTCCGACAGCCAGCAGTGTAGCAACTCCAAAGATCAAAGCAGCAGTAGCTCCGAAGGTAATTTAGACCCTACACTCACATCATTGATGCCACGAAAGACAAGGAGTGTAAGGGAGATTTATGACATCACAAGGTATGTGTATTTTGACAAGAACTTAGATTTTGCTTTATTTTCCTATAGTGATCCAACACACTTTGAAGAAGCGATGAAAGAAGAGAAGTGGTGTAAGGCCATGGACGAAGAGTTGGATGCTATAGAGAGCAATTAAACATGGCAACTAACATATTTACCCAAGGGTAAACAAGTGATTGGAGTTAAGTGAGTTTACAAGACCAAGTGTATAGTTGAAGGTAAAATCGAAAGGCATAAGACAAGGCTAGTTGTCAAAGGATACAAACAGTAGCCTAGAAGATATTATGATGAAACATATGCACCAGTTGCAAAGCTAGAAACAGTTCGGTAATCAACGCAATTGCAGCCTGTTGTGACCTTTTTCACACATCACCCCATCAAGATGGGGACCCCCTAAATTTTGCTCCATTCTGGTCTTTTGGCTTTGGTTCGCTCTCTCTCTGGTCTCTGGTCCTTCCGGGGATGTCCCGTCGTTTGACCCAGGTTAAAATATTGGTTAAGTCTGTGTAATTAGGGTTTTCATCCTTCAGGCTTATTTAAGGTCAAACCGAGTCATAAAATTGAAATCTAAGCTTAGTGCAGCAGTCAGAAGACTTCCAGCAGAGTCCCCCTAAATTTTCACTGTATTCCGGCAACTTACTATTTTTAGTAAGTATTCAATTTGGGACTATTTTATTGAGATTTTGGAATTCTGTCAGTTCCACTGCATCCGGGTAACATCAAGCTACCTACACGTAAATTTTGAGCCAGATCAGACGACTTGCTATTTTTGGCAGTTCAGGCTTCAAGAGCCATTTTCAGGGTTTCCACATGAGCTTTTCAGATGCATGTCTGGAGAATCCTTCTGGGTTTTCCAAAACCTTCGCAGTGATGTAACATGCAAACCGAGACGACCACTTTCAGAAGTCAGCCTTCGGAGGCTATTTTTAGGGTTCGCATGCAGTGTTTTTCAACGCATGTCGGGTTTTCTTTATGGGTTTTTCGAGAGCTTCGCAACGGTGTGACTTGCAAGCGGAGAAGATCAAAGTTTAAGGACTTACTATTTTTAGCCAGTGCATGCATGCAGACCAGTTTTCTGGGTTTTTCTGGGTTTTTTGAGATCCCACGGGCAATATGACATGCAAAACCATCCGGCAGTGGATGAGTCACTTTTCAGACAGTTTCTATTTTTAGCAGGTACACTCTGGCAGCCGCCCAACACTCCAGTTCAGCAGACAGAAGCGACATGCAGAAGGAACGAAGTCAAACGGAGACCGTTCGGGATACATGCAAGTCAAATTAGGGTTTCCACTTTTATAGGGGGTAAAATCCAAAAATAGCCGAAACAAAGTACCCCACCCATGTCAGCACACTTCAAGGTACCTGCTGGCAAAATTTGAGCAAAGTCGGAGAACTTACTATTTTTAGTAAGTCAGGGCACGGCTATAAATAGCAGGTCTGCACCCGAGGTTGGCATCAGAGTGACCCTCAAGCTATCAAGATCAAGCGTTGCAACTTTCAGGCAAAACGGAGCTACTGAAGTCAGAAAGTCAAACTTACTATAAATAGCAGGTGGCTATAAATAGCAGGTCAGGGCAGAGGACTGGCAAACAGGTTCACAAGGCAGAGAAGATCATCTGATGAAATTTTCAGGCAAAACGGAGCCTTAGAGGTTGAAAATCAAGGGATTTGCTAAAAATAGCACAACTTGCTAAAAATAGAATGCGTAAACAAAGGCAGGCAGAGGCATGGAAAATATTCTAAGTGTGGGAAAACAAAAGCACACCCATGAAAATGCGCCCACCTTGATGGAAGCCTTGAAAATTTTCTAAGGCAAAAACAAAAGCACACCCATGAGAATGCACCCTCACCTTGGAGAAAATGATGCTTGGTAAAAACGCCTAAGGCATCAAAATTAAAAGCTCACCTAGTGATTTGCGCCCTCACCTCAAGGATTGAAGACTAAAAAGTTTCTAAGTCATAAAATCAAAGCAGACCCATGTAAATGCGCCCACCTTGATGACTCTCTCAAAACGTCTAAGGCATGAAAATGAAAGTAGACCCATGTAAATGCGCCCACCTTGGAAGTGCCTTCAAATTGTTCTAAGGCATTGGAAATCAAAGCATGGCACTTGAAATGCGCCCATGGTGTAAAGTGAAGGCATGGCACTTGAAATGCGCCCATGGCAAAAAACGAAAGTAGACTCATGTAAATGCGCCCTCACCAAGGTGTAAAGTGAGCTTGATGAAATATTCTAAGGCACACAAACGAAAGTATCAAGGGTGAAATGCGCCCTCAAGAGAAAATGGAAGCTTGGCCTAGCATTTGCGCCCATGATGAAGAGGAGATGGCCGAAATTCTTCTAAGGCATAAAATGAAAGTTGAGAGTATCAAATGCGCCCAAGGTGTAAAGTGAGCTTGAGAAAACGTCTAAGGCATGTGAAACGAAAGCACCACCTCTCATTTGCGCCCAAGGAGGAATGGAAGTCTAGAAATTTCCTAAGGCAACGAAATGAAAGTGGAACCTATGAAATGCGCCCTCACCCTGAAAGGATATTCTAAGTGTTTGAAAATTTTCTAAGTGTAAAATGAAAGCTTCCTAGGCAAAATGCACCTTCACTTGAAAGTCTCACCCCTCAAATGCGCCCATGATAGAAATCAAAGCTCCACTATGGAAATGCGCCCAAGGTTGTTGTAGAAAATTTCCTAAGGCAACGAAATGAAAGTGGGTTATGTTAAATACGCCCTCAAGGAAGAGAATGTTAATAAAATTTCTAAGGCATGGAGATTTTAATTAAATAAACTAAAATTCCAAGGGGAAATATACGCCTAAGGGGGGTGAAGATTTAAATTTTCTATCAGGTGTGTGAAGTGAAGAATGTCTAAGGCGTGGGAATTAAAAATTGAATGAGATCAAATACGCCTGAGGGAGAAAAGGATTTTAATAAAATTCCTAAGTCATGGAAAATAAAACGCCAGAAGAGAGAAAATGTTAGAAAATTTTTCTAAGTGAGATAGCACTTCACTAGGGAAAAATACGCCCTTGGCATGGAAGGATGATCTGATGAGTTTTAAAATTTTCCAAAGGCAGTTGAAAGTTGACGAATATTTTTCAAGGGGAAGATTTGATATCGATGAATATTTTCCATGGGTCAAGTGAAAATCAAATGAACCCGTTTAAAAGGCACCCATGGGTTGGGAAATTTTAAAATTAATTTCCTAAGGGAAATTTTAATATTTTCAGAGGAAATTCGTTTTGCCTAGATTATTTTCCTAACGGAAATTAAATCTCAGAGGGTGAATTATTTCGAGCAGGCGCAGATAATTTTTAATCACTCGGAGTTGAACATTTTAATGAGAGAATTTAAAATGTCTAAGGCAAATTTTATGAAACCGAGGATTTAAATGACAGACATTTTAAAAGTTGGAAATATATTTACAACTCCCACGAATTTTTTTCGAGTTGAATTTATTTAAACACTGCGAGATTTTAAAATGGAATTCAAGTGATTGTTTTTCTCGCGAGTTGTTTAAATCGCCAAGAGTTAACTGGCAGACTAAGAGGAAAATTCGAAATTTGAAGAAGAAGGAATCATTATTAATAGCAACTGCCATAATGACCGGCTGACGACTAGCCCACTACTGCGCTTGAATTAGAAGATTCCGAACGAAGAGAGTGGAAAATTGATGAAGGTGCTAAAAATAGCCCCAGCACTACTTAGCAGGATTCTCCGAGAAAAGTTATTTAAACAATCTCTTCTCTCATTTCTCCTCACATTGTTTCGAAGTTGAAGTTGCTGAAGAAGTTCTTGAGAGATTGAAATATTTTCCAAGTGGTTGAGGAGAGAAATTCTGTGAGAGTTTATTTTATTTCGGAGTGTTGAGTTGCTGAAAGTACGAAGTGCTGGAGAAATTTTCATTTGCCGAGACTCTTTCTTTCGAAAAGCTGAAAGTGTGTTGCTGCAACTTCGAAGTTGAAGGTTGAAGTTATTTTCCGGAGTTGCTGGAGAATTTAATTCTCAAAGAGCTGAAAGTGGAGTTGCTGCGAAGTTTAAACGTTGAGAAGTTGAGGAAGTTGAAATTTCATATTGCTGGCAACTCTTTATTCCTCTAACTGCTGAAGTTGACAAAGTAAAGTCAAGGTTCGAACTATTTGTGCTGGAGAAATTAGCTACATTGCTGAAAGTTATTAGCTTGCTGCGTTTTTTCTTCACCAGTCAGAAGTGCAGTTGCTGAGAGTTGTCTCCAAACTCGGAGATTTTTATATAGTTTGAGGTTTGGAGTTAGAAATTTATGCTGAGGAATTTTATTTTCAAAGCTAACTCCGTATTCGCAGCCATCTCGGGAATTGTTTTATTTTATTAAAAAATCTGCAGTCTAGCTTATTCTTCTATTCTATTTTATTTTTACAGATGGCTGGCGCAAAAGATGTTGCAGGAACAAGCAGAGCCGCAGGCAGAGCTGTAAACACTGAAGCAGGCAAGGCTGGCTCATCCCGGCAGGCAATGATTAAAAGGCTCGCTAAGCCATTTCTCCCAAAGTCAGCAATAGTTTCAAAGTTGGCAGGATTAAATGACACCAACCTTGGTTCATTTAATCTAAATGCACTCAAATCGAGGATGTTCGGGCTAGGGGGCCATCAACCATCCGTCACGGCACATAATATAATGAAGAGTGGAATCTACGCAGCTGCTAGTTTTCCGCCAGCAATTCAGTGTCCGGAGCTAATTATGGAGTGCGCCAATCACTACAAGCCAGAACGTAGGACGATTGTCTCTCCGGATGGTAAACTGCTCGCCAACTTCACACCGGATGCCATCGGAGAGGCATTTGGGATTCCAACTGCTGAGGAGATGTTATACAGGACAAACAAAAGGGCAGACAAGATGTACTCTTCCTCTTTCGAAAGAGTCACTGCAGTCATCAACAGAGTTTGGATGCAGAAGCCGAGGCCACCCCGCACTAAGCTCCCAAAGCAGATAATTGCCGAGGACGTGAAACAAGAATACTATGATTTGATAATGATGCTGAGCCGGGTGAATGGGAGTGCACAGGCTTACATTTTCGAGCCTTGGATGTTCTACTTCATCGAGATCATCTTGGAAGGAAAAGAGTGTGTCGATTGGGCTAGGATGATTAGCAACCACATCGATGAGCAATTCAGGAGCTTGAAGGTGACGAAGACTTTCTACATGAGCTCATATGTAATTTACATGTTGGCCAGAATGACTAAGTACAGAGGGATTTCGTACAAGGAGCCAATCGGCTGTGCCCCTGGTCAATTCAAAATCCATGAAGCCTGCACACAGCTACATTTAGCTAACATTGCCAACTATAAACGGGCAAATGATGCATTCACAATGCACATTGCGAGGACACTTCAGCAGAGGACGCAGCAGAGAATATCTAAAGAAGCACAGACATTGATTGAGGAATATGGGTATTGGCTCATCCAATTCCCGAAATTCACATATATTAGGCTGCAGGGGTTCACTTCGTATCCGTATCGGTTACCACGATACCCCACTGATCACATAGTAATGCTTGAGATATCTAGGCAATTGATTGCCTACGATAAGATTCAGAAAAGGAAAAAGAAGGGTGGACTTGATTTCCCTATCACCATGGGAAATTCCATTGAGGTGTGTCCCTCTTTGCAGGCAGCCCGAGAGGCAGAGGACGAGCTGCAATCTTATCATTTGTCATATCACACAGGCAGGATTTCGATCCTTACGGAACATCCGGATGGTACAGAACGTTGAATACCGGCACAGAGCTCATCTGGAGGACTTTTGGGCAAATGCAGTGGATGAGGCTGAGATAAGAAAAAGGATGTTTTCCAGACTTCCTCTCAAGTTGATTAGAGAATGTGAGATTATCCCAGTTCCCGACCAGGTGGAGGAGGATGTCAACGTCATGCAACCCGACTATGGATCAATTAGGGATACTCCTGTCCCACCACCTGATTGGTCCGAGCCAGAGATCATGGACTTGGACACTCTTTCTATCCCGGTGATGACTTTTACCAGGACTTGGGTCGACAGACATGTATGCAGACTTAAGAGCAAGTCGATCGCCCTTACTTACAGCTTGATGGGTGACCCAAGGCCGTTATCGGTAAAAAGAGGGAAACAAATTGCTCAGACATCGAGGGCACAAGTGGAAGTGCCAACCCAACCGATACCATTGAGGATAGAACAAGCATCACCCGTGCACTCACAAACTCAATCTTCGAGTTTAAGAGTGGTTTCATTATTTGCCGATCAGAGGGCAGGATTAGAGGAAGAGCGGGGACTTGAGGAGGTAGATCAGCCCAACGCCCGGGAATCAGCTAGTGTCAGTTTATCCAGGGGCGGCCAACAGGAGGAGGAAGAGGAAACAATGGCCGACACCCATTTTCAGCAGATGTTGGACACGGCTTTGGAAGAAGAGGAAAACACAGAACAGGGACCCAAGGGTCGGGAGATACCCAGCTTATAGAGGAGGATGAGCCTGAGCAAACCAGTGCAAGAAGAGAGGAAGTGCACGAGATGGAGGCAACAGAAGAACAGCCCCTTGTTGTTTGTAATCCACAGCAGACAGTGCCTGATTGGCTTTCCGACAGAATGAGGAGAGAACCCGAGGATGATACGGATCCGGCCATTGAGATGGAGGAGTTCCTCAGGAGGATCAGTGCGCCACCAGAGAAGAAAAGGGCCCGAAAGTTTTCAAAGATCTCGACTGACGAGTCAGGCTCTCGCACGCTTCAGGTGGCTATTCCGAGGGAAGATTGTGATCGAACCAAGGAGAGGCCTGAAAATTATGTGATCACCACAGTAGAGTTGGGTCGTCCTACGGGAGCCCAAGTTATCGAGGAGTTCGATAACTCCTATCAGGCATTGAAGGATCAGTTGCTCCGCACGGAGGGGAAGTATAAGAAATTGAAGAAGGAGCACAAAACCTTGATAGGATACATGCAAAATCTAGCACGTCCAGGTGAACCAGCAGACCCAGCAGTGGAACGTCCATCGGAGCTTCCGAAGGAGTCAGTTGTTGCCTTAGAGGATTTGAAGAAAATGGAAACGGAGGCAGACAAGTGGGTTAGCCGTGTTCATACCGAGACAGGGAAATTCATGGAGGACCTTGCCGATGCTTATCGACAGGCCTCAAGTATTTTGGCACGGATGGATATAGTAGATCAGGCCTGGGGTGATACTCGCATCTATCAAACGAAGACTGTACTTCGTTTGGGGGCTTTGATGCATATACCTCTAGAAACCTTGGTGGATGGAGGTGTAATTCAGAGAGGTGATAGGTATGATTTCACCAGTTGGTACTCCTCGGTGGTCACAGGCCGTGGATTTCACGACGCAGCAAGGGCAGATTCAGCTAAAGTGAGGAAAGCAATGGGCAACATCTTGGGGGGAGTCCTCAATACATTAGAAGCCATATTTGCTAGAAAGTTGGTCCCAGAGGAGATAACTGCTGATGGCTTGAAAAGTAGACTGCCTCCATTCTTCTCAGCTGCGAGGTCACTTGTCCTGGATGACTTTGAGAATGTCTCCACGTTCTCTAGTATAATTCAGCATACCCAGGACGCCTTGGTGACATGGAGAAAATCTTGCATCAGATACGGACAGACGGTAGCAGTCTTGGAGTTCCAGCTCAACCATATTCCACCGATCTCTACACAGGAGGTTGAAGCAGTATTGGCCCGGTTGATCGAGTTTGCTATCCGGGAGAAGGCCAGTGGGAACGCGCTGCTTGATGAGGATCTTCTTGATGATGGTAGTGGGCATTAATTGCTCATTATGATTCCTGCAGGGGAGTGGAGAATATTCTGTGCATTCATTGCCCACTCCTCTCTGTGGCGGTTTTTAGGGCAGAAACCCTAATCAGGGCATAGGTGGCTCGATCTGAGCCCTTCATTGTAATTTGATCTGAACCGTCCACTGAATTGGACTTATTATAAAAGGGGCATCCCCCCTCATTTGTAATCTATTAGACATTAGATCAAGAGTTGAATCAGAGCTAGAGAGTAGAAGGCATATAGCATTTAGCTTAGAAGTTAGCTTTAGATTGAGGAGGGAAGAAAACTTTCCTTTGAAAGTTTTGTAAAAGGTTGTTGTGAACACTTTTCATAATACAAAGAGTTTCATTGCTTGGTGATTTCTTCTTTGTTATGAGTAGCTAGCAAGGCCATTTCGTCTTTCCAATTCAAGGTAGATAGAGTAAAATAGATTTTATTTCATGCAAGTAGTTGTTAATTGTGGAGTGTGGCGTGGTGATTTAAGCATATCTTCTTCATCCATACCACTAGCGGGCTTACTGATGGTAAGTTCGCCTTGCGTGGTCAACTGGAGTATCAGCACTTAACTTCGATTATGGTTCATATGTTTGTATGCGTCGTATTGACGGTATGAACATGTTGCGTCATAGTTTGAACACTTTTCTCATCCTTTGAAGATTGCACCAACTTTGTCGGAGTTGTTCGAAAGGAGACAAAGCAAAGTTTGGTTTGAAGATTGTTTAAGTCGATCCTCGTCCTCCACCCTTTTAGAAGTAGATTTGTAGAATCCCTATCCCTATCCCCTTTAAATTCTGCATTTTCCGAGTCAGTCTAGATACCAGAACCATATTGCCAAATCATTCATGTCCTAATTGCTTCACAAAGTCGAACAACTACGTAAGTCCCCTTGAAATAACCAGCAAAACACATCAACCAACTGAGTCTATTCGCGATAAAAGGAACCTTGGAGTCGAACACATGAACTTTCAAGCAATCTTAGCATGTGGGACACTTTGATCAAGAGAGAATAGAGTGACCGTTGGGCAACTTTATTCTGTGTTGGCGCTGTCATAAAAAGCACGTCAACACAGCCCAACATCATTGGAAGGTGTTTCAAATGGACGTAAAGTCAGCCTTCTTGAACAGAGAGCTGAAAGAAGAAGTGTATGTGGAGCGGCCACCTAGCTATGAAGTCCTAGGGCAAGACAACAAAATGTATAAGCTCTGGAAAGCTCTCTATGGGCTAAAACAAGCACCTCAAGCATGGTACAATAGAATAGACTCATATTTGGTCAGTAATGGTTTTAAAAAAAGCACCAGTGAGCCCACACTCTACATCAAAGCAACACAAGGTGATATTTTAATTATTATTTTGTATGTAGATGATCTAATGTTTATTAGGAAAAGTGATAGCTTCATTGTTGATTTCAAAAAGGTGATAAAGAATAAGTTTGAGATGACAGACTTAAGTTCGTTGAAGTATTTTCTTGGTATTGAAGTTCAACAAACAAAACATGACATATTCATTTCACAAGCTAATTATGCCAAATAGATTTTTAGGATGTTTAAAATGCAGAACAACAAACCTACACCAACACCAACAACAACAGGTTTGAAACTGCACAAACAGGACAGCAGCAAAGAAGTGAACCCAAACCTCTACAAGAGCATAGTTGGAAATTTGATGTATTTGACATCTACTAGGCCTGATTTGATGTATGCGGTAAGTCTGATTTACAGGTTCATGAAGAAGCCTGATTTGATGTATGCGGTAAGTCTAATTTATAGGTTCATGAAGAAACCTAAGGACACACATTGACAAGCAAGAAAGAGGATTTTGAGATAGGTGAATGGAACAACAGGTTATGGCATTTTGTATACAGCATCTAATGAGGTTAAACTAGCTAGTTTCATAGATAGTGATTGGGCAGACAATGTAGATGATAGGAAAAGCACATCAGGGTATATGTTCCACATGGGATCAGGTGCAAGCTCATGGGCATCGAAGAAGCAGCCCATTGTCTCTCTCAACACAGCAGAAATTGAGTATATTGTAGCAAATGCAGCAGTATGTCAAGCTATTTGGTTGAGGAAGATCCTTGCAGATTTGAACGAACAACAAGAAGACAACATAGTCATACATTGTGACAATATGTCCTCAATAGCTTTGACAAAAAATCTAATCTTCCATGGACAAAACAAGCACATAGAGATCCGTTACCACTTCATAAGGGAGTTGGTAGAAAAAAGTGAGATTGAATTACAATATTGCAGATCCGAGCAGCAACTCGCTGACATCTTCACCAAGGCATTACCAAAAGACAATTTTGAACGCCTAAGAAATAGGCTTGACATTGTGGATAGCTTCGAAAATGAGCTCCGAAAGAAAATTGCCGATTGACATCTGACTTCATATTAAGGGGGACTATTGGAATATTTATTAATCTTCAGTCACCATATCCTTCACCAACCCCCCCAACGTAAACAATACACCTACCTCCCAACGTAAACTTGTTATTGTTGACCTGCTAGCAATTAATATGTTAGGTAGTTTTTAATTCAAGTTTTGAGCGCTCATTTCATGAGCAAGCAAAACAACAAAAAGGAGGAATGTTACGGTAAGTTGTAAGTAGTCAGTTTTTGTATTGGAGAAAAACCCTGCAGCACAGAAGAATGTGCAGCTGAGAACAAAGAGACAACAGTAGTGCACAGGAAGGAATGTTTAGCAGAAACAGGGGATGAATAACAGCAGCGACATAACAACAGTAAGCATTAATCTAAGTGTTTGAATAGTTTCAGGTATTGGACAATAGTCCAAAGTCAATGTTGAATATTTTGTATTGTTAAACAAAGCATGTACTCTGTAATTTTATAATTTTGAAATCAAAAGAAATATATGAAAATGTATTTTCTGTGTGTCTAGTTTTTACTCTGTGCATTGTATTTTGTTTTTTTTATGTTCTATCTATCATCCTATCATCCTATCACACCAGTGACTGTGTATTGTTGCACCCCTGCCAACATTTACTTAAAGGAAAATGGCAACATTGATATTTTCTCCGCTTTATGGCTCAAACATTATATTTTTGTCCAACATAAAACTATGGCTTCAATCAAGTGGGTATGCACCTAGGCCTTTGAACCAAATTAAACTCTGCCGAGGCACATCACATGGGTAAATCATCTTATGTTTCCACGCAGGCACATTTCTGAATTGGCTCGATCGTCAAACATTTCAACTCTAACACTAAGTTGGTTTGTCATATAACTCTATCTGTGTTTAGGCACCAGATAGAAATATTTAAAACCAGTCACCCTTATGCTGAAAACTCAATTTAGAACTTTATAGTAGCGAGGACAAGCTAAGGAAAAAGGCAGAATTTGAGAAAAATGATTCCCTGTATAGTAGGGGTAGGTGTAGGGTAAGGGGAAGGGGAAGGGGAAGGGCTAGGGCAAATGGAATTGCCAGGGAAGGGTAGTTCTGGGTAGTGACCTCCTTCAGCACAGCTAGTCTAGCTAATTACAGGGCAGAAAAGGGCAAGATGCACGTATATGATCTTAAATAATAGGTAAGTTATCTACGAAGAGAATGAAAGGTGGCAACATGGTAAATGGTAATGTGAAATGAAGATGATATGAAAGCACCCGGTATAGAGAGTTGGGTTAGGTAGAGAACAGTACGGATTACTTTGAGGTTCAGCCTGACAGCACCATCAGCCATATTTAGGCCCACATAAAGATTTAGCCATTAAAAGTTTCAAATGCCAAATGATTCTTTTTGTGCACTCTGCAGTGAGCTCTTTTATATATTCCAACAAAATATTAATTTCAAAATAATAGGATTTTCTGAAACTTTTTCCCCATGAAAATTATAATAAATACCCTAACGTTTAAGCAAGAGAACACAACATCAGTTTCATCCTGTAGTGGGAGGATATGAAATGTCTAGAATGAGTGGGAGGAGATGAAATGTCTAGAATGAGTAGGTTAGACAACATTCGACATTAAGCAATCAAATCTGATGCATGCTTCAACTTCGCTAGATCTTACTAAATCATCTCGCTAACTTCAGATTTTCGGGTTTTACTTTTCAAGAGTGTACCTATAAAAAACTGCGTGGAAAACTACATTTTCTTATTAAATTGATGTAACTAGCCATGAAACTGAGAGTCAAGCTACCTCTGACATGACAGCAAGTGTTAAATATGGATGGTTTTAAAAGAAATGGTATACCGACGAGGGAAGCATACTCTAAGGGCTTACATTTTTTATTGATATGCGAACGTATTATACAATAATGAAAACTCTGTTGAAGTGAAAACTTGTCACAGAAAAATTATCAATTTCAAAGTGATATATATCGATGGAGATATTGTGGGTTGGGATTCGATTAGATGCTTTATTATTTTGTTGTGATTTTATTATATGTTATCATTCAATTTAAATATTACTCTTCAACAATAAATAACCATATATTATTTATTTAAATTTTAAACATCTAAAAGATATATGGTATACAATCGTTCATGTAAAAAAAATCCACTATTCATCAGCTTAAAGATATATGGTTGTTTGTCCATTTTTTCAATGAAATCTTCCTTGCTCACTGTTGTTGTATACGTTGAAGGTGAATAGTAAGAAAATAAACTTGCTTGTGGGTAGAGGTTTTCAATGGTGGTGATGATGCAATCTTTTATTATTCCCTTGTAGCTAATGAAATTTTAGGTGGTGCTCAATTCTTATACAGAAAAGGTCACAAATCACCATTTCAGTTCAAGCAAAACAAGTAGAAATTGAAATTGAAATGAAATTATAATTTATTATTAATAAAATTAAAGGTAACTCAAGAACAGTAAGAGTGAGCGTGATTTAAGCTTTCGAACAAAACAAAATATATGTGCACTATATAAAACGTTAAGTAATTAAAGATAATATTAAAATTCAAAATTAAATCAATTGTGAAAAAAATTGTAATATCAGTATTTTTGTTAGAATAAATATGTTGCACTAAATGTCTTTAAAGTCTTGAGGCCTTATGCTTCCTATTACAATTGATTTTGTTTTTTTTTCCTATTACAAATGTTTGGTTCCTTATTAGGCTTAGTTTGCAAAGAATTATCACATTTATGTTTGAGCAATTAAGGGAATTGACTCGAATAAAGGACAAAGTGATAGTTCTAATGTAAGCAAAGTATTTATTTGTTTACCCTTATTCAGGGGATGATGTTTAGAAATGAAAGATTCTTTAATGTATAATGTCAGGTATTTCTACTCTTTAAATCAAAAGAAAGTTTCCGAAGACTGCCCTAAATATCAAGAGAGACACCAAAATCTTTAACAAATCTCATAAAATATGGATATATAAAAATAAAATGATTTTCAATGTCTAACTCTCTCTCGAAAGAAAAGCTAACACATTCATGACTCTCTTCAAATATAGTGATTTCTCTCAATCCTCAATTGATGGGAGTCAACTGAATTTTGCCCCAAGGGACCTCTAAGTCCAAGAGACTAATAGTTGCAAAGATAGTTTAGAAGGATAATGTCATTATCTCATATTTAGAAAAATGTAAAAACAAAATTCTCCAAGTTTTGACTCAATGGTCTAGGTGGAGAAATCTAGGAATGGTGGATGTAAGCCTTGTAAATTTCCTCTCAAATGCATTTGTTAATCTCTTTCTGAGCCACTCTGAGATTGAAAGCCCTCCAAAAAAAATTTGAATGGTTGAATATTATCAAAAGAGATACCAATTGTTTGTAGAAGATAACTCATACTAGTTAAAATGGTATATAGAGCTTGGAAGTGAAGCTGAAAATATCTTTTTTCTGTAGTTAATTCTAAATAGCAAGCTTGAAAGAAATTCTATGCTATCTCTATGTGATTCCAAAATATGTGAGAGATGAGCTCCATATGATTATCTCATTTTAGATGGACAAATAACATGTGTTGTTGGAGAATGAGTTACATCTAGATTAAACACGGACTAGTCACAAAGTGGGTCAAAAGGTCAATGGTAGAACACCTCAACAGCAAATTGGTGGTCCTAAGTTTGAGGCTTAGCTTTGACGCAGGGGCATCATATTTTCTGTAAATATCATTTTGTACTTTTCCTAAACTAATGCCACCGTATAAGGAGCTATAAGATTTATAATTTAAATTTTGGATTTTATTTTGATTTGAAGCAGCAACTACCTCACGTGCACTCATTTAATGACCAACAGCATTAAAAAAATGGTAAAGGGCAAAGTTGAGCGGGAGATTTGAAGTCAAGAACAGGTAGGTGGAGGAATTAACACAAGTTTTTGAACCATTCAAGTTTTTGGGGAGAAGCTCCCAGATTTTGACAGTTGGGAAAGAGAAGAATAGAACAATAGAAAACCAAAAGATAGAACAAAGGACAAAGAGTGGCCAGAACAATAGAAATAGTGGAGAATAGAAGAAGTCAGCAAAGAATATCAGAATAACAGAAGGAATGTTTTGTCAGTGGTCATAGAGGATCGTAGCCAACAGCAAGAGGACAAAGAGGAATGACAAAGGGAGCTCTATTTTGCAATTATCTATGTAAATGCATGTAAAGTGTGTAAAAGTTGAACTTTAAATATAATAAAGATTTTCTTCTTCATGCGTGTGTCAATGACTTGTATTGGTTTTGAGTTTTATGTTCTGGAAGTATCAAATGTTGTGTGCAAGTTTTGATTATTTTATGTTGTTGAAATTTTGAACAATCACCTACAACCAATGCTGTGGATACCCGCAGCAACAATCTATTTTTTTCTGCAACTTAGTTTGTGCCTCTGCAGTTGTTTTTATGCTTCCAAAATTCGTTGTTTGACTTGCAACTCGTGTATAAACCTCTGTAAAAGTTGTGTGAGGTTGCTTACTGTAGTCCCCGAAAAAGTAAACCTTCTACTTTTTCTGGCTTGTTTGGGCCCTCCTTTTGATTTTGGCTTAATGTTGTTTTGATTTAGAATTGTAATGTGATTGACACATTCACATTAAGTCTTAGACCCTTGTGAACTAGTGGATTTTAATGGTACCTTGCTAAAGTGTTGTAAAGTGTTGTAACACACTTTCACACTTTTCTAGGGTTTTATCAAATAAATAAACATAATTAACTTCTTTTTAATCAAAATTAACATTAATCTTCCCTTATTTGGAGTGTTGTAAAGTGTTGTAACACACTTTAACACTTCTCCAGGCTTGTCATTAATAATTAGGCTTTCTTATATTTTAATTGGCTCTATTTTGCATTCACAAGCCTCATTTATTGCATCTTTCCGAGGATAATCCCAACACCAATCAATACCCAATCATAATTTAGGTGTTTGTGGCTTGTGTGCCCCAGATTTAGGGATTTGTGACTCTTCGCCACCTTGGGCGAATGTGTCCCACTTGGATCTTTTGGCCCCGAACCGGTTTTCACACATTTCTAAGCACTTTTGGTTTTCGGTCCCATACATTACGCCAGATGGGACTCATTCACCATCTTGGGCGAATGAGTCCTGTGTGGCCCAAAACCAAATTTAATTCAAATTTTTGGCGGGATTTTATTCTCCCAGATCTCATGTCAGCTTGTAGTGTTGTATTTTTGAGATTTCTTGCATAATTGAGTATAAATACAAGGTTTTTTCACTCATTTTCACGCCTACCATTCAAGAGATCATTGAGCATTCGCAATAGCATTCAAGAGCATTTAATGGTAGATTATCAAGCATTTTAGAGTAGCATTCAAGTGTCAATCATCATGTTAAGGATTCCATATATCATGTTTGTTATTGTGCTCACAATTGTGATGTAGAGTTTATGAT
Organism: Sequoiadendron giganteum; assembly: GCA_007115665.2. Lineage (NCBI taxonomy): Eukaryota > Viridiplantae > Streptophyta > Pinopsida > Cupressales > Cupressaceae > Sequoiadendron > Sequoiadendron giganteum. The sequence continues at coordinate 109,492,214 of CM021100.1, forward strand.
TCAAGCAAGTGTTTCAAGCAAGATCAACATCATTCAAGAAAGAGTCAAGAACCACATCCATTGCAATCATTTCAAACATATTTGCAGCACCTTATTGCTAGGGTTTGGTGACTTGAAACATTATCTTTTGTTCATTCATCATTCTCCATTCTTTTTTACTTTTATTTCAAGGTTTAATTACCAACAAGGGATTTGACCAACGCAAACCCCTATCCACTAACCCCCCAACATTTTTCCCTCTCCTTTGTGTGTGATTTGCAGGTCTAGATTGTAGATTTCCTAAGGAGCAATATTGGAGAAAAGTTGTTAAGCATTCAAAGTTTTTAAAGTTGTCATCAAGCCTTGAAGAACATTGGAGATTACCTAAAAATTGCAAATCGAAGATTCGGATCCGGAAACGAATCAAGAAGAGCAAAACAGACAAAGAAGAGCAAAATCAACTTTTGAAGTAGCAAAAAAGCCCAACTGAACTGATTCGCCACTTTGGCGAATGAGTCCTAGTTCCAGTACATTTTCAAAATTTTACAAATCTGGATACCCTTTTGGCAGAAACATGTTCCTGCACAGTTTCCCAGAAACATGACTGATTCGTCCAACTTGGCGAATGAGTCTCGATCAGCCTTGAAAGCAAAATTTCCAATGATTCAAACCTCCATTCAGCCTTCTCCAATTTCCCAAGTGCACACTTTTTGTTTTACAGTTTTCTATTGCATTTCACTTACTTTTTTAGGTCATTTAGTGTTAGTTTGTACTCAATTAGGGTTTTGCATTACATCTTGCATTTCATTATCTTTTTCAAGTCTAAACTTGGTGGTGAACCCCTCATTAGATCATATTCAATTCCTAGGACAACCCTATTGCAAGATCTATTTATCTTTTGCATTGAGATCTCTAGGTTACCCTTCAATGGAATAACTTTGAAAGTGGGTGTGATAGCACTTAATCAAGCATTCCCCCATTTTCATCAATTCCACTTACAACAACACAACCTTCCTTTTCCACCTATTTGCTCATTTTAAAGTGGGTTTTTAGGCGCCTACAAGGGGGATGGTGCCATCAACGTGGTATCAGAGCCCAGCGACAATTTTGGGAAGAAATATATTGAGTTGAGGTTGGGGTTTTTGAGGAAGCCTTGTGTGTGTGAACTGTGGGTGTGTCCCTACAACAAGGGATATTGCAGCAAGGAAGATTGTAGTAAGAAAGAAAAGGAGAAGAAGGTGAGTTAGAGCAACAGGCTGCCACCAAGGAGAAGGATGGCAGAGGTTGCAGTTGCAGAAGCAGCAGGAAGGATAGATTAAGTGTTAGAAACTTTGAGAGGAATGCAAGAAAGAATGAATGCAATAGAAGGTGGAATGAGAAGAGGTAGAGCACATGAAGGAGGATCAAAGATGGTTGCACAAGAAGGTGACAATACAAATGGAGATATGGATGCAGGAGAAAGAAGGCTTATAAGAGCTATTTCCAATATTGTGAAAGGAACAAGGGCAAAGTTACCGAGCTTCACAGGAAGTTTAGAACCAAGAGGAGCTGATCGGTTGGATAACAGAGGAGGAATATGTTGAGTATGATGAAATAGAGGTCCCCAAAAGAGTGCAAGTTGCTCAAATGAGGTTGAATGGTCATGCAACACTATGGTGGAAAGAGGTGCGTGCTGAAAGAAGAAGAAATGGTAGAGAAAAGATCACAAGATGGGATCGAATGGTAAACAAGATGAAAACTAAATTTTCACTTGGAGATTACCAACTAGAACTTCTCAAGAAATTGCAAAATTTGAGACAAAGCGAGTTAAGCATGAAGGCCTATACTAAAGATTTTATAAAATTTCGATCAGATCTGGTCATAATGAATTAGACCATGAAAAAGTGGCAAGATATGTTAATGGGTTGAGGTTGAACATTCAAGATGAACTAAGAATGATAAGGCAGCGAAATGTGGAAGAAGCATATCAGTATGCTCTAAAGGCGGAAGAGAAATTGGCAAGGAAGCAAGGAACAAAGGCAAAGGTGGATTCAACAAAGGGGAAGTGCAACAACAGAAAAATTACAGCCATGGTAAGGAGACTAGCCCATCAAAAAGTCAAAAGGAGAAGGATGAAACAAGATCAAGACCATACCCAATGACAGGTAGAGGTGGCTATGGAAGAGGCCAAAATAGAGGCTTCCAAGGGACATGTTTTAATTGTGGACAGTCAGGCCATAGATTTTATGAATGCCCACAGTCCAGAAGGATCAAGGAGAACAGGGGCAGCAAGTGCACATGTAGCAAAGGGTGATAATGAATCTACAGGGTCTGTTAGTCAGCCAGATGAACCTAAGAGAGGAAAATCACTTATGATGAAGAGGAAATTATTGAAGCCAACCAAGAAAGAAGATGAACTTGTTCAAAGGAAAATTTTATTTAGAATAATATGTAAATCGGGTGGAAAATGTTGCAGTCATAATAGATAGTGGCAACATTGATAACTTAGTTTTAGTTGAAATGGTGGACAAGTTGGGGTTCAAAAGGATAGCTCACCCTGCCCCATACAAGGTGTCATGGTTGCAAAAAGGGCACCAAGTGTTGGTTGATCAACAATGCCTTGTGAATTTTCGAATAGGCACTTATGAAGATGAGATGTGGTGTGATATCATGCCCATGGATGTATGCCACTTACTCTTAAGGAGGTTGTGGCAGTTTGATAGGAAGGCAATCCATAATGGAAGAGCTAACACTTATAAATTGGAGAAAAATGGAAGAAAACATACTCTTACACCATTGGCAACCAAGGAAGAAGAGGTGGAAAGTGGTCCAAGAACGCTGCTAGTGACAGGGAAGCAATTCTTGAAAGAGATTAAAGGGGAAAAATTGTGTTTTGTAGTAGTTTCCAAGGAGCTACAAGTAGATGCAGCAGATGACAGCAATGACATGCCTTTAGAAATAAAGGAGTTGCTTGAAGAATTTGGTGAAACTGTGTCCAAAGACTTACCGGAAGGACTACCACCTATGAGGAGCATCAGCCATCACATTGATTTGATTCTAGGGGAAAGTTTACCAACAAGGTTGCCTATAGATTGACACCTACAGAGAATGAAGAGGTGAACAAGCAAGTGCAACAGCTATTGGCAGGAGGTCTGGTTAGAGAAATCCTTAACTCATGCGCAGTACCAACTATGTTAGCACCAAAGAAGGATGGTGAATAGAGAATGTGCACGGACTCGAGAGCCATCAACAAAATAACAATAAGTTATCATTTACCCTTACCAAGAATGGATGATCTCATGGACTATTTGGGAAAGGCTAGATATTTTACAAAATATGATTTAAGGAGTGGATATCATCAAATTAGGATTAGAGAGGATGCATTAAGTAGGAGGGTTGCATTGCTGACTGAAATGAGAGTTGAATTAGTTGGGTTTTATGCCATTAAAGAGTTATATAAATATGATTTGGATTTTAAGGATGCATGGACAACATGTATAGTTCCTAATAGTGTGGACATGACACCTTGGATGAGTTATTTTATACAAGATGGACCGTTGTTCAAAGGATAACAACTTTGCATACCTAAAGGATCAATGAGGCGGAATTTGATAAGAGAAAAACAATGTAGTGGTTTAGCTAGACATTTTGGAGCTGATACGACAATGGCACCACTTAGTGAAAGATATTTTTGGCCAAGGATGAAGGTAAAAATCAGAAAATTTGTGCAAAGATGTCAAGTTTGTCAATATGCCAAAGGAGGGAGTCAAGATACAGGCCTATATCAGCCCTTACCCATACCGGAGAAACCGTGGGAAGATGTAAGTATGGATTTTGTGCTTGGATTACCAAGAACACGGCGAGGTAATGATTCTATTTTTATGGTTATTTATAGATTTTCTAAAATGGCTCACTTTATAGCATGCAAAAAGACGGATGATGCAACACATGTAGCCAATTTGTTCATTACGAAGGTTGTTAGATTACATGGTTTACCAAGAAGTATAGTTTCAAATCGTGATTCAAAGTTTATAGGGTATTTTTGGAGGAGACTTTGGAAGAAATTAGGGACTAATTTAAAGTTTAGTTTTGCATATCATACTCAAACGGATGGACAGACTGAAGTTGTTAATCTAAGCTTAGAGAATTTGTTAAGATGTTTAATTGGTGACAAACCTAAGCAGTGAGATTTGATATTGCCTCAATCTAAGTTTGCATACAATGACTCGGTCAACAAAAGTACAGGTAACACTCCATTTCCGTATTGTTTATGGGCATAGTCCTAGAGGTATTTCAAAATTGAGGGAGCTTACAAACACTGAGGGATACAAGAGAAGTGATGAAGGAGAAGAGTTTGCCAAATATATGCAAGATTTGCATCACCAAGTGAGGGAAAAACAGAGTTGGAGCAGCCAACAGTATAAAGAGAAAGCTGATTTGAAGAGAAGGGAGAAGAATTTTGAAGTTAGAGATATGGCAGTGGCACACCTACGAAAGGAAAGATTTCCCAGCCATACCTACAACAAACTCAAGTGGAAAAAGATTGGACTGTGTAAAATCATTAAGAAGTTTTCACCGAATGCCTACGAATTGGAGCTACCTAAAGGTTTGGAAATCTCTCCAATTTTTTATGTTTCTGATTTATATACTTATCATGAGGGAGAGACATCACAACAACAAGAAAAAGAGAAAGAATTACCAGAAAAATGGAAGGAGTAGCTACCTAAAAAAGAATAAGAGCAGATTGAGGATATTTTGGATTCTAGAGTTGTTGGAAAGACAAGGGGCAAAGAATACAGTGAATATTTGGTGAAATGGAAGGGTGAGGCAGTGGAGGATGCAACATGGTTAAGCCAAACAAAGATGGAAACACTCCACTTAGCAAAAAATGACAGGGTTGCTGACCTACAACAACATGACCTTTAACCTGCAACAACATAGAGCTTTACATAGTGAGTAGGGGCTCACAAATTTTTCTAGCCCGGTAGTTTGATGTAGGGGCATCATATTTTTTTTAAATAGGTTTTTGTACTTTTCCTAAACTAATGCCACTGTATATGGAGCTATAAGATTTAAATTTTAAATTTTGTATTTTATTTTGATTTGAAATAGCAACTACCTCACGTGAGCTCATTTAATGAGTAGCAACATTTAAAAAATGGTAAAGGGCAAAGTTGAGCGGGAGATTTGAAGTCAAAAACAAGTAGGTAGAGGAATTAATGCAAGTATTTGAACGTTGCAACTGTTTAGGCGGGATTTTTGGGAGATTTTTGGGGAGAAGCTTCCAAATTTCGACAGTTGGGAAAGAGAAGAATAGAACAATAGAAAACCACAAAATAGAACAAAGAAAAAAGAGTAGCCAGAACAACAAAAATAGTGGAGAATAGAAAAAGTTAGCAAAGAGTATCAGAGAATAACAAAAGGAATGTTTTGTCAGTGGCCATAGAGGATCGTAGCCAACAGCAAGAGAACAAAGAGGAATGACAAAAGGAGCTCTATTCCGCAATTATCTATGTAAATACATGTAAAGTGTGTAAAAGTTGAACTTTAAATATAATATATGATTTTTTTCTTCATAGCTATTGTCTCTATGCACCAATGATGCGGGTACCCGCAGCAATAGTCTGTTTTTTTCTGCAACTTAGTTTGTGCGTCTACAGTTGTTTTTATGATTCCAAAATTCATTGTTTGACAGGCAGCTCGTGTATAAACCTTTGTAAAGGTTGTCTGAGGTTGCTTACAACAACACAACCTTCCTTTTCCACTTGTTTGCTCGTTTTAAAGTGGGTTTTTAGATGCCTACAAGGGGGTGGGTGCCATCAAGCTTTTCAATAATAAGGTTATTATTAGTATCAAATTCAAACCAAGGGTGGGAACCTTGATTACCTAATATAATATGACTCAAATGGGGGTGTTACAAAATGAGTGACACTCGGACCAAAGATAAACCAATCACATAGTAAGTTGATAACTTAGTGGTAGAACAACCCAAAAGTAAATGGGTGGTTTTAGGTTTGAGTTCTACCTGATATATGATAAGACTATCAGTATAAATAAAAAGAATAATAAGATTAAAAAATATATTAAAATAATAAGTTCTATAAATTAAAACCACCCATAAATATAAAGAAGAATAAGATAAACAAATATATTAAAGAATAAGTTTTATAAATTAAATAACAACAAAAAAACAATTATATACTAATAAGAAATAACATTACTCAAATTCAAAGATTTAATATATTTTTTAAATTGAGATTTCAAGAATGAGTGAACAAGATTAAGTTTTATTTAAATGTTTTTATTGTAATAGGCTCTAGTGCAAAAGATCCATACAAATATTTTTTATCTTGATTATAGATGGCAAAATATGGACCAAATCTTTGATTAAAATAATTCTATTGTAAGGTTTTTTTGTTGGGATTTTCCGACAGGATAGAGCAATAAGATACCACAATTATTTATTGCAGATAACAGATCATGGAGACAAAATTTCAACATGGATCATCCAATATAGACTACGTCTACAAAACAATCGTCCAATCGGTTCCTTGCACTCCCCTATTAATTCCCTATTAATTAATTTGAAAAATAAATGTGATTGCCAAATTACCAAAATATTTAACACTAGAACATGATCAAACTCCACAAACCAACATTATTCTAAATAGTTGTTTCCTAATCGCATAAACTGTGAAACCTTATTTCAAATAATCCGGGTGCTTTCAAAGTTTCAATGACTTTTCAGATCCAATAGCTCCAAAAAGTGCTTAAGACGTGTCTAGTTGGCAAGCCATGTGTCAAAGTTCAAAGTATTTAAAATACAACAGGGTTTTTGGTTTAGGTAGGGGATGAAACCATGACTATCGTCTTCGACAAATCTAAGTTCAAAATCTACATTTGAATTGAGCGAAAGGCTCAATCTGCCTGATATTGCTAGACAGGAGAAGCCCTGATACCACTTTCGAAAGAATTTATGCATTATGTTTAATAAAGCTCTGTTTTTAGACTATTAATTATGCTGAATTAATAGTCTAAAAATATATTCATACAAGTAAATACACTGCTAGAATAATCCATACATAAATTTCTGAAATACTTTTGCAATTGTTTGTCTACATACATATATAAAAAATGCTACACTTTTCCAATTTATTCCAGAATATTTATGTGAAGCCCTATCGTTTTAAAAAAATCTAAATAGTTCTATCACTACTTCAACAATCTAAAGAGTTCTTCAATAGAATAGTTGTATTCATAAAATGCTTCATACAGATTCTTCAAAAACTTAAACGGGTGGAGCTGCTTAGGCGGCATTTTGGAGATAGATAGCAAGCTTAATTTCAGCACCTTTACGTAAGCTTGACTTCGGATTGATATATGTTCAACTTCATTCCTACTCATTCAAAATCTTATGTAGACAAGACTTTGGTGAAAACATCTGCAAACTATTTTTTTATTTGCAAACTTTAAGCTTTATTTCTCAATTGTTGACCAGTTTTCTTATGAATTTGTATCACATATCATTATGTTTACTCTTATGAGAGACATGTTTCTTTGACAGAATTATTTTCACAAAAGACTTTTATTGTTCCTCCTTGCTCTTTTTTCAAATCAGATGGCATTCTTCTCATCTGACATGTTACTAATGTAGCTGCCACAAATTCTGTTTCTACTGTAAAAAGAGAGACGATGGATTATTTCCATCAATGCCCATGACACTGCACTAGAACCATGCTGGAAAACATAACAAAAGGTACTTTTTCTATCACCAATACTTCCTCCCCAATCAGTGTTAATGTAACAAACTAAACCAAAGTCACCAAATATACTAAATACAATAACATAATCTTTTTTGCCTATAACATATCTTCAAATTTTATTTTCCAGTTTGCAAGTGAGTGTTTTTAGGAGCATCCGTGAACCTTGCAATCACTTCCAGTTTGCAAGTGTCTTTAGGAGTACCCATGAACCTTGCAATCACTTACTACATACATAATGTCAAGCTCACTAGCCATCAAATACCTCAAACTACCAACCATCTCTTACACAATGTTGAGTCCGCGTTGTTGTTGCTCTCATCTTTGATTAGTTTCATACTTATGACAATAGGTGTCGATGCAAGTTCACAATTCATCATTCTAAAAATTTTAAGCTATTATTTATAAACTTGATTTGACATATAAAAATATCATCATTTCTTTGATTCACTTCAATGTCATGGAAGTATTTCGTAAACTTGAGTCTATCATCCCAAACTCCTTCAATGTCATGAATGTATTTCATACACTTGAGTCTATCATCCCAAACTCCTTCATCGGCAACTAATACATCTCAATTGGGAAAATTCAAATAGACAAACTATTAGGATCTCACATTGTTTATTCACCTTGATATAAAGACTAGTTTCAATGCTACTACGCTTACTAAAATCATGTCTCAACAAATATAAATCAATATGATTGTAGCAAGCCCTAAGTACTTAATTGAGCCCATATAGAGCCTCTTCAATTTAGACATTTTGTTCTTATTCTCGGCGATCTCATAACCAAGTGGTTGCTGCTTCTTCTTACACATAATTTAAGTATACAGATTTAACATTAATCTAATCTACTTTCCAATTCTGTTGAATTATAATTGTCAAAACAGATCCCATGGTGTCTAGCCTTGCAACAAGTGCAAAGTTCTAATTGTAATCAATTCTAAGAAACTATGAATAGCCTTAAGCCACCAATCTTACTGTGTTTCTCAATTTTACCATTTTCATTGTACCATCTTATAAGCCTTTTTGACTCCAAAAACATTATTTCTTATTTTGGAATGGGTATTAAATCGTAAGTATCATTTTTTTCAATTGCTTCAACCTCAACATCTATAGGTTTAATCAAATCTCATTTTTTAAAAAATTGGAGAGCATAAATTGATATTATATTTTCTACTATGAAAAATATGGATCCAAAGATCCTTAAGTACATGTATGGATAGGTGTGTCTCTTATATGAGACATAACACTTGGTAAATAAATAAAGTTTATAATTTTAACACCCCATAAACTTTATTTTATCACACAACTTAACTAGATGATGGGGGCCACCTATAACAAATAGGTTTATGATGAAGCGTACTCCCCTTACAATATGAAACTCACAACAAAAATATAGAACTGCACAAACAAAATGCAAGAAGGAAGCAAAGATTTTCTATTATCACTGTAATGAAAATGAAATTACAACATTACAATTGCCATCACATGGGCTTTCAGATTACATAAATCTGCAAATCTACAAATTGGAGCCACCATCTACACTACTCTGCCCTCCCCTCTATAACCCCCATTCACATCCTTTATTTGGAAGGTGTAACTACCCTAGAATCTTCTGGAAAGTGGAACTTCCTCAAGAAGATATTTCAAAATTTTATTAATTTTGTTAGTACAACTTCACAGGGTCATAACTTTTGATCCAACCGTTGGATTTTCAATTATAGAACCTTTTCGAAAAGCTCTCGAGAAGGCACATCCCCAAAAATTGATATTGATACGTAGACCACTTTCGCTTTCCACTAATTTTCAAGCCCATACAAGGCCTCTAAGTGCCTCAAAATTGACTTCAAATATTTTAACAAGATTTTCAAAAATTGAAATTTGAATATCTCTCAAACAACAAATGATATTGAAGTGATTTCTTCGCCATTGGCTTCAACTTACCTTTCTGGAGGTCTATGTAAGATTTCGTGCCCAACCGTGCATAAATGCAAACTTACTAAAAATAGTAACCCTGCCAAACTTAGCCCTTACTGAAAAGAAATAACATTTTTTTTGGGTGATGCAAGATTGCTCTTACACCCCGGATGCTCTTGCAGTAATTTATTAGCTACCCATGTACAAATGAAGAATATTTAACACAAATATCTTTATGAAAGTATGAAAACTTAACCTTCTTTTGAATAGCTTTGACTACTTTTGTCCATCTTTGTCCATGGTAAGACATTCTCCATAGTTATATCAATAAAGGAAGTGAAGCATTCCCAATGATCTTTACGATCAAGAACTTCACAAATTTAGCAATGATCTCTACGATCAACTTCAACAACGATCTTTGTGATCAATTTCAACAATTATCTTTTCGATCAATTTAAAGAATGATCTTTTCGATCAATTTCAATAATGATCTTTTTCAATCAAATCCTTCGAATAGTAACGATCTTTATGATCGACTTTAACAATGATCTTTGTGACCAAAAACTTTAACGATCTTTGCAATCAATACTACAACTTTTAGGTTCAACAATGATTTTTGCAATCAACGCTGCAACCATTTAGCAATGATCCTTGCGACCAACTGTACAACTTTTAGAATCAATAATGATTTTTGCAATCAACGTTGCAACCATTTAGCAATGATCTTTGCAGTCAACTATACAATTTTTTAGGTTCAACAATGATCTTTTGAGATCAATATTATAACCATTTAGCAATGATCTTAATGATCAATGGTACTTATTCTACATATATGATTGCTCCAATGTCAAATCTCTAACATATGAATGCTCCAACTTCAAATCTTGTACCAATAATTTTTTATTTTGTTTGACATGAGAATATTTATGCTTGTGCAACATTTTGAACATATTTGTGACCTTTTTCCAATTTGATACACCAATCCTTCTACAATCCATCTATGTACTATCTTTTAAAGGTTGTTTCTTCCACTTTTTGTTCCAACACAATTTCTCATAATGGTTCTTCAATCCACAGATACTGCAAGGATGTTCAGATCCCAACACATCTCTTTTTATGTCCATGCCTATGGCAGTTAGAACATTGTATCTCTTGAAATAAGTTGTTTGAACTTGTAATATCTATATTATCATTTTTATTTCTACTAGCATATCCAAGGCCTTCATTCTTTGGCCTTACTTTTGGCTCAATGGGATCTATAATTCCTTGTCCATATTTTCCCAAACCTTTTCCTTCATATCTCATTCTTTTCATTATCTTAAATTCAACATTCTCTGAAGAACATGCTTTTTCATTATCCTCACAACTAGCAAGATTTGTAGATTCAATAATATTGTTGTCTTCCTTACACTTTTCATCAAGAGAGGCTTTAGCTATATCACATTTATCAAACAATTCATCTAATGAAGAAAACAAATCACTTGTATCATATGACACATTACATATTGTAGGTTTAGACTTTAGACTCTGGTTTTCTTTTACATAAGCTTCAAACTTTAGATTCTAGTTTTCCTTTACGAAAGCTTTAAGTAATTCACTAAACGAAAGATTTTATTCTCTCAATCTTGATATATCTTTCTTTTGTGGCCTATTTTCTGTTCTTAATTCTTCATTTTTCTTTCTAATTTTCTCAAATTCTTCTTCCAAAGTAATTTTCATACATATTAAGTTTTTATTTTCCTTCCTTTCTCTTTTACCAATCTTTTCCATTAGAAAATAATTTCCTTATATAGTTAAAATTTAACCACAAAAATAATTACGTATGCAATACCCGATGACGATTGATTTTGGTGGTTTCACACACCTTCACTCTTTCATGACTTGAAATAATCTACCACTTACTTTGTATTTTTTCAAGATTAGACTTTCACAAATATTGCAAGCTTTACCAAATATTGTGAAAAAATTTTAATAACTTTCTTCTTTGATCAAATATATAGATACACTTTCTTCTAAACTACAATCTCTTCCAAATCTACAATTGTTGATGGAAATTTTGTTGTCCTTTATTGCAACTTGACTTATGTCACAATCTATTTTCTAAATTATTTTCAACAATCTATAATATATTTCAAATTATTTCCTTTAGAATCTTTAATCTTCCACCTTTATTTCTCTGTCTATGCCTCGAAAAAAATTCTGATTTCTTCACACACCTTGCAGATGTTTGTCTACATTAGTTATGGCCAATTTTCACCATTTCACAGGCACAGGACATGCACTGGTTTGCATAAGTCACGCCTTTCATAGATTTATCTTAAGGCAATATTATAAAAAAGAAATATAAAACTCTACCTCCCCAAACCTAACAAACTGAGTTTGATATATATGTATAGAGTGATTGGCCGAACGACATTTATTACCAGTCTCTTCTAAACTGGAAGGTACCAACCTCTCCAATATTTTCTCCAAAACTGTACTAATGTCTACTCCACAAATGATGTAATGTTTGCTCCAAATTCTCCCTTATGTCTGTTACAAAACCTACACCAATAATGAGCTTTAAAGCTACTCCAAGTCTGCTATATTGTCTACTCCAAATCAGCTATAATGACTGCTACAAAATTGTAACAAGGTCTGCTCCAAAGATGACAGAAAAAACAGTACAAGGTCTGCTCCAAATGACTGTTCGATACTGGTAACAAAGTCTGCTCCAAAACACCTTGTATATCTGCTCAAACTCGCCTCAGTATGTTGATATAGATCCCCTCAAAATTGTGCTCCAAATTGGCTATGGAATGTCAACGAAGTCTGCTCCAAACTTTAACAAAGTCTGATATGATCTTTAAATCTGCATATTTATGTCTGCTGTTATACTTCAGATTTCTGCTCCTAATTGGACTGGTTTATCTTTTTCTAGACACCCTATCATGACCTCCTCCAATGCTTCATCGTCATGCCAAGAGAAAACAATGACTTAAACAAATCATAGGCCCAACATAACTGACGGTTTAGATATCTTCACACCTCTGATTTTACATATTTACTGCACAGGCACAAGATTGTTCACTGATCATAAAATGTTTTGTAAGTGAATTATATATGCTTTTCATTGTTCACTAAACCATAGATACATTGATTGTTCACTGAGCAATAAAAATTTACTCTCCAAGAGCAACGGGTGGAGACAAAAATTGAAGACATGATGATAGATTTTTACAAAACTTTTAACTTCTGGGATCTAGAGAGGACCCTTAATACGGTTCTGCAAAATATAAGAGAAGAAGTAACCCTACTCACGGTTGAAGTGAGGAGAAAATATGGCGATAAAGAAAAACTTGTCGTATTGTGAAAAATCTATTGCAGTTACTGATTATTAATCTTCTATCTATAAAGATTATTTGACTGCCGAAAATTAATTCACAGCAAATACTGAAAAATAATATAACTGCAACTTCACAAATAAAACTCACAGGAATAGAGAAGAAAACATGCAAACTAATAAACACAATATTTTTGGACAAATTGTCCGTGGAAAAACCCCGGAGGGAAAACCAGTACTACAGATGAGAAATTATATTAATCTTCAGCAAATCAAGAGATCCAAAAGAACTGCTTGCCTCTTACTGACAAAGCTCCGACAATATTCTTCACCGGATATTCTTCTCTTAATTTCTCCTGCTGAAATTCCACTGCTGCTGCCTCCAACGCTATCACTGCGCCCTTGCTATCACTGCAAATATTTCTCTAACTTGTGTCTATCAGTATGTTCTCCAAATGCCCAATGACCCCCTTTTAAACTATTCTCAATGGAAAACCAATGGCCAAGATTAATTAATGGCTAAGATTAATTAAACTCTAACAAACCCTAACTAACTGGTTTCTAGAAGTCTCTAGAGGAATCAATTATTTAATTAAATAATTAAATATCTGGACCTAACTAACTTCTATCTAGAAGTCTCAAGAATTAAATACTAATTCTTGGAATTGGAGAAACAACTGTCCGAGCTACAATATTAAATTAACACTCCCTCTTAGGGAGGAAGGTGTTCTGCATAACACCCAACATATCTCTGAAGAAGACGAATTCCGCCTTCCCCAATGCCTTTGTCATAATGTCTGCTACCTGCTGATCTATAGGTATATACTGTAGCTAAATAATCCCCCGTTGTACACAATCCCTAATGAAATGATACCTAATGTCTATATGCTTAGACCTATCATGAAACACCGGATTCTCAGACAACTTGATGCAACTCTGATTGTCACAGTGTATCACTGTAGTCTTAACCCTCTGACCTAACAAGGCTACCAGCAACTTTCGAAGCCATATCGCCTCACATGTCGCCATGCTAGCTGCTATGTATTCTGCCTCTGCAGAACTCAGGGCCACGGACTTCTGCTTCCTGCTGTACCAAGAGACAACTCCTGATCCCAAGCTAAAGCAACACCCTGAAGTGCTTTTCCTGTCCATTGTACTGCCTGCCCAATCTGCGTCAGTATAGCCTATCAACTTGATACCATCACCTCGAGTATATTTGATCCCATACTCGATTGTACCACACAAATACCGCAACACATGCTTTGCCGCTATCCAATGCATTCTCTTCGGCTCAACCATGAACTGACTAAGAGAATTTACTGCAAAGGATATATCTGGTCTGGTGTTGACCAAATACATGAGAGACCCAATCAACTGTCTGTATAAGGTGGGGTCTACATCCTTCTCCCTAGATGAGTCTACCTTCTTCCAATTCGTGATCATAGGAGTAGACATGGCTCTGCAATCCTCCATCTCGAACCTCCTTAAGATTTCAATGCAGTATTTCCCTTGACCAAGGAAAATCTCACCATCTGTCTGCCATACCTCCATGCCTAGAAAGTAGTGCATAAGCCCCAAATCCTTTATCTCGAACTCTGCTGCAAGGTCCCTCTTGCTTGGACGCATCTCGGGAAGTGATCGGCACTGGTAGCCGATCCAGCTTCGTCCAAATCCGGCCTCAGTAAAGAGATTTCTTTGGGAGCCTCTGTCTAACTCTCGGATTGCTTGGGAGGGTGCGCTCCGTTTTTCTCCCCAACACAACTTCTCCCAATTGCTATGCAAGGTCTCTCTCGGCGTCTCTCGGCATTGGATGCATTGCGTAAAACGGATCGGCACTGGTAGCCTTTCCAAAGTCGTCCATGTCGGGGTCTAGTAAGGGGGGAGCCTTTGTGTAGCTTTTGGGTTGGTTTTGTTTACACCCGACTCCGCCTGGGTCACTCGACTGTTATGCGTGGGCTCTGTTAAAAACAAGTCATCCACATATAGAACAAGAATGAGAATATCACCCCTAACTACCAAGTAGTAGAGATGAGCATCCGCCTCACTCTTCACAAAGCCCAATCCCTGCAAGTATTCATCAATGCGCTCATACCACGCCCTGGGAGCTTGCTTGAGTCCGTACAAAGCTCTCTTCAATCTGCACACGTGGGTTTCACTGCTGTGTGCTACAAAGCCCTCTGGTTGTTCTATGTATACTTCCTCTTTCAACTCACCATTAAGAAATGTTGTCTTTACATCCATTTGATGGATCTGCCATCCCATCTGTGCTGCAAGAGAGATCACAGCTCGTAAAGAAGTATACCTGGCCACTGGAGCGAATGTCTCCTCATAGTCTATTCCCTCCTTCTGAGAGAAACCCTTAGCCACAAACCTTGCCTTGTATTTCTCGATGCTACCATCTGCACCGTGCTTGATCTTATAGATCCAGCGAGATCCAACCACTGCCCTATCTGTCGGTCTAGGCACAACCTCCCACACATCGTTCTGAACTATTGAGGTATATTCCTCAACCATTGCATCTCGCCACACTTGTTGTTGTGCGGCCTCCTGATAACTGGAAGGCTCACTATCTACCAACTAACTAACTAAAGCCATATAGTCATTATACTTGGCTGGTTGTCTCCGCTGCCTACTACTCGTCCTAGGAGCTCCCACAAACTCCTGAGTATCCTTTTGGTTACTGCTACCAACTGTAGAGGATGAAATATCAACCCCCATGTGTTCCTGTTGCATCTCTTGGATCTGCTGCATCTATTGCTCCATACTCTGCGAACTCTCAGCACCTGAACCTGTGCTTGTACTAGTCACTGTACTTGAGCTTCGCTGTCGCTGATCTGATTGCTCAATCCTTGGAGCTTCTGTTGGCTGCTCACTCTGATCATCTGCTGGCAAATCTCTGGACCTTCTAAATGCCTTGTCCTCCATGAACTTGACATCACGCCTGACTATAATCCTCCTGGCCCCTGGAATAAATATCCGATATGCCTTTGAGGTCTCGCTGTACCCCACAAAGTACCCTCTCTCTGCAGTCTAATCTAACTTGAAACATGTAGCACCTGGAATGTGACAATATGCCAAACTCCCAAATATCTTGAAGTGGCTAACATCTAGCTTCTTCCCTGAGAACGCCTCCTCTGGTGTCATCTTGCCCAATATCTTATGTGGAACCCTGTTTTGTATGTATACTGTTGTACTGCATGCCTCTGCCCATAAGTAACATGGCATATCCTGGTCATACAACATAGCCCTTGCCGCCTCTGATATAGACCGATTCTTCCTTTCAGCAACCCCATTTTGTTGTGGGTTGTAAGGAATAGTCCACTCTCTCTTGATTCCTTCTTTGGTACAGAACTCCTAGAACTCTTTCCCTTTGTACTCGCCTCCATTGTCTGATCGAAGAACCTTTATCTTCTTGCCTGTCGAATTCTCCACAAGAGCTTTGAACTCTTGGAAACGACTTAAAACCTCATCCTTGGTCTTCAAGAAGTATATCCAAGTCTTCCTGGAAAAATCATCAATAAAAGTAACAAAGTACTCGTATCCTCTGAGAGATTTCGTCGACATTGGTCCACATATATCTGAATGTACTAGATCAAGAACACCCTTGGATCTGGTGTCACTCCTTGGAAAAGTTGTTTTCACAAACTTCCCCAACACACATCCCTTACATACATCATCATGCTCTGTGCTCACCTCTAGAACACCTATCATTGTCTCACGAAGCATTTTAAGTGCTCCATGATGTATATGGCCCATCCTCCTATGCCATAGCTCTCCTTGATCTCTAGAATTTCCGCTGCTCATCAGTGCCTTATGAGTATCAAACTGCAACCTGTAAAGTCAACCGCTCCTAACACCAATATCTATGGGTGATTTCCAATCCTTGTGCTTGATTGACACATTTGCCCCTCTAAAGAGTACATTGTAGCCTTTATCCTAAAGGACAGATACGGAAATAAGATTCATACCCAAGCCTGGCACATGCAACACATCATGAATGGGAATCGGCTTGCCATTCCCCCTCTGAAATAGAACAGTCCCTTTTCCAACTGGATTTAGTTTGGACATGTTCCCCATAGAAATCTGGATTCTGATGTCCTCCTCCTTATAACTGGAGAAGTATTCTCTAACTCCTGTCATATGAAATCTGACGCCCCACTGTCTATATACCAAACACTCTGTGAGGTTGAGCTAACCATACAAGCTATGAGTGCAAACTCATCTTCCATTCTGCTAGAGAGCTCATCTGCACTTGTTGAAGCTGTCGTCTGCTTCTTGTCTTTCTTCTTTTGTGGGCAATTGCTGACATAGTGGCCAAACTCGTGACAGCCGTAGCACTTGACTTTAGACAAGTCCTTCTTCTTCTTGCCTTTAGGATTTGATCCTTTGCTAGACCCCTTCTTTGCTTTACCTTTTCTTGCTAGGGCAACGTTTTCTTGTTCTGCCTCAATTTTCTGACTCTTACTGCTAGCACCACTGACAAGGCTTAGTCTAAGCTCCTCCTGAGTGAAGTCACTCCATAGTCGATCCCAACTCGGTAAGGTGTCTCGTCCATTAATAACTTGAACAAAGACATCCCACTGCTTAGTAAACCCATTTAGGGCTATCCGTACTAGCTCGTCATCATCTGGTTTATCTCCAACAACTGCCAACTCATCCTTGACAAGTCTATAAGTCTGGTGAGGTAACTTGTAACGTCCTCTCCCTTGTTCATCCTGGTATTCCTCAACTTTTCTCTGAGAATCAGCTTCCTGTTAGTGGTAGCATTCTGGTACAGATTTAAAATGGCGTCCCACATCTTCTTCGTTGTATCCAACTCTGCGATATGTGGAACAATATGATCCTTAACACCATCAAGAATCAACCTCCTTGCCTTGGCATCTTCCTTCTTATATGCTAAGAGTTGTGCTGGATCTGTAGGTACAGCTACAACACTGGTAACATATTCCTTGATACCATTCTCTTCCAACAATAAAGAAATTTTGGCTTTCCAGACACCAAAATTTGAGGCTCCATCCAATATGTCCTGATCTCTTAAACCTGCTAAGGCCATCTCAAACAAAAATAGTAATAACAAAAATAATAATACTGAAGAGGTAGAACTGGGTTTTATAAACGCTCTAATTTTTTTTTTCTTCCTGTGCCTGTGTTGAGCTCTTTCAGCCCTTAGATTTGCTCTAATACCATGTGAAAAATCTATTGCAGTTACTGATTATTAATCTCCTATCTATAAAGATTATTTGACTGCCGAAAATTAATTCACAGCAAATACTAAAAAATAATACAACTGCAACTTCACAAATAAAACTCACAGGAATAGAGAAGAAAACATGCAAACTAATAAACACAATATTTTTGGACAAATTGTCCCTGGAAAAACCCCAGAGGGAAAACCAGTACTGCAAATGAGGAATTATATTAATCTTCAGCAAATCAAGAGATACAAAAGAACTGCTTGCCTCTTACTGACAAAGCTCCGACAATATTCTTCACCGGATATTCTTCTCTTAATTTCTCCTGCTGAAATTCCATTGCTGCTGCCTCCAACGCTATCACTGCGCCCTTGCTATCACTGCAAGACTATTTGCTATCACTGCAAATATTTCTCTAACTTGTATCTATCAGTATGTTCTCCAAATGCCCAATGAGCCCCT
Source organism: Sequoiadendron giganteum (assembly GCA_007115665.2). Taxonomy (NCBI): domain Eukaryota; kingdom Viridiplantae; phylum Streptophyta; class Pinopsida; order Cupressales; family Cupressaceae; genus Sequoiadendron; species Sequoiadendron giganteum. Next base: position 109,510,827 of record CM021100.1, read on the forward strand.
TTTAAACTATTCTCATTGGAAAACCAATGGCCAAAATTTAATCTCAATCAATGGCTAAGATTAATTAGACTCTAACAAACCCTAACTAACTGGTTTCTAGAAGTCTCTAAAGGAATCAATTATTTAATTAAATAATTAAATATCTGGACCTAACTAACTTCTATCTAGAAGTCTCAAGAATTAAATACTAATTCTTGGAATTGGAGAAACAACTGTCCGAGCTACAATATTAAATTAACATATTGGACATTGGAGGAGGAATATGCAGAATGGTTGAATGAATTGACTAGGTAAGCTCGGTACCACAGAAAATATGGCGATAAAGAAACACTTGCCGTATTACACATTGGAGGAGGAATATGCGGAATACACTTGCCGTATAGCACATTGGAGGAGGAATATGCGGAATGGTTAAATGAATTGACTAGGTAAGCTCGGTACCACAGAAAGCTTGATTTTAACTGAAGAAAGAAAATAAGAACCCCACAAATGAAGAAAATAACTAGTTAAAATCAAATAAGAACCCCACAAATGAAGAAAATAACTTGCAGAATGGGAGGTAGTTGATAACAGTTATGATACAACCCAATATTTCTATCATACTTTGAAGATTAGAGAAGAGAATATGGTCAAGGAAGGTACATAAGAAATTACAACATATTGTGGAGGTAGTTGATAACAATGATAATACAACCCAATATTTCTATCAACCTTTGAAGATTGGAGAAGAACCCAATATTTCTATCAACCTTTGAAGATTGGAGAAGAGAATATGGTCAAGGAAGGTACATAAGAAATTACAACATAATATGGGGAGGCAGAAGTGTAGAAGATAATTGAGGTGTTAAAGGAATATGAGGATTTGTTTCTGATCAAAGAAGAAGTCGAAGTGATGAAGATTCAATTAAGAGATGATGTCAAACCACAAAAGAAGAGGCCATACCAGCTATACCCCAATGTAAAGGTAAAAGTCAAAAAAGAATTTGACAAAATGACTGGCATAGGGATAATAAAGTCTGGAATATGTGGACTAGATAGGTCTATGGTTGTATAAAATAAGAAAATGAGTAGGGATATATTTTCATTTTTTGGGTGTATAACAAAAAAAATAGCAAAGTAGAAAGGTATATTAATTTGTTGATGGATATTTTGACTATCATCAGATGAAAATAAAGAGAATATTAGTCAAAATATTACCTTTACCATAGATTGTATAAGATCTATGTATATTGTAACGTCATTTGAGTTGAAGAATTCACCAATGATATTCACCAAGATAATGGTGAATGCATTTAGGGTTTATATCCATAATGTTCTTAAGGTATAGTTGGATAATTCGGTGGTATATGGGTTGATGAAAGATCATGCTAAGACACCAAGGTTTATGTTTGAAAGGTGTCCCAGTTCAAAGATAGCATTGAATTGAAAGAAGAGTATTATTGCTACTCCATTTCTCTTTCTATTAGGCCATATATTTTGTATACAATGATGGCACCACCTCTTTGTAGGCACTTAAAAACCACTCAAGTGAAATCTAGCAGGTGGAAAAGGAGAGGTTGTATTGTTGTAAACAACTCACACAACTTCTACAGAGGTTTAAACACTGACTACAGGTCAATAAAAGGTCTAAGGGACAAAATGAATTTGGAAGAACAAGTAACTATGCTGCTGTCCAAAACAAAACAATTGATGCAGGTAACAAAAGCTATGGCTGTAGGTGACAAAACCCAATTCCCAAATAAATAAGTAAATAATCAAAACTTACAAACATAAATCAACACTTTCAAAACAGCAAATTCCACACATTTAACACTCACAAACATTCGCTCAATTTCAGTAGTCAACAATCTTTAGGAGAATAATTAGTATTCATTTCATTAAATTCAGAAAATAATAACAATTAAAATCATTTTACACATTTACAAATATTGCAACAAGTTTACAAGTCTTTTGTCTTCCTTTTTCTTCTTTTTGTCTGCTAAATGTTCGTTTGTCTACCTTCCAAAAATTCCCTCTACTATCCTTTGTTGTTCTCTGCTGCTCTCTGCTCCTCCTTCTGCTACTTCCTACTTTTTTTTTACTTTCTCTTCCCCTGCTATTCTTCTTTTCCAGAACTACTAAATCTTCTAAAAATTCCTTCGAAAATCCCGCCTAATCAGCTATAGCATTCAAAATCTGCCATAAATGTCCAACTACCTCCTTTTTGAGTTCAAAACCCCTGCTTAGATTTGCCCTATGCTATTTTTCTTGCTGCTACTCATTAAATGGGCTTACAGCTAGATATTTGCTGCCCACAAATCAAATAAAATTAAATTTTCAAATTATGGCTCCATATTCAATGGCAGCGGTTGAGGGAATAAAATAATAAATTAGGCTTGGATATGATGCCCTTGCATCAAACTATTGGGCTAAAAAAATTTTGAGCCCCTGCTCATTATGTAAAACTCTGTGTTGTTGTGGGTTAATTGGTCCTTTTGCTGCGGGTCAACAATGTATTAACTGGAATGATTCCAATTCTGTTGGGCTTAACCACATGGCATCGTCCACTGGTCTACCCTTCCACTTCACTAAATACTCACCGTACTCCTTGCCCCTTGTCCTTCTAACCACTCTATAATCCAAAATGCATTCAATTTCCTCTTTTCTTGCTAGTTATTTGAGGAGGACAAGATCAAGCAGACGGCCAGCCTTCTAGTCAAAATTAACAGCAGGAGATCCGACTTGGAAAAGAGCATGAAAACAAATTAGGTTGTTTTTGTCTTGGTCCCATAGACTGTTTAGTCTCGTGGACGTCATTAAAAATCTTCATTCATTCATGCTTGGGTAACTTTGCTTTGTCCATCTCTCAGTCAAAGTTTTCTCTTTTCCCTGCTGCTATGATGTCTCCCTCACAATAAGTATGTATATTTCCAAACCTATAGGTAGCTCCAACTTGTAGGCATTAGGTGTAAACTTCTAGATGATCTTGCACGGTCCAATCTTCTTCCACTTGAGTTTGTTGTAGGTATGGTTAGGAAATATTTCCTCTCGTAAATGTGCATTAACCATATCCCCAAATTCAAAATTCTTTTCTCTCCTCTTCAAATTAGTTGTCTCCTTATACTATTGGCTACTCCAACTGAGTTTTTCCCTTATTTGTTGGTACAAATCTTGAATATGTTTGGAAAATTATTCTCCTTCAACACTTCCCTTGTATCCCTCAGTATTTGCAAGATCCCCTAGTTTTGAAATACCCGTACGGCTATATCCATAAACAATTTGGAATAGTCTTACTTGTACTTTTGTTGACTAGGTCATTGTATACAAATTTAGCTTGAGGCAATACTAAATCCCAATGCTTAGGCTTGTCACCAACTAAACATCTTAGAAAATTACCTAAGATCCAATTAACTTTTGTTTGTCCATCCGTTTGAGGATGATATGAAAAAATAAAATCTAAATCAGTCCCTAATTTCTTCCAAAGTGTCCTCCAAAAATGTCACAATTTGAAACTATACTTCTTGGCAAGCCATGTAATCTAACAACCTCTATGAAGAATAAGTTTGCTACATGTGTTGCACCATCCGTCTTTTTGCATTCTATAAGTGAGCCTTTTTTAAAAATCTATCAACAACCACAAAAACAGAATCCTTATCTCACTGCATTCTTGGCAATCCAAGCACGAAATCCATGCTTACATCTTCCCATGGTTCATCCGCTATGGGTAATGGCTGATATAGGTGTAGTGTAGGAAAATGCATACCCTTGCATTTTCACACTTGTTTGGGCCCGCCTTGCTTTATTTATCTTTATTTATATCTTAATTGGTCCTATTTTGCATCCACAAGCCTTATAAAATATATATTTTTCTAGCAAATCCCGACAAACATTAATGGATAAATAATAATTTAATGATTTTGGTTGTGTGTCCCTGATTTTTGGGTCAAGACTAAGACACCACCTAGGGCATCTTTGTCCCCCTAAGGTCTTGGGACCCCCTTTTCAGTGGAACCTTGAATGGGCCCCTTTTTGGAGTTTGTGCCCCAAGTTTTCAAGACTTGGGACTAAGACACCACCTAGGGCATCTTAGTCCCCCTTAAGCTTTTTTTGAGATTTAATTTCAAATTCTGGCGAAATTTGGCTTCCTTTAATTAATGAATTCATATGTCGGCTTGTTGTGGTGTAATTTTGGGATATTAAGCATGAATAAGTATAAATACAAGGTTCATTCATTCATTTTCATCCTAACAACTTGAGCATTCATTCCTAAGGCAAGTAGATGAGATCAAGAGCAATTCTTCAAGCATTTGGAGCCATCATCAAGATTCAAGCATCATATCAAAGAGATTGTCGCATCATGTGTGTTTCTGAGCTAACATTTGTGATGTAAGGTTTTGATTCAAGCAAGCAATCCAACTCCATATCTATCAATCATTCCTTTGATTCAAGATCTATATCCATTCTAGCCATTTCACAAAATTTTGCAAACTTTATAACAAGAGTTTGGTGAGTTGTAACATTGCATTTTATTCATTCATCATTTCCCTCTATTTCATTGCATTTCAAGGTTTAATTACCAACAAGGGGTTCGGCCAAGGGAAACCCCGATTTACTAACAATCAACAAGTTTTTCTTCTCTTGTGTGTTTGTGATTGCAGATTTAGGTTTAAGACTTCAATATCATTTGGAGTGCAAAGTTGCAAAGTTGCATCACAAAGTTGTCATCTTCATGGAAACTCACCTACAGGCCAAATTTGGAAGATTTAGAACCTAAAATCTGAGAAGAAGGAAGTGCAGACCTTGGACCTCAAGATCACATTCAGAGATTTCAGAAATTCAAAATGGGACTAAGTCGACAACTAAGGCGTCTTAGTCCTCCCGAGGTTATTTTTCAGAAATTATTTCAAATCCGATTTTGACATCTGAAGACTTCACATTTGCCCTGAAAAACAACAGCGAGACTAAGACAACAGTAAGGGTGTCTTAGTCCTCCATAGCACTTTTTGACAGCATTTTTGCATTTCTGGAATCCTCATTGCATTTCCAAAACTTCCAAGTACACATACCCTAACTTGTTGTTGCATAATTTCAGTGTTTGCATCATTCATTTAGCTTGCATCATTAGGTTTTGTGAGTTGAATGATTTTTTTGTCTTTTCCAAGCTTTTGTTTGGTGGTGAACCCCTCAAAGCTTAAAAGAAGCCCTCCTAGGCCTTCCCTATTGAGAATTGACTAACCTTTTAGGTTGATAGTAAATCCAATTTCGGACCCTAGGACAATATCGAATGACCTAAGGAAGATAGGTGAACACACACACCTCTATTTTCTTTACGGTTCATTTTGGTGAACCCGACTTCTTTGATCATTCATTTTCTGATTTGGAGTTCATTAAAGTCCTAGATCTAGGTTGCATTCATTCTTGCATTGCATCTTGCATTAGTGAAATTCCATCTAGGGTTGAACTCATACTTAGTGAAATTGCATCTAGGGTTTCTCATATTTGCATTAGTGAAAGTGCATATAAGTTGCATTTTTGCTTTCTTGCATCATCTTATCTCGTTGAAAAATTGAAAAGTGCATTGTTAATCATCCGAATTGCATTTAGAAACATTCTTATTGCATTCACTTTCTTCTCAGTAGTTCATTTTTCTTTCATTCATTTGCACATTTTTTTGTTTCTAAACACCAAGTCCCTGAATAGGCAACTTGTGAACACTATAGAAAATCCAAGATTTCCTATGTTTCTAACAAAAACCTCTGCTAGGACTAAAATGCCCTACCTAGAATCTTAGTCCCTTTCAGGGTTTCTGACTCAGAATCTTATCTCTATTGTTTGTTGTCTATTCCAGTCCTTGGAACCTCAAAATCACATCCCTTACTAGAATCTTAGTCCATGTTGACTTTGACTTTCCAGTTTTCAGGATTTGAAATTGCTTTTGTGGGCTATGTTCAATTTTTTGTTTCAATTTGCAGAATTGCTATTATTCCAATTTCTTTCATTTCAAGTGTATTTGTTCAATCTTGCATCAAGAATATGTGCTTTGGAAATTTTTGGATGTCCTTGAAATCTTTGGTAGATGTGTCAAGTTGTGCCTTTGGTAATGATTTTAATGACATTGAACACATTCATGCTCAATCAACTTCTAATGCATGTCCTCCTCGTGATGTTGACATCATTAGAGAAGATGATGACGGCATAAATATGTTTGTAAATGATTGCCTTAACAACCTTGAAGATAATGCATCCTTTTATCCATCAATGAAACAACCAAATCCCCCTACAATACCACCTCTTGAGATGTTTGGTTACTTACATCCTGAAACTGAAACAAAAGTTGAACCTAAGTTCCCTACAACAGGCAAATCTAGTTCCTCTAACCAAGCAAATTCTCAACCATCCTATGATAACAAAGTAACAAACACTCCAATCAACCTAGAAGAAACATATGGAAAAGGATTCATAATCTTGAGTAAACAAGGATGTCATACAACAAGTGAACATGAAATTCACCGACTCCTAGAGCAAATTCCAACTAATGAAAACACAAAAGGGTTAGGATATATAGATCCCCCTCACAAAATAAGAGATCCTAAAGAATACCTAAGGCTTTGTAGTGATGGTATGGTGATCTTTGATTCTCCCCCTAATATGAATGTCCTTCTTAAAGAAAAACCAATGATCCATAACAATGAAAAGGATGATAGGATCATCCTAGGTCCTCTCCCTCAACCTTCAACTAGAGAAGTTGGTGAATCTAGCAAGCGTAAGAGGCTTTACAAGTTACAAAAAAAAAAGTTTCGTTGTCCGCCACCTGAAAGTGAAAGGAAACTGCAATTGCTTTGAACAAAGAACTAATAACATTACCACCAATAAAAGACCGACTAGTGTTATATCCTAAAGATGCAAAAGTTCCACTTTGTCGATACCACCGAACTCTCGGACACAGTACCGATGAGTGTCGTGCATTCAAGTTGGTATTACAAAACTTTCACTTCGATGGCAATGATTTATATGAAGTGATTGCTTAGCATATCCTTTCCTTCCCCTTTGTCATGTAATAGTTGTAGAACATTTTATTCTCACTATTACATGATATTTCTCATCACTTACCTCGGCTCATTCTTCTCTTGCACTCAGTGGGGGCAAGAAGTAGATAGCCTTGTCCTAGTAATGCATTTGTCATTGTCCCTTTAGGTTCGTTTTCTACCTTCCGCTTATATAGACTGAGATTGGGAGACAGATAACCTACTTTGGGTTGACTCGCATGTGCTTTACTAGTCCTTTTTTCTTTCCTTTTTGTTTGATTGCATGTGCATAATGTGATCCCCCGTGATGTTTTGTTTGATGTTCCCTCCCTCTTTGTGCATTCCTCTATTTGTACCTTCATTCTTCTATATGTCATAATATATTTCCTTTTCATTGATCTTTGCCTTTCATTTTCACTTTTTTCTTGTGTTTTCCTTTTGGGGATGACGCAAGGGATCGAGACACCCTGTCTCTTCCATGCTGACCCAAAATATTTTTCCTTATCTTTTCTTTTCATTTTTATTTGTCTTGTGTTTTTCCTTTTGGGGATGACGCAAGGCATCAAGACAACCTATCCCTCTTCCATGTTGACCCAAAAGGTTTTTCTTTGTTTTCACTCTCTTTGTGCCATTCTTCCAGTTCTATGTGTATTTGGGGAATGATGACAATTTTGAGCTCTTTAATATCAATGCAACAAAGACAGATACTAAGGGAGAGCGAAATTTGTACCTCAATCCAGTCACATCATGTCTGGTGGAGCGTCAAAGCTAGGGTGATACCTAGACAAAATGTGAAGAGTTGGTCTGAGCTCCCAGTCTCTCGCTAGAAGTTCCCGATAGAGGACTGTGTTGACTATACCCTTAACATTAATCTTAGGCTTGTGTTGTTTGAACTGTCTTTTTGTGCAAAACCAGTATTTATCACTCAGTTTTGGCCTTTTGCTGGTCGTTTTTGTCCTTTGCCATAGTTGTTTTTTCCTAATTTAAGACCAACACAGAGAGGCGACCCTGCCCTCCAAAGGGGCGACCTTACCCTCAAAGGGGCGACCCCGCCCTTCCTGTTTCAACTGTTTTTCACCCGGACCAAGTCAAAATTCACCAATTTCAACATAACAGGTGACCTTTCCCTCAAAAGGGCGACCCCGCCCTCAAACAGGTGACACTGCCCCCAAAGGGGCGACCCTGCCCTCTTGTCTCAGCTGTTGTTTACGCTGTCCAAGTCAAATTTGAGCAGTTTTTCTTGAATAGGCGACCCTGCCCCCTGTTTGGGTGACCCTGCCCCCTCTTTGGGTGACCCTGCCCTCCAAAGGGGCAATCCTGCCCTCTGGACAGTCATTTTCAATCTTAGTGGTGATGCGACACACTGCATTCCCTAAGTTGTGAATCTTTTATCCTTTGATTGGTCCTCTCTTGGAGACATTAGGAACAATGTCCCCTAAGATTAAGACCTTGCATGAACTAAGCAAAACCCCTTCGAATATTTCGCTTTCTTGTTGTGTTGCATCTTTGTACCTTATTAAAGTCATGGGGTATGGCTTTGATATGGTTCCTTGGGGCTCACCTAGTGAACAACTAGCTTCACTAGCCCTTGTGAGCATGCATTTTTTCTTTTTGTCCTTATCATAGTCATGGGGGTGTGACTTTGATATGGACCTCTTGGGCTCACCTAGTGAACAACTAGCTTCACTAACCCTCGTGAGCATGCACTTTTGTTTGCATAGTGGACAGCGCGTTCCAATTGTAAAACTTTTTGGACAAACACCCTAGACCCGGTCCACAACACATTGGACGGCCAGTCGAAGCTTGATTCGTTGCATTTTTCTTTTCTTTTTTCTTTCTTCTTTTTTCCTATCCTCGATGATGTATGTTTGTGATTTGGTTATGGCTTCATATATCATCCGCAAGTGTGTTCCTTTGTGCCTATATTGGTCTGCCATAAGATCTTGATTCTGGGGGCTTGGCCGCCCTCTTGGTCATTGTCATCCTATCTTACTAGCATTTGTACATTTCAACCCCTTTTGATTGCATGGTTGGCTACTTTAGTGTGAGTTTGAAGCAAGTTCATCCTCTCACTAAAGTGGGGGCTAAATGTAGTGTAGGAAAAAGCATACCCTTGCATTTTCACACTTGTTTGGGCTCACCTTGCTTTATTTATCTTTATATATATCTTAATTGGTCCTATTTTGCATCCACAATGTGCCTTATAAAATATATCTTTTTCTAGCAAATCTCGACAAACATTAATGGATAAATGATATTTTAATGATTCTGGCTATGTGTCCCTGATTTTTGGGTCAGGACTAAGACGCCACCTAGGGTGTCTTTGTCCCCCTAAGGTCTTGGGGAACCTTGAATGGGCCCCTTTTTGGAGTTTGTGCCCCAAGTTTTAAGGACTTTGGACTAAAATTCCACCTAGGGTATATTAGTCCCCCTTAAGCTTTTTTCAAGATTTAATTTCAAATTCTGGCAAGATTTGGACTTCTTTAATTAATGAATTCATATGTCGGCTTGTTGTGGTGTAATTTCGGGATATTAAGCATGAATAAGTATAAATACAAGGTTCATTCATTCATTTTCATCCTAACAACTTTAGCATTCATTCCTAAGGAAAGTTTATGAGATCAAGAGTAATTATTCAAGCATTTGGAGCCATCACCAAGATTCAAGCATCATATCAACGAGATTGTGGCATCATGTGTGTTTTTGAGCTAACATTTGTGATGTAAGGTTTTGATTCAAGCAAGCAATCCAAGTCCATATCTATCAAGCATTCCTTTGATTCAAGATCTATATCCAAGCTAGCCATTTCACACAAGTTTGGAGACTTCATAACAAGGGTTTGGTGAGTTGTAACATTGCATGTTGTTCATTTATCATTTCCCTCCATTTCATTTCATTTCAAGGTTTAATTACCAACAAGGGGTTTGACCAAGGTAAACCCCCATTTACTATCAACAAGTTTTCTTCTCTTGTGTGTTTGTGATTGCAGATTTAGGTTGAATGCTTGAAATTCATTTGGAGTGCAAAGTGTTAGAATATTATATTCTTCATTTGTTTAATGGTCAATAGTAGTTGGTAGGTAGACATTTAATGTCTACAATAATTTACTCCTACTATATAATGTACTCTTTTTTTGAGTAATAATCATCACATTTTTTACTAGTTCACTTTCTAAACATGGTATCAGAGCTGATGGGGTTTTACAAAATCTAGCGAATTTTTTAATAAAAAATTCGTAGCCTCCTATTTGGAATTTTTTTCAGAAATTTGTTTTTCGTTTTTACATTGGAGGTTTGTTTATTCTTTGGAGTTTGTTTTGAAGATTTTTGTGGCCGTTTTTGCTTGATTGTGGGTTTTTGCCTTGCAAATCATGGGATTTCCTGGCGTTTTTGGCGTCGTTCTCATCTCTAGTGGTCGCATTTTGTTTTGTGGGCGTGTTCCAAAAGCTCCTGGCCGCGCTTGTCTTTCCTGGCTTTGAGATGTGAAAACGCGTTTTCTGGAGGTCGCGTTTGTTTTAGATCTGTGCGCGTTGTTTTTCCTATTCGTGGCTTTCGCGTCTTTGTTCTTGACTGTCTTTAGACGCGATTTTTGTTGCTTTGAACCGCGATTTCCTCCTGCAGCCAACGGGAGCTAAGGCATTTTCAAGATCCGACGCCTCTCTGGCTGATTTTGTGACCTTTTCTGATCGCGTTTTTGATCTACCCACAACGGCTTCTGGTTCTGCGTTTTTTCTTGAAATTTCTGGTGCGCGATTTTGTGAGCACGATTTTTTGTGCTTTGTGGCCTCGATTTTCAGAACTTGGTATGTGAAGTTGTGCCATTTTCAAATCCACGAGCTAGGGTTTTTGTATTTGTGGCGGCTTCAAATTTTTTTGGGTCTCTACTCCTTTCCAACGGCTAGGGTTTGAAAAAATCCTTTGATACAATCTATTGTTTCCAATTTTGAGCAGCACGTTTTTTTGGGTCTTGTCTTCAAATCTCTGCATTGGTTTTTGCTTCGAAATTTGTGCCTGGTGAGATATTTTCTAGGTTTTTTAAATATTTTTTCCCTTATAAAAAAAAAATCTTGATTTATGGGTTTTAATATTCTTTTCCCTTTTCAAAACAATTTGTATGGGTTTTCATAATTTTTTCCCTTAAAAAATTCCGGGAAGGGTTTATAATTTTCTCCTCAAAAATTAGGAGTTTTTCCTGTATACCCTAGTCAGGGTTTCTGTTGTTCGGGAGGGCTCTTTGATATTTGGTTTTTATCGTTTTTTCCGGAAAAAACGATGATTTGTGATCTTCAGATTTCTGGGGTTGGCGATTTTTTCCTCAAAAATCGTACTTTGTTGCAATTTGTTTTGGTCGCACCTTGAGTTGCTCAAGCGAACATCTGCACATTTGTCTTCTTGCAGTCTGTTTTGGGGCGTTGTGCTCATCTTCAAAAGTTTCGAAGGTTTGCCGATTTATCCTCAAGATCATGGCAGCTGTTCTCGGTGTGTCTTTGGTTTCAGGGAGGGAAAACTTTGTTATCCAACGTCGGGTTGGACGTTTTGTGATGACTTTTGGTCAACAGTTCTGCAAATTCTGGGAGGGTTAGTGGTAGACTCATCTCGGTGGCAGAGTCAGTGGCAGGCTCTTGTCTCTTGTTGCAGAGCATTCTAAAGAAGGGGGCAGCTTTCTCTGTTTTTTCAAGACGGTTTTTGGTTCTCTTGGTCATTCACATTCTGCAAATCTAGGGAGGGTCTCAGCAGCAGCAGAGTGTTCTGAAGAATTTGTGACCAAAAGACCTGCAAATTGTTTTCTATAGGCTAGTTAGATGATTGACCATTAAGGGAGGGTGTTAGAATATTATATTCTTCATTTGTTTAATGGTCAATAGTAGTTGGTAGGTAGACATTTAATGTCTACAGTCATTTACTCCTACTATATAATGTACTCTTTTCTTGAGTAATAATCATCACATTTTTTACTAGTTCACTTTCTAAACACAAAGTTGCAAAGTTGCATCACAAAGTTGTCATCTTCACAGAAATTCACCTACAGGCCAGATTTGGAAGATTCAAAACCTAAGATCTGAGAAGAAGGAAGTGCAGACCTTGGACCTCAAGACCACATTCGGAGATTTCAAAAATTCAAAACAAGACTAAGTTGCCACCTAAGGCGTCTTAGTCCTCCTGAGGTTATTTTTCATAAATTATTTTAAATCCGGTTCTGACATCCAAAGACTCCGCATTTGCCCCGAAAAATAGCAATGAGACTAAGACAACAGTAAGGGCGTCTTAGTCCTCCATAGCACTTTATGATAACATTTTTGCATTTCTAGAATCCTCATTGCATTTCCAAAACTTCCAAGTACACATACACTAGCTTGCTATTGCATAATTTTAGTGTTTGCATCATTCATTTAGCTTGCATCGTTAGGTTTTGTGAGTTGAATGCTTATTTGCTATGTTCCACGGCGTTTCGGGGACGAGGACGAGGAGACAACGGGGGACGCGTTTCGGGGACGGCAATCCGAGGGCAGATTTTTGGGGACGACAATATAGGAATTTTTCAATATATATATATGTATGATTTTTTAAAAATATATTATATATATAGAGAGAGAAAGAGAGCAATTTGAAATATCAAATATGTGCAATAATATCAATATGTCAATATGTGCATAGATAAAGAGTATAACAACAGTATAACAACGATATAACAACAATATAAAGATAAAGGTAAACACTAACAACAATGCCAATAACTTAACTATTATTTAGTCAATGCCATTTGAATGGAGATAAAACATTTTAATCAAATATAATGAAATATAAAACATTTAATATTTAATATTTGATAAAACATTTAATATTTATCAATTATCAAGCAATTTTTATTTAATTTGACAATAAAATTAAATAGTTTGTTTAAAAATTAAATGTTCTATCAAATATAATGAAATATTTAATATTTATCAAACAATTTTTATTTAATGAAATATTTAATATTTATCAAGAATTTTTTATTTAATTTGACAATAAAATAAAATAGTTTGTTTAATTAAATGTTTTATCAAGCAATTTTTATTTAATTTGCCAAAAATCAAAACATTTTTTACTTTGACGAAAGGGGGACGCCCGATATAGTTGGGGGACTCCTAGTCGTCCCCTAGCCACAAGCCTTTTATTTTCCAGCCGTCCCCTTTTTTGGGGACGCGTTTCCTATCCTTTCCCAGTTTTCGAAAATCAGGGGGGACGCCTGGGGGACATCCCCCCGTCCCCGAAACGCCACAGGGGACGGGGACATAGGGTTTGGAGGGGGGATGTGTCCCCATGTAACACAACTTATTTGTCTTTTCCAAGCTTTCGCTTGGTGGTGAACCCCTCAAAGCTTAAAATAACCCCTCCTAGGCCTTCCCTATTGAGAATTGACTCACCTTTGAGGTTGATAGTCAATCCAATTTGGGACCCTAGGACAATATTGAATGACCTAAGGAAGATAGGTGAATACACACACCCCTATTTTCTTTACGGTTAAATCGGCCTATACTTTGACTCCCTCCTTTGGCATATTGAAAAACTTGACATCCTTGAACAAATTTTCTAATTTCTACCCTCATCTTTGACCAAAAATATCTTTCACTGAGTTGTGCCATCATTTTATCAACTAAAGTGAAACCACCAAAATGTTTTTCTCTTATTAAATCCTGCCTCATTGATCCTTGAGGTATGCAAAGTTGTCCTTTGAACAATAGTCGTTCTTGTATAAAATAATCTATCCACATGGGGTCCTTCTACACTAGTAGGATCCATGTACATGTTGTCAATGCATCCCTAAAATCCACATCATCTTTGTAAAACTCTTTCATAACATCAAACCCAACTACTTCAACTCTCATTTCAATCAATAGTGTTGATCGTGTACTCAATGCATCTGCTACTTTTTTTGAACTTACACTTCTATGCTTGAGAATAAAAGTATATCCTTGTAGGAATTCTACCCACTTCATGTGTCGCTTAAACTCCTTTGGAAGCAAATAATGATGCCACTTCTTTAAATCTTACACAATAGAATAAATTTCATCATCACAAACATAATGCCTCTCTTGGCATCATTAATATTTTCACTTAAAATGCAATAGGTCTGCCCTCTTGGCTAGAAATTGCTCCTATGACTATCCCACTTGCATCACAATCCACTTGAAACACCTTAAAAAAATTGGACAATGCTAACACCAGTTCCTCGACGACCTTCTTCAAAACCTAAAAAAAAATATTTTTGCTGCTATCCACTTAAACTCCTTCTTGTCTCCCCTTATGGTTTCAGTTATAGGTGCGCATATCCCACTTAAATTTTAAATAAATCTATGATAGGAACTATCTAAACCATGGAAACTTCAAAACTCATGTACACTCTTAGACATTGGCCATTCAATTATAGTATGTACCGTTTTCGGATCTATTTGCAGCCATTGTGGTGAGATAACATATCCCAAATAAAGTTCTTCTCCTTCATAAAACTGCACTTTTTCAAATTCACCATTAATCTTTCTTCCTTGAGCCTTCATAAGACTTTTATAAAATGCAACAAATGTTCCTCTTTGCTGCTACTAAAAATAAGAATGTCATTACGATAAACAATAATAAACTTTCCTAAAAATAGCTTTAGCACTTCATTCATCAACCGCATAAACGTTTCGAGTGCATTTGTTAATCCAAATGGAATTACTAACCACTCATACAACCCCTCTTTTGTCTTAAAAGCAGTCTTCAACTCATCACCCTCTCTTATCCTAATTTGGTGATATCCACTTTTTAAATATTTTTTTGTGAAATACCTATCCTTCCCCAAACAGTCCATGAGATCATCCATTCTTGGTCAAGGAAAATGATACTAGATTGATATTTTGATGATGACTCGTATTCGTGCACATCCTCCATTCACCATCCTTCTTTGGTGCTAACACAGTTGCAACTGCACATGGGCTAAGGCTTGTTGGTTGACAAATTTGTCACATCAATAAATACTCGCATGCCCGTACGAAGTGACAACCTAGCCAACAGTTGAGCCGCATGCGACGGCAATCGCAAGCACTCTCTGCTTATTTTACAAGGCGCAGCTACCTTCAAAGATATGCAATGAATAAAAACTAGATGTGCTTTTAACCGGAAAGCAAGAAAGGAAAACAGACAACCTGTGCATAAACATGACACAGATGCGATATATTAATCTCAAAAGGAAGGAAATATGAATAAATGACACACAGTTCTTTTGTTCCACATTCCCAGATGGTGAACAAGGAAAGATAAATAGCAAACTAATTTCACATGATGATTTAATTTAGAATTCATAGATTCAACAAATAAAACATCAACACAATTCGACACAGTAAATATCATATTGGAGAACGATCACAAAAGCACAAAGACATTTGCAATCAAGAAAACATTAACAAACTCAAAGATTTAGTCGTATTTCCTTATTTTCTCAATCTAAAATATGAGTTCAAAGACTCAACGGTTGCATAACCAAATTGTGTGAAAACAGAAAAATGCCATTCCCCTTCCCCTGTTCCCCCCACCACCAACCTCCATATTTTATTTCTTGCTTTGAAATATATACAATAACTATTCATAATCGTCCTCGAAAACGACCGAGGTTGTAATAATTTATCAAGAAACGGACACCGTTTCCGTTACACCCTAGAATTTCGGTCACTATTCATAATTACAAAAAAATTATGCATGCAAAGTAAAGATTCAGTTTTTGTTGAAAGAAATTGTTTTCGTTGCCAACTACATAAAGGAACCAAGTCACTAAACTACCGGAGGAGTCGGGGCTCGAAAAATCTCTGCAAGCATCTCATTAACCAAATTATTAAATTCGGCTCGCTACTCCTCTCTATCTAAGACAGAGATCACCCTGTGATACTCGACGTAGCTAGTCCTTTCCTTCCATGTAAGCGAGCGTAACTCAGAAACAATGTCGAGTTGCTCCTCCTCGGGCCAAATTAAATTCAGCTGAACGACCGGCACCAACTCATTTTCCTATTCTGCAACTTCACCAGGAAGCACCATGTTGACGAAAACCTGGGATCAAGATGCTGCCACCTTTGCTTTGTTCATGAGTTCATTATAGGATGACGGCGGGGAAAAGCAGCAATTTATTAAGAAAACAAGTGCAAGTCTGTTACTATATCTTCTCCACCAACTTTTCATTTAAGAGTCGTCTTTTTGAAAGATTTGAAGGATTTTCTTAAATTGGAATGGGCGTTACGAGGCGCTTGAGAAGACCTTCATTAAAGAAGTTGTACCATGTATTAAATGAGCCGATATGTAGGGAAGTGTGGCACCTATCAAGTCTGCCTGTCGCTGAAAAACGAAAACTCCAAACCATAAATCGGAGGTTCGAAGGTTTCAAGAACTCCCGACCGGCTGATTGCATGAGGTAATCAACTAAAGCCTTGGCATGACAGAAATACAAGTGATTCGGTTGATCGGGAAGTTCCAAAACTAGCAAACCCCGTGACCTTGGTTAGATAAAACAAGAGGGTTGTGATACCAATGAGGACACTTCCACTAAAATGGGGACATTGAAATGATTAAAAAAATGGTGGGTAACAAGGCTTTCTCTAATCAGTCCTCTTTTCAATAGTTGTTGCCTTGCTTGTTCACCTCTTTATTTTATGCAAGTGTCAACCTATAGGAAGACTTGTTGGGTAAACTTGCCCCTAGAATCAAATCAATATAATAGATAATTCTCCTCATAGGTGGTAGTCCTTTTAGTAATTCCTTGGATACAATTTCCTCATATTCTTCCAATAGCCCCTTTACTTCTAAAGGCACGTCACTGTTGTTTGTGGCTTAATCTACGTGTAGCTCCTTGGTAACTACTGCAAAACATAGTTTTCCCCCTTAATCTCCTTCAAAAATTTCTTTCCTGCCACTATCAATATTCTTGGACCACTTTTCATCTCTTCTTTCTTAGTTGCTAAGGGTGTAAGAGTATGTTTTCTTCCATTTTTCTTCAAAGTGTCACTATTTTCTCTTCCATTATGTATTGCCTTCCTATCAAATTGTCACGGTCTCCCTAAGAGTGTGACATAATCCATAGGCATGATATCACACCACACAAGTCATCTTCATAAGTGCCTGTTCAAAAATTCACTAGGCATTGTTGATCATCCAAGACTTGGTGTCCTTTCTATAACCATGGCACCTTGTAAGGGGTAGGGTGAGCTATACTTTTTAAGGCCAACTTATCCACTATTTCAGCTAAAACTAAATTATCAATGTTGCCACTATCTTTAAAAACCTTGCAGCATTTTCCACCTGACTTATATATTGTTCTAAGAAAATTTTTTGTTTGGACAAGTTCATCTTCTCGCTTGGTTGGTTTTAACAGTGTCATCATCATCATAAGTGCATCTCCTCTCTCAGGTTCATCTAGTTGACTAACATACCCTATAGACTCGGTATCCCCTTTTGCTATATGTGCATTTGCAACCCCTAATCTCCTTGATCCTTCTAGTGTGTGTTGTGGGAATTCATAAAATCTATGACCCGACTGTCCACAAGTGAAACATGTGCCTTGGAAGCTTGTACGTGCCTTGGAAGCCTGTACCTTAGCCTCTTCCATATCCACCCCTACCTCTCATAGGATATGGTCTTGATCTTATTTCATCTCTCTCCTTTTGAATTTTTGAAGGGCTATCCTCCTTACCATGGCTATAGTTTATCTATTGATGCCATTTACCTTTGTTGAATCCACCCCTTCCTTTGTTTGTTCCTTGGTTTCTTTCCAATTTCTCCTCTTCCTTTAGAGCATATTGATATGATTCTTCCACATTTAATAGCCTTACCCTACTTAACTCATCTTGAATATTCAACCTCAATCCCTTTACATATCTAGCCACCTTTTTGTGGTCTAATTCATTATGGCCAGATCTTATAGAAATTTTATAAAACTCCTTCGTATAAGCCTTCACACTTGACTCTCTTTGTCTTAAATTCTGCAAGTTCTTAAGAAGTTCAAGTTGATAATCACCAGGTAGAAATTTAACCTTCATCTTTCTCACCATTTCTTCTCTACACCTACAACTCGTTCCACAAAATTTTTGCATGACCTTTCAATCTTGTTTAAGCAAAGTTCACTCTTTTAGGGTCCTCCACTTCATCATACTCAAAGTATTCCTCTATTTGTGTTATCCAATCAATTAATTCATCCTATTCTAAAATTCTTGATAATTTAAGTAATTCCACTCTAGTTCCTTTCCCAATGTTAGAAATAGCTCTTATAAGCCTTCTTTCTTTTGCATCCATATCTCCATCTACATTTTCACCTTCCTATGCAGCCATATCTGCTCCTTCATCATCTTCACTATTTGTATCTTCATGTTTCCTGCCTCTTCTCATTCCACCTTCTATTGCATCCATTCTTTCTTGCACTCCCCTCCGAGTCTCTAGAACCTCATCTATTCTTCCTATTGCTTCTATAGTTGCAACCTCTTCCATCCTTGTCCTTAGCGACATCCTACTTCTCTAAACCTCCTTCCTTTTCTTTTCCTTCTTACTGCAGTTATCCTGGCTGCAATATCCCTAGCAATAGGGACACACCACAGTCACACTCACATGGCTTCCTTCAACCCCAATCTAGAGCCATTATCTTTCTTCCCAAAGTTGTAGTAGTTGAGCTTTGATACCACATTGATGACACCCACCTCCCTGTAGGCACCTAAAAACCCACTCAAACGAGAGCTAGCAGGTGGAAAAGGAGAGGTTGTGTTGTTGTAAGCAACTCACACATCCTCCACAGAGGTTTAAACACTGGTTGTAGGTCAATACATGGTCTAAGGAACACAAAATAAATTTGCAAGAACAAGTAACTATGTTAATGTCCAAAAAAATATAGTTGTTACAGGTAATAGAAGCTATGGTTATAGGTGACAAAACCCAATTCCTAAATAAATAAAAAACTTTAAACTTGCAAACAAAAATCAAAACTTTCATAACATCAAATTCCACACATTTAACACTCACAAACAAACGCCCGATTTCAATAGTCAACAACCTTTAAGAGAATAATTAGTATTCATTTCATTAAATTAAAAAAATAATAATAGTTACAATCCTTTTACATATTTACAAATATTGCAACAAGTTTACAAGTCTTTTGTCTTCTGCTTTCTTCTGTTTGTCTACTACGTGTTCCTTTGTCTACCTTCCAAACATTCCTTTTACTATCTTTTGTTTTTCTTTGATGCTCTCTCTCCTCCTACTACTTCCTACCTTTTTTTCCTTTCTCTATCCTTTGTTGTTCTTCTTTTCTAGAACTACTAAATCTTCTCAAAATTCCTCCAAAAATCCCGCCTAATCGACTACAGCATTCAAAATCTACAATAAATGTCCAACTACTACCTTTTTGAGTTAAAAATTCCCACTCAAATTTGACCTATGCCATTTTTCTTCTTGTTGCTCATTAAACGGGCTTACGGGTAGATATTTGCTGCCTCAAATCAGACAAAAGTAAATTTTGAACTTTTAAAATTGTTGATCTGCATATATAGTGGTGACGGTTGAAGGAATAAAATAATAAATTGGGCTTGGATACAATGCCCCTACATCATGCAGGGAATGATCAAAGACCCTTTGAAAATTGTAGTAATCTTCAACTTGCCCTCTCCTAAGAGTGTAACTATGACCAAGGCATTTTTGGTGTATACTATTGGAGTAATTAGGATAATCACCTAATGATTAATTAATCATTAATTAATTTTTAGGTCCCTTACTAATTTATTCACTTAAGCTAAAATTAGGAGTATTCTTTTATTATTAGATTGGGTTATTTATAGGTCAAGTTGTCTCATTGCATAAGATTAGGATACTTGTCACAATCTAATCAAATACTTATCTAGGGTTTTCTTTTTTTATTTTATAAGCATTCATTATTGTACTTTGTAATCATTCACAATCCACGTATTCACATTCATTATTCAATATCAGATACATTTGTGCATCAATCATTCTCTCTTGGTTGCATAGTAAATCGATTGTTTTGATTTCTTGTATGTGATAAACGTTTTGGTTGTAGGTGATTACTGGGAGCTATGGAGTTCACTATCAACTTCAAAATGGTATAGAAACAAAGTGATGCGTAAGCGTTGGGTACAAGGTACCCTACCAGCCCATATGGGCCATGACAATAGCAAGTACCCTACCCAACCAACGAATGCTACCAACACTAGCCCTTCTTGTTGCCACCATTGGAAAAATAAAGCACCACTAAAACTTTCGACAGCTTCATAATTCCTTACGACCTTGAAGGTCTAAAAATCGGCCAACAATATATTATGCGGAATATTTCGCTTCAAACACATATTTTGACTTTAAATGTATATTTCGATATATTCGACATTTTTAGGCAACCTATTTTTTTCTTGGTAGAGGGAATATTCTACCAAATTCGCTATTGATGTCACGCTAATGTTAGCAGTACGATCATCCCAACCCCCATCCTAACCCCCATTTTCCCTAAAGGAGTTGTTTTTCTTTTTGGCATAACTTAGGGTATTTAAATCAACCAAACAAGATATTGTTCGAAAGCTAGTTTTGAGAACTTTTTGGTGGTGTAGCTCCCATCATCAATTTTTCGTGCTGGATTATTGTATTCTCAATCAAAGTTAGATCTTCATTTTCTTCTTTTGAGCTCATAAATTTTCACCTAAATCCCCATTTTTTGTGATTTTTGTAGTGTTGGAAAGGCATTTTAGACATCTTCAAATTCACCCATGTACTTTTTCCAAAATCCACCCCAAGTACATTTTATTCAATTTTTTGTGATTTCACACTTTTGTCAATTACTTGAACGTCTTGGAACCTGGAAAGGATCTCTTTGCTTGAGATGACTTCATTTCATCCGCTTTAAATGTATTGAGGTTATCAATATCTAATTGTTTTGTTTGAGGAAATATCGTCAATTTTTTTGTTAATTTTTCTGTGGTCATCCTGGAAAAGTATAATTAAGAGTCTTGGCAAAATGGCATCCTGACACATATCAAGTGGATTGATATTTTTCCTTATCTCTATGGACTCATACCTACACTAGACACACCAAAGAGTAGTTCAATATAAGGTATTATCAGTGATCATGTTGTAGGATTGATTTGTTCAAGTGTTCATCATGTCACTATATGTGTTGTATCGGACATTGATTGTCCCCACACATTTTAGACTCAACTTTGGGAGATCCATGAATACATTCATATCTCTCAATGCACAAAGGATCCTGTTGCATATTGTCTCATTTCTCTTGCAAATAAAAATTGTACACCCTTTGATGATGATATGTTTTGTTTGAGGAAATATCATCAGTTTTTTTGTTTATTTTTTTGTGGTCATCCTGGAAAAGTATAATTAAGAGTCTTGGCAAAATGTCATCCTGACACATCTCAAGTGGATTGATATTTTTCCTTATCTCTATGGACTCATACCTACACTAGACACACCAAAGAGTAGTTCAATATAAGGTATTATCAGTGATCATGTTGTAGGATTGATTTGTTCAAGTGTTCATCATGTCACTATATGTGTTGTATCAGACATTGATTGTCCCCACACATTTTAGACTCAACTTTGGGAGATCCATGAATACATTCGTATCTCTCGATTCACAAACGATCCTGTTGCATATTGTCTCATTTCTCTTGCAGATGAAAATCGTATACCCTTTGATGATGATACTTTAGAGGAGCTTGTGTATATCATAGGTCTTTCATGTTTTGATTGCTTAGAGACTTGTCTTCATGTTCCTACTCTTCATATCAAGACCCAATCTCAATATTCTATTATTCCTAGTCAACTTAGCATCACCAAATCCTTGGCACCTATTGGTTTACTGTAGCAAGTTATACATATTATTTTCGACATAACTAGTTGGGTCTCATATCTTGCAGACATATCATCCTTGTTTGTAGATTCCTATATTGCATATTTTGAGTATTACTTTGAGGACATGCATCTTGTCTTTGTTGATAGCCACATCATAAATGTTAGCCCACTATCTTCATCATCTTTGGATCTTATTCTACATTAGTCTTTATATGATTTTTTATTGACATCATCTCATTTTGACATGTGGACACTTGAGCAGTTTTTAGAGGCACACATCATTAGAATTGGATTCCTAATTCTTCCATCTTTTGGGAAGGGCTTCTCCAATCACCAATGTATAAGGGGAGAAATTTTGTTTGCAGGCAATAGATCATGTTCTATCTTCAGGAATTCATCATTCGCATAGGAGATCTTTCTTTATCGAGGAGATTCATATCCTCATTTTATCTCTCCTACTAGGGGACATCTATTGGTACTTGTGTAACAGAGTCACAAAAGCAGTCCTTGGGGGTCACATCGAGTCCTATTATCCTTCTTTCACTAGTGTAGTTATTTCTTTTTCTCTCTTTGTGTGATAGAAGTAGTCCTTGGGAGGTAACATCAAGTCTTCCTTCTATCCTTCTTTCACTAGTGTTGTTATTTATTTTTCTCTCTTTTGGAGAGGAATTTTTCCCATGTGTTTTTCTCATATTGTTTGCTTCTGAGATATTTCGTTTGTTTGTATATGGGTACCTCATCAAGCTTTGTATCTGAAACCCATCCATGCATCCATCATTGCATTCTTCATCAGGGTTATTTAGCTTCTCCCTAAGTTTATCTTGAGGGGGGGTGTTGGAGTACTTAGGATAATCACCTAATGATTAATTAGTCATTAATTAATTATTAGTTCCCTTGTTACTTTATTCACTTAAGCCAAACTTGGGAGTGTTATTAGATTTGGCTATTTATAGGTCAAATTGTCTCATTTCAAAAGATTTTAACACTTGTCATAATCTAATCAAATATTCATCTAGGATTTTAAATTTTTCTTTTATGTACACATTCATTATTGTACTTTGTAATTATTCACAATCTAGGTATTCACATTCATTTTAATATCAAATAAATTTTTGGATCAATCATTCTCTCTTAGCTGCATAGAAAATCAGTTGCTTTGATCTCTAATATGTGATAGGCGTTTTGGTTGCAGATGATTATTGGGACTATCAACTCCAACATACACAAGCTATCATAAAAAATTCATAAGGAATTATGTAGCTAACTCTAGTCCCATTGAAGAATTATTTTCGAGAAGAAGAATGAGAAAAGTTTGAATCGAGTGAGAAATGCCAACAATCATTTGATATCTTGATGAATAAAATTACAGAGGTTCCTAGACTCATCTTCCTAAATTAGAATTATTTGTTCCATATGCATGTGGATGCGTCAAAAAATGTAATTGGTGTTGTATTAACACAACCAAAAAGAAAGGACTATCTTATTAGATTTTCTAGCAAAAAGCTTGTGGTAAAAAATACAACAAAGAGGGAAGCTTTCGATATGGTGTTTGTGCTCTAAAACTTGAAAAAAAATTGTTGGAAACCATTTGTATTTTATAGTAATCATCAACCCTCATGTATTGGATGAATATACCAATCATTCATGGCTGCATATGCAGGCGGTTGATGATGTTTTAGGAGTTTTCGCCAAATTACTTGTCAAGACTTGAAAAAAGGAAGGATAATAGCTTAATAAAAGATGACTTCCATAAGGTGCATCTAATTAGAGTAAATATGATGTTACATGAACTAAATTATATTGCTAAGTTTTTCTCTTATTGAATGTCCATTAGAGAGTTCTTATGTCTTGCATCAACATCTCCAATTTTGAGTGAAATCAAAGAATCCCTTTTATGTTTGTTCCTTCATAGTTGCTTCAACCTCATTTGTTCTATCGTTGATATATGGTCAAATATTTTCTTCAATAGACACCCTTGGGAAAATTCTTGCTTGGTGTCATGCTCCCCCCATATCTTGGTCATGTGCCCATATTGCTAAAATTCTAAATTAAATCTAATCTAAGTATGAGAATGTTTAGTTTATTTTTTAATAGAGTGAATTTTTAAAGGTTTCTCTACCAACATGCTTTTCCTTTGTTCCTTGAAACATCATGCTTATAGGCTTAATATTTTCCCTATCTTTAGGTTTTTTAGGAATTGTCTTATTACATAGTACTCAATCACTAAGTCTTCCAAATCCTCGAGCCTCACAGAGATCTTCTTTACCGATATTTCAAATTTTCACTTATTGTCATTTTGTTCTTTTAATCTCCAAGCTACTCTATCATGAGATAGCCCCAACCCCCAAAACTTGCTTCCCTTAGATATGTTGTCAAATATAGTCCTTTGGATACGTGCTTAATTCTGCACTACATATATGATTCTCCCAATTCCCCAATCTCTGACTTTTTCTTTCTTCTAATAATATTTCTTAGCATTTCATGGTTCACACTACCAAGTCCCTCTTCATCCATTTCATTGAGCCACTAAATTCCTGTGGTCTCACTTCGTTGCTTCCTCTAACTTCCAAAGTTGGCTATTCTAATTTTACTCACCAAATGAGTAACTATTCCCAATTCCTAATCCCCAATGGACTCATGTGCTTTCTCTTTCTTTACACTTTAAAGAGCTTGGTTTCAAGAATATTTCATCTTTCTCTTTCATCTTATTAATATTTCAAGATTCTCCAAACTTGTTTCCCTTGGAATCTCACACCTCAATCTCCACTTTTCAGCTCCCCACTCCTTTATCCCTTTTAGATCTCTAAAGTTTCTTCTCCCTTTTCTGTCACTCACTATATTTGGTAGCAATCACGTTCAACCCCCAAACCCCACAAGTTAAATAACCTAAGCATGAAGTATGCTACATTTCCAATCTTTGTCCATGTATTAAGCTTGAGCTGAAAACCCTATCCCAATTTCTCTTTGTTTGAGCACCTATGGACTTCCAAAATTACTCATACTCATAAAATTTTGTTCCTCTATGTAATTGGTGTCAAAAATTTGTGACTCCAACTTATTTGAGAATGCATTCTTCTTGGGCCTCTAGGACTTTTTATACCATCATATCAATTAAAGCTCACCAACTTGGGCATCCCTAGAGCACAATCCTTGAACCCCTATGTCATGTTGCCATTAAAATATTTGGACCTCTACCCTATGACAATCATATTCCCTTAGCCATTCATATCATGAAATATGTTCTATCATGATCCCAACCAATCAAAGTTGGAAAGAAACCTATTTTACATGCAATTAAAATGGACAGATTTTACATGCAATTAAAATGGACAGTTTTTCCAACAAAGAAAACATTATCTCGTACCTATTTGGTGCATCATAGAAGTACAATTAACCCATTTTATCTCCTATATGACCTACCTCATGTATGATCTTCTACTTTGAAATTTTTGGACCCTATTGCAACTCAATTTATCTATAGTAAATAAATTTTATGATCTTAAAATAAGTTTTTATTTCGATTTCAATGCTAATTACATTGCTCTAACTCTTATTTTCTGTGTGCATGATTTGAGGGTATTCTAACCCTAAATTTATAAATAGAAAATTTAGTGTATTGAAAAAATAATTGATGCAATGCTCATAATGCCCTCAGGATCCCTAACAAAGGGAAAGAGGACGAATATCATCATTTAACTCAACAACTTTCTATTAGGCCACCATACCTTACCAATACTTCCTAAAAGGTGAGTTCACACTCTTCAAGCATATTTTAATAGATTTAAATGTATAAATGAAGTTGATTTATGTAAAATATTGGCAAGACACATGAATTGAAAATAATTTTTTGAGTTTATTGTACTATGTGACATGATTGATGAGGACACATTCTCCATTCATGGAAATGTAACTCAATAAAAGGAAATCATTAGAATAGAAGAGAATAGAATAGTAGTCTTGAGCTTTACGATGTCTCCTTTTTTAACTATAATTTTATTGGAAACCTACCATTTCAAGGGTTTTCCTATGCTACAAATATAACAAACACTTATTTTTCATAAACATAGAGAAAAAAAAATTAATATTTTCAATTTCTAGTGTTTAAACTCTCATGTTGATCATGTATATGATGTGTGGTGATCTTGAGCTCCTATGCTTAAAAATTCATTTGAAGATAGTATCAATCCTACTTCAGTTGTCTATCTATAAATAGGACAAAGGCTTGGTTAACTAGTTGTTTGTTCTTTTGGAAACATATTGTTCCTTTTTAGAACCTCAAGCTCTATCTCACTAATCCTACTTCTTTTTAGCTTTCTCTGAAGAATAGCCAAATCATATTAAAATTTATTTTTCTGCAAGTTATTTAAGTATATATTTCTATTCATTGTTCATCTATATTGCATCCCAACTTTGTGTCCACTTATTAAAACTAAGCTTAACATGAACACCAAACAGATTTGAAGAAATTCTTATGAGGACCCTTATAAAACAATATTTCATCTTCCCCAAGTCTTCTTGTTAAACCAAGTACCAGCAATCCTGAGACCTTGGGGAGACTATAAACCTCCTTTCAAGAGAGGGATCACCCTTGTGATTCTTGATTACTTGTGCATTTCCACCAATAAATAGATAGTAATAAGTAGATTAGGAGGCTTACAATCCATGAATTCCCTCACACAAAAAATGGTGGTGAATTATATATAATAGGTAACAATGAGATTGTGATAAGGATTATACTTGAACATACAAAGGAAGATAATTGGAGGTAACCACTTGTAGGTATTTCATGAGTTCATAATTTTGGTGATGGTGTAGGGAGAAAGGTATTGTTGGTAGGCTTTGGTGGAAAACCTTATTCAAGGATGGCAACATGTACAAAAAGAAGTGTTATTGTTTATGAAAGGGTCAAAAAAATCACCACAAGGAATGACTTGAAATTATAGCCAATGTTGACATGCACACTATTTGAGAAATGGAGTGTTGAATTTACACACCTAATAAATCCTCTAGAACATAACTCCCATGTGAGACTTATTATAATTGAATACCTTAAAATATAGGCAACAAGCTCAACAAAATAAGAATTTTATGATATAGATTGTAATAAAGCTTATTTATGAGAATATGATCACAAGATTTGGATGTCATTTGAGCATCCCTAATAAATAGTGAAACACATTGTATAAATGATATAATTATGGAGTTACTAGATAATTTTATGGTCAAACAGAATAAGGGTACTCCGTACTATCCTTATGCTTATAGAACAATATACAAATAATTGACCAAGTTTCGTCCCTTTCAATTAGTGTATAGGCTACATGTGAAGCTCCATATATACAATATATGGTACCAAATTTGAAGTTAGCCATTTTAACAAGGTTGCATTAAGATCAATCCATCAAGGAAATATTAAACTCGGATTAGAAAAAATGAGTGAGAAGAGTTTGAGTGTGGGGCATAATTAGACCAAGGAAAAGAGGAGGTAGATGACTTGACACGACCACAACAATAAAAATGATTAGCTTGAGCCTAGGAATATAATGTTACCAATACAATATATGGTACCAAATTTGAGGTTAGCCATTTTAACAAGGTTGCATTAAGATCAATCCATCAAGGAAATATTAAACTCGGATTAGAAAAAATGAGTGAGAAGAGTTTGAGTATGGGTCATAATTAGACCAAGGAAAAGAGGAGGTAGATGACTTGACACGACCACAACAATAAAAATGAATAGCTTGAGCCTAGGAATATAATGTTACCAATACAATATATGGTACCAAATTTGAGGATAGCCATTTTAACAAGGTTGCATTAAGATCAATCCATCAAGGAAATATTAAACTTGGATTAGAAAAAATGAGTGAGAAGAGTTTGAGTGTGGGTCATAATTAGACCAAGGAAAAGAGGAGGTAGATGACTTGACAGGACCACAACAATAAAAATGATTAGCTTGAGCCTAGGAATATAATGTTACCATATGGTAAAAAACTTAATGAACCCTAGAAACACAAGATGTGTAGGACCTTATTCGATTGATCATATTTTGGATTCAAGCATAGCTAAGCCAAAGACATTGAACAATGTGTTGATGAATAGGTGTGTTAAAAGATCTCAATTGAAGCAATATTACTCAGGAGATTGAAGGAAAAACTTGATGTAATAAATACCTTCTATAGTATGTAACTTAATTCTACCATAGTAGTTATGAATAGCTTAGGAATAAAATTCCACTCATTGAATTAAGAGGAATCACCCATCAAATTTCAAAGGAAAGTTAAGAGAGAAATAGATGAATGGAAGTGCTAAGTTCACTAGTGATGCAAGCATGGTGATAATGTTGTAAAAAGAAATGAGAATATGAGAGTGAGTTATTAAAATATGAATGCATAGGTGAGTGAAGTGTTGAGTAAGCAATGAGCTAGGGTAGAAATAGGGTTTTGAATTTAAGTTGCTACAATGGAGCAATGGAAGCTAAAAATATAGAATAAGTAGTGGGGCTGATGCAAGTTGGGTCCACAAAAAACTAAAAAAGTAGAAGTGTTTTTGCTGTTTTTCATAATTTGTCACACTTGGACAGAAAATTTGAGGCACTTACACAATGAATCTTAAAAAATGTCAGTAATATGAAATTTAGTATTTTGAATCTAGTTTCCAAATATGTAATTTATTCAAATACCCAAATGATAGAAATTAAATTTTGATCGGGATGTATAAAAACCACTTTTTAAAAGCCCGTTTTTTTACCATAACATGCACATATACAAACACCACTTTTTGACCCAAATAAAAGTATTTTTCTAATTTCTTTTGGGGCAAGAGAGCTAACAACATGAAGATTGATGAAGAATTTTTTTTGTAATTTTTTTTATTGAATTTTTATTGGCCTTAATTGTTGTTTTTAAAAATCAACGTGTACGAACAAGATAATTGGACCTAAACTAAACATTTTTTGAATCTTTTTTTTTCCTTGTGTAGAGAATTGTCTAAAGATTCATGCCATATATTTTATTTACAAGAAAACTTAACAAACAAAAAAGTTATTAAAAAACAAAAAAAACTTGATATTTCAAGTCAAAGGACTAACTTGCTTATAAATTAATTAAAAAAGAATAAATATAATCCAATCTTTAAAAAATCATATATTTGGATACTAGACATCATATTTTCTAATGGGTTATAATTTTATAGATTGATTCAGAAAAAAAAGTCCATCAATCATATTGCCAAAGTTGGACATTCTTCTTCAATCTACCTTAGTTTTTTAGTTGCAGGTCAAAGGCTAAGGGTCAGATTGCCAAGCCTTTCCCGAGCCTAAAACCAAGGCTACATGTGGGTTGGAGATTCAAATTTTTAATAACACGTATGCGTTTTTAAAAACGCGTACACATTACAAAACGCATACGCATTCTTTATTTGTTTGATTATTTAAAACAATAAATGTTTTTTAGAAACACATGCGTTTTAAGACGTGTACGCGTTTTCAAACACAAAACGTGTATGCGTTTCTAAAAGATTTTTTTTTTTTAATAAATGATTTGTACGTGTTATAAAACACATACACGTTATATAACACATGCGTTATAACGCGTACGCGTTTTTTAGCGCACACTTTTTTTAGGCTCGGGTACCCGATGTATAACGCATACGCGTTTTCTGTGAGATTTTTTTTTGGTTGAAACTTCCCCTCTTCATAGACCCAACTTCTTGCTTTTACCCAATGGAACTGAGAAAATATTAGGAATTATGATACTACAACTAGTTGAAGTGAAGGATATACCATGGACATTGTGTAAAAAGTATTTGTTGAGGACAAATAAGAATGACCTAGACAAATGTTTCTCAAAAATACCAAGTATACACTATGCCAAGAATGTGACAAGATACATTCATTTAAAATATATGGAAATATCATAATAATGGTGAATAATTAATAGAATATAAAATCAATGGGAGGTTAAAATTGGATATTGAGAAGAAATATCATATTTCAAGAATGAGCATAGGTTGATAAAAATTATTATACAGGTATTCTTGGCGATTTCATCTACCTTGACAATCAATTTCATATCACAAAGGATGTTATCAAGGAAATCACCAATCTAGGTGATAAAGGAGAGCTACGAAAGAAGATTGAGAAGAAATAAGAAAGAACATTGATGAGAGAAATCTATAATGGAAAAATCTTGATGATAAACAAAATCTAGAACTGGCATGTGAAGTATGCAATAAGTGTTGAGAATTAAGTTGTCTCAACCTTGACAATTCCCAAGTTTATTTATTCATTATTTAACATTTTCTTATAATTATTTGGTATTTATATAATTAAATATTTATGCTCCAATAAAATGGGGATTGATATTTTGAGTTGGAACTTTTTCCACCTGTCCATGCCTTGAAAAATGAGTTATTAGTTATCAAAAGATACCCATTTAGTGGTATAATTTGTATAGTGTAGAAAAATTTATCCCCTTACATTTTTACGCTTGTTTGGGCCCTCCCTACAAAATTGGGCTTTTTTATGCCTTATTTGGCTCTATTTTGCAGCCACAAGCCTTATTTAATGCATCTTTTTGAGGATAATCCCGACACATATCTTAAGACCAATCATAAATTATGTTTTTGGATTGTATGACCTAGATTTAGTGATCTAGGACTCATACGCCACCTTGGGCGTATGGGTCACACCTAAGTTTCGAGGCCTGGATTTGAAATTGGCATAAAACTTAACATTTCTTGAAATTTGTATCCCAAGCTTAGCCTACTAGGACTCATACGCCCCAACTAGCATATGAGTCTTGCTTAGCTTAGAACTAATTTTGAATTCAATTCTTGGTGGGATTTTATTCTCCTAGATCTGATATCATCTTGTAGTGTTGTAATTTCAAAAAAATTGGCATAAACAAGTATAAATACAAGGTTATTTCACACAGTTTCATCCTAAAAAATCCTAGAACTTCATAATCAATCAAGAGCACTTACACAAGAGTTTACAAGAGCATTCAAGAGATGATTGTCAAGTGTTTTGGAGCTATATACAAGAATCAAGCATCATGTCAAAGTCATCATGCATCATGTTTGTTTTTGAGCTAACATTTATGATGTAGGTTTTTATGATTCAAGCAAGCATTCAAGTTGAACCACCAAAAACATATACAAACAAGGGAAAGAGGATTCCCTTTACTAGGCTCCTAGGGTCTTTCACCCTAGACGCACTTGGTTTAGGAATGGCACTCTTTCACCTAGTGATATGGTTTTTGTTGAGTTCATCCAAAGGAAGGGGTTGAGATTGGGGTAGTGATATGTGTGTGTGAATGTGTGGCTAAGTGCTACAATGTAATAAAATAAACTAACTATGGAACATGAACCAAATGTCAATCTAAATTACATGCAATGTGAAATAAATGACCTAAATGTATGTAAACATAAAGGAAACTGGAAAGATCATAACTTTTGCGCCTGGAAATGAGATGTTGCAGATGAATGGCCCTGGAATACTCTGGAATCTGTCAAAAATCTTCACAGGGACACTTCTGCCAAGTTGGGTGACCTAGTCCTCCTGTCAGGAATCTTTGTCGGATTGGGTTTTTGTTAAATGGGTACCCAGAAATGTAAAAATCCCCGAAAAAAGCTCGAGCGACTATGGGCGACCTAGTCCTCTTTGGGGTTTTTGAGGATCTGAAAGTGGAGATTAGGGCCTTCGGTCTGCACTCGGGGTCCCCACAGGTGTCTAGTTTAGATTCTGTGAAAAATGGGTTGAAAGGGGTCTCCAAGCTTCAACTAGGTCTTTGTTGTCTTAAATGGCTTTGATGAGTTGATGACACCTTTCTACAACCTCTCTCCTTGAAAAAACCTACATACAAAGAAACCTGCAAACACACATGCAAAGAGGAGACAAAGATTAGGGTTAAGAGATTAGGGGTTTTCCAAGTAGTCAAACTCCTTTGATGATAATCAAATCCAAATGAAATAATAAGGAAAGGGAAGGATGATTGAATGACAAAGCAAACACATAACAAATTCTTTGCTGAAGATGTCTGCAACATGCATGGATCATCTCTAATGGAAGTTGGCTTGTGATGCCCTTGTGCTTGGGAAGCTTGAGAGCAAGAGTGATTGTGAAGATGAGTAAAGGTGAGAAAAAATGAACTTGTTAGAGGGCAAAATGAGGATGAAACCCTTATTTGTACATGCAAAACCCTAATTTTCCCAAAAATGACTCATGATAGGCCGACCTTAGGGCTTAGGAGGCAAAGTCTCGTTAAGGAAATGTTTTAATTTTGAATTTTATGCCTAAAAGGACTAGGTCTCCCAAAGTGGCGACCTAGTCCACTTGGGCAAATCCAAGTGGTGGTCGGGAATAAAATAGTGATTAATGAGGTTTATTAGCCTTGCCTCTCGAAACACACTTTAATCGGGCCTAAAAGAACATTAAGGGGACAAAATTAGCATTGAAAAGAGTTAATTAGTGGATGATAGGCCTAGGAAGGTGTGAAAATGCCTTACAACAACTTGGCACAAGGCTTGGAAAGGGGTAAAAGGGTGTTGTTTAGGTGAATTATGTTGAAAGGGTCTTAGAAAAGTGAGGAAATGTGTTACAACACTTCACAACACCTTAGTAAAACACCATTAGATTATTGTTGAATAGCAAGCTTACAAGACTGAATCAAGGTAAAACAAGGCCAAAAGCCAATGGAAAAGGCCAAAATGAGTGAAAAAGTGCCAAGGTATACACTTTTTGGCGACACATTTAGCCCCCACTTTAGTGCGAGTGTGAACTTACTTCAAACTCACACTAAAGTAGTTGAATCATGCGTGTCGAGCGGGATCTAATGTACTCATGCTAGTAAGGTGAGATGACTTATGATCAAGAGGGATGATCAAGCCCCCAGGATCAAGATCCTATGGCAAACTAAACATAAGTATAACAAATCACACAAGGAGTGATGTGAAAGAGTGGAGAAAAGTCGGATCAAGCTTCGACCGTTTGTCCATCTAATTATGGATCAAATCTAGGTTGTTTGTCCGAGAGAAACAGGATGTACTCACTTTGGGCCGATGAGACTTTCGGTTGTCCGTCGGGTGAGAATGCAAAAAGGTGGTGAGATACATACACACGGTTGGTATGCACTCACACACAAAAAGGTGGCTATGGGGAAAGTCGTGCCTCTAGTTGGGCTTCCCGCTCAACCATACCAAAGTTATACCTCTTGATAACTTTGATAAGGTGCCACAAAAGACAGGGGTGTGGTTCATGAGACAAGCAAAGCCTTGGATGCTTAGAAACCATGAACAAATGCACGATGGCACCACAGGCATGCAAGTTGTGTTATGCAAGGTGGCCATGTATGCACAAATGCAAAAGTGCAAAATTTAAAAATGTAAAAAGGTAAAAAGGTAAAAAGGTAAAATTGCAAAAGGGATGTTCGAAGGAGTCTTGTCCGTCGGGTGAGAATTCCAAAAGGTGGTGAGATACATACACACGGTTGGTATGCACTCACACTCAAAAAGGTGGCTATGGGGAAAGTTGTGCCACTAGTTGGGCTTCCCGCTCAACCATACCAAAGTTATACCTCCTGATAACTTTGATAAGGTGCCACAAAAGACAGGGGTGTGGTTCATGAGACAAGTAAAGCCTTGGATGCTTAGAAACCATGAACAAATGCACGATGGCACCACAGGCATGCAAGTTGTGTTATGCAAGGTGGCCATGTATGCACAAATGCAAAAGTGCAAAATGTAAAAATGAAAAAAGGTAAAAATGCAAAAGGGATATTCGAAGGAGTCTTGTTTCGTTCATGCGAGGTCTTTTACTTAGTGAACATTGTGTCTAATGTCTCCAAGAGTGGACCAATCAAAGGATAGAAGAATCAAAACTTAGGGGATACAGTGTGTCGCATCAGGCTACTAAGAGGAATGTAATATGCTCGGATAGATCACTTTCATGGAGGACATTACACGCGATGTCATCCACCAAGTGAGAGACTTGTCGGATGAAGTGGCAAGGTTGCACTAGGAACCGAGGACAAAGAAAAATGCAAAAAGAAATAGTGTTAGTGTATGCCCCCACTTTAAAGGAATTGCTACACACCTTTTTGTGAGCAATTGCTTTAAAGTAGAGAAAGGCAAGAATGTGAAATGGACATGAGAGCCTACTTGGAAAGCCCTATGTCAAGTGAGACGTTTCCAAGCATGGTTGCATCATGGAAAGGATAGTATGTCACATGCGAGTTAACCTTAAGACATGTCGTCCACATCTCAAGCTTGCTCTTATATGTTCATGAGATGTTAACATCTACTCAAAAGATGTAACGACAAGCAACATACGAGGACAAGGCTAACGAACCCCTTTCCCCCACTTAGTGCAAGGAAAAGGTGAGCCGAAAGGATGAAGGTATGCATTAGGGAGAGGAATTAGGTGCCTCCACGGAAGGGAGAGCACCAAGTTCAATGAGAGGTTTGAAGTTTATTGGTTGAAGGGAATGGAGAGGAGGGAGGTAACCCTAAATATTTCTTGGAAGAGTATGATATGTCAGTTGGCGTTATTTGTTCATTGCATCCATGTGTAGGATGGGGATGGTAGCTGAAACCATAACAATCGTCCAAGTTAAATGAAGGGATTGTGGGTTGCGGAGAAGGATTGGTTGTTGTATAAGAACACAAATCCTTTTGAGTGTTATGTGTTACTCCTTCATGAGGGATGGGAGTTGTATAGCCCCCATCACCACCATGGGGTAATGTTGTTGATGCAGAACCAAGGTGAGCATAGAAGACATAGGGTGGTTTTGGTGTAGCTCGTGAGGTTTCACATTCCCCTTTAAAGGGAGGAGTATGACTCCAATTGCTACTAGAACTTGTATCTGAAAATGAATTGTGTGTATATGACTCTTTGGACCAAGAGGGTGAGATTTTGGAATTTGGATTGAAAGGAGGTGTAGAATCTAACGACCCCCAATGATCACAAAAGAGTTTTGTTATAGGTGGAGGAGTAGCATAAACTTGGATAAGTTTGGATATATGAGTGAGAGGATTAGGGGAGTTGGAAAGGTTATGATTAGTTGGTTCATAGCTTCGTGTATCTGCATCAACCGTGTATACATGGTTATTGTATTCAAATTTCAATGTGCGGTGAAGGGTAGATGGGACTCCTTTCATAGCATGAATCCAGGGTCTCCCTAGGATAAGATGGTATAGAAGGGGTCCTTGCATGATATGGATAGGATTAGGCAACACTACAGGTCCGACCTTAATAGGTAATGTGATCATCCCTAAAGGTTTCCTATTAACATTATCGAAGCCACGAATATGAACATCATTAAGTTGAATGAGATTTATGTCCATGCCAAGTTTGTTGAGGAGGTCCATGCTACAAACATTAATCTTTGATCCATTGTCTATGAGAGTGTGCCTGACTAGAGTTTCATTAATGATCACCTTTATCATCAAGGGATCATTCTGGTTTTGAACCTCAAGTGAGGGCAGTTCATGTTTAGAGAATGTGATGTCAGATTGGGTCACTTGCATGGGACGAGAGGGGGGTTTGATATTGTTCAATTTTATGTAAGATTTAATCTCCTTCTGTATTTGTGCCATTTTGTGAAATAGGAATCTGACCGTAGGTGAAAATTGAATAAGCTCCCATACAGATATATCAACAGGAGTCTTTTTAAGGTCCTCAACACAAGGAACTCTAAGTTGAGAAAAGGGAAATGGCGTAGGAGTGGTGGGTGATCCCCTAGATGTTTGAGTCACTAAGTTACAACTTAGTGGCTGCGAAACATTGGTATGAGTAGAGTGCATCATGGATTTCAAGATATCTCTTAGTTTTTTATGTGACTCACTAGTGGGAGGAGACTTAGGAGGCTCATTAATTAAAGGAGATCCCACTTGTGTAGTCATAACCTCAAGAATCTTGTTTTTGTGTTCATGACCGGTTAAGGAAGGGGATTTTTAAGTGTCACTTGATTATCCTCTTCTAGGGAAGGTTGAGTGCTTGAAGGATAGGTGTCAGTTTTCACACGTTCTTGTACCATGATGGTCTCCTTAGGAGAAGAGTTTTCAGGAGAACTACAAATCAAATGTTCTTCACCTTCAAAGGTTGGTTCTTCTAAAAGAACTTCATCGCAAGGAGGGTAATGATCAATGGTGGAATTGTCTTGTTGAATAAGGGGTTCCCTAGGATAAGGGGGACAACTAAGATGTGCATGACTTTCATCAATTGTATCCTTTAACGGAAAAGTATCTTCATCACACCTAGGAGAGATACTAGGAGAAGGACAAAGGTTATTGTCATGATCCCTTATGGTGGTGTTTTCTTGTTTGTTAAGAGAGGTAAGAAGAGAGAAACAACAAGGATTCGCAGAACTCTCATTAATTGGTTCTTCTGACACCGAAATCTTTGCATCACCAAGAGGAGAGAGATTAGGGGAAGAACTAATATGATTGTTCAGAATGTCCAAGGTTGTACTCTCTATTACTAAAACACTCTCAGAGGGAGGGGTTAGGGAAGGTTTCTTAGCATATCTAGATGTGTATGATACTAGCATTGTTTCGACAAAAATGAAAAATACATGTAACCACTTCATGCACCATTTCAGCAATATGAACAATGTGGACACAAATATACATAACATTTTCATCCAATGTATGCTAAGTTTGAAGAATGTAAACAATGCATATGAAATAATGAAAAGTACTTTTAGTAAACTTATGCATTGTTTTGTGAATGTATACATTGTATGAGCAAAAAAAAAAAAAGTACTTTAATGAATGTGATGCACATTTTCAGAAAGGTAATCATTTTGCAAATCTAATATGGAAGGTATATCAAAAATGACCACCCTAAATTGATGATTTTGAGTTAGAAGCATAAAACCTATGTTCTCAGAATTTTCCAAACTTATAGTATATGGTACTAGGAGGTCTAGAAAGCACAGAAATAAAGTTTCTGATGTTGTAACAGGCAGTTAAAAATCTGAACAGGTACTAGTTCGCCCAGAATGGCGAACTAGTCGCAGTTAGGATTTTTGTCAAATTTTCTGAGTTTTTTGAGTGGTTTGGATGTGTCTCAAGTTATATGATGCAATCCTAAGATGAAAATGCAGGATTTTAGAGATTTTAAATGAAATTATATATGCAAAAATGCAAACTAACATGAGTTTTCACTAATGCAATTTTTTTCAAACCCTAGGATGCCAACAATGCACAAACCTAATGCAATGCAAGCTTTGCCCTAAGATGAAAATGCAAAACCAAAAGAGTAGAAAGTGTTGGACAATCAGGTTCACCAAAATGAACCACCAAAAATATATACTAACAAGGGAAAGAGGATTCCCTTTACTAGGCTCCTAGGGTTTTTCACCCTAGAAGCACTTGGTTTAGGAATTGCTCTCTTTCCTCTTTGTGATATGATCTTTTGGGTGAGTTCATTCAAAGGAAGGGGTTCAGATTGGGGTAGTGATATGTGTGTGTGAATGTGTGGCTAAGTGTTACAATGTAATGAAATAAACTAACTATGGAACATGAACCAAATGTGAATCTAAACTACATGCAATGTGAAATAAATGGCCTAAATATATGTAAACAGAAAGGAAACTAGAAAGATCATAACTTGTGCACCTAGAAATGAGATGTTGCAGATGAATGGCCCCAAAATACTCTGGAATCTGTCAAAAATCTTCACAAGGACACTTCCGCCAAGTTGGGCGACTTAGTCCTCCTGTCGAGAAACTTTGTCGGACTGGGTTCCTGTCAAATGGGTACCTAGAAATGTAAAAATCCTCAAAAAACAAGCTCAGAGGGACTAGGTCGCCATTATGGGCGACCTAGTCCTCTTCTGGGTTTTTGAGGATATGAAAGTGGAGATTAGGGCCTTCGGTCTGCACTCGGGGTCCCCACAAGTGTCTAGTTCAGATTCTGTGAAAAACGGGCTGAAAGGGGTCTCCAAGCTTCAACTAGGGCTTTGTTGAATTGAATGGCTTTGATGAGTTGATGACACCTTTATAACACCTCTCTCCTTGACAAACCTGCATACAAAAACACCTGCAAACACACATGCAAAGAGGAGACAAAGATTAGGGTTAGGGATTAGGGGTTTGCCTTAGTCAAACCCCTTTGATGATAATCAAATCCAAATGAAATAATAAGGAAAGGGAAGGATGATTGAATGACAAAGCAAACACTTACCAAATCCTTTGTTGAAGATGTCTGCAACATGCATGGATCAGCTCCAATGGAGGTTGGCTTGTGATGCCCTTGTGCTTGATTTGCTTGCTTGGGAAACTTGCGAGCAAGAGTAATTGTGAAGATGAGTGGAGGTGAGAAAAAATGAACTTGTTAGAGGGCAAAATGAGGATGAAAACCCTTATTTGTACATGCAAAACCCTAATTTTCCCGAAAACCACTCATGATAGGCCGACCTTAGGGTTTAGGAGGAAAATTCCAATTAAGAAATTGTTTTAATTTTGAATTTTATGCCTAAAAGGACTAGGTCGTCCAAAGTGGCAACCTAGTCCACTTGGGAAAATCCAAGTGGTGGTCGGGATTAAAATAGTGATTAATGAGGTTTATTAGCCTTGCCTCCTGAAACACACTTTAATCGGGCCTAAAAGTACATAAGGGGACAGAATTAGCATTGAAAAGGGTTTATTATTGGATGATAGGCCTAGGAAGATGTGAAAATGCCTTACAACACTTTACAACACCTTGGCACAAGGCTTGGAAAGGGGTAAAAGGGTGTTGTTTAGGTGAATTATGTTGAAAGGGTCTTAGAAAAGTGAGGAAATGTGTTACAACACTTCACAACACCTTGGTAAAAAGTCATTAGATAATTGTTGAATTGCAAGCTTACAAGACTGAATCAAAGTAAAACAAGGCCAAAATCCAATGGAAGAGGCCAAAATGAGTGAAAAAGTGCCAAGGTATACACTTTTTGGCGACACACAAGTCAAGATCCATAACATACTATCAAGAGTCAAGATCTACATTCATGCTAGCCATCTCATACAAGATTACAGACTTTGTTCCAAGAGTTTGGTGAGTGGTAACATATCATATTTGTTCATTCATCATTCCTCCATTCTATTTCTATTCATTTCAAGGTTTGATTACCAAAATGGGGTTTGATTACCAAAACGGGGTTTGACAAAGGCAAACCCCTATCCACTAACAAAACAACATTTTTCCATCTCTTTGATGTGCGATTTGTAGATCCAGGTTAAAGATCCATTATAGAGCAAGATTGGATAAAAGTTGTCAAAGTTGCAAAGTTGTCATCTACATTGAAAGATCACGAAAAGTCACTTACAGGTCAGAATTCAAAGTTTCAAACTCGAAGATTGAGAGGGAGAGAAGCTACAAAATATCACTAGAGGA
The DNA here is from genome assembly GCA_007115665.2 of Sequoiadendron giganteum. Lineage (NCBI taxonomy): Eukaryota > Viridiplantae > Streptophyta > Pinopsida > Cupressales > Cupressaceae > Sequoiadendron > Sequoiadendron giganteum. The sequence continues at coordinate 109,550,062 of CM021100.1, forward strand.
TATCAGAATTTTAGATCCACCCTGATACTGGGACTAACTCGCCACTTGTGGTGTATGAGTCCTAGTATACCAGATTTCAAGCATTTTATGTAGATCCTAGTTTTCCAGTTCCAGATTCCGGTTTCGTCCCGAAACCCTAAACTGGGACTCAATCACCCTACTAGTGTATGAGTCCCAGTATGCATTAAAAGTCATAATTTCCGGAGTGCAGGCCTTGTTTCAATCATCATCAGTTTTCCAGATGCCCCTCTATTCTTTCTTAGTTCATTATTCTGATTTTCAATTTCATATCTTAAATTGCATAGTTATATTTGCATATCATTTGTATTTCCTTCTCTCCAAGCCTTTTCTTGGTGGTGAACCCCCCCTTTTGTCTTTAATCACACCCAAGGAAACCATCTTAACCATCCAACCCTTCCCTCAATCAAGCCAATTGGTTGAGGGATATTGGTTTCCTTTAATGAAACATAAGTGAAATAGGTGGAGGAACCCTAATCCCCCTTTAGTTCCATCTCTCAAAAGGGTGGAGCACTATTTTCGAGGTTTCAATTTGAAAGGCCTATTTTTAAGATTTCTATGATAGATTCTATGACAATTGTAAGTAAGAGAAATAGGAGAGGTTACTTTGGACATGAGAATCATATTGGATGGATTGATTACGATGAATTATGACAAGCTAGGAGTTATATACTATTCTTGAATGTTCCACATGTGTGAGGAGTGTGAGAAATTTATTCCTCCACTTTTAGGAGCTATTTTTAGTATCTATTGTCATTTTTTGCACCTAGTTTTGGCTCATGGTATTGACACTTGGTGGTTCACAATACCATTTGTGGTATCTTGTATTGTATTAGCCTATATATTAAGGTTGTGAGATAATAGTTTCTATGTTGAATTTACAAGTACACAGATGCTACAAGTATGTTGTTAGGCTTACTAATTGAAGATCGTTGATATTATACTCCTACAAAAACTTGTATTGTAATTGTGTTACAATTGTTTATAAATTTTGTAATACATTGTGCAAGTTTTCGTAGGAGTATAATGATAAATTTCAATCTTCTATGTATTTCTTTGCTTACTATAATTAGTTAAATCAAATTTTTCAATTTATCTGCATAATATTCCCTTTAAGATTAGTGTAAGAAGCATATTCCACACACCTTGCTTCCTTCCAAGTGGTGTCAGATCTGGGCCAATTTTGTTTCTACTTGTTAGGTAGAGGGTTTTTTGAGCTAATATATGTTGAGGGGGAACTTGTGTAGAAATAGAACTTTGAGATCTATATTTCAGGATGTAAAATGGCAAGCACATCAAAGAGAATATAGGTAGACAGATTTTCTTGTAATAATTTTGAGATGTGCACGTTAAAGATGGAAGCTTTGCCAATTGATCATGACCTATGCGGTGTTGCTAATGAGAATGTTTAGAGACCTATGAACACTAATTTAGCAGCTCATTATGATGTTACAGACCATAAAGAAAAATGTCTAATCAGATTGTACTTAAAAAAGCCATTGTAAAATTATTGTGGAAGAAACTTGGAGTGATATAGCAAGCTAAATATTTAGTGAACAATATTTTCTTAAGGAATAAATTGTACTCCTTGAGAATAGACGAAGGTGGTTACATTTTAGACCTTCTAGAAATGTTTAAAATATTAGCAACTCGATTGGAATTTATCAATGTCAAGATGAATAAGGAGGAGAGGTATCAGACCGTAATTTGTTCTTTCCCTAATTCATGGGATTCTCTTCTCATCACCACTGGGATTACTTATAAGATCTTGAAAGTTAAAGATGTGCATTCTTTTCTTTATGAGGAGATGAGAAAATAAAATCCATCAATGCTATAGAGGCCCTAAATGTTCAAAAAATACCAAAGGAAAGAAGAAAGAAGAACAAGAAGTGGGATAAATCCAAATTCAACTCCAAGGGGAGATCCAAGTCTCTTGATAAGTCCAAAGTCATTTATGGTAAGTCTTTTCACTTTTGTAAGGAGCTGAAAAAGAAATTGAAGAAGAAAACGAAGAAGACACGTGATTCTGATTTAAAATCCGAGAAGAGAGATGGTGACACATTCATTGCACCTTTGACAACCCATGCAAGTAATGATACATAGTTAATTAATTCATGTGCATCTTTTCATATCAAGTTTTTGATCGAAGTAAAGTGTAATTGGGCGGTGATTTTTACCTAACAAATATTGGTTGTGGTAGAGTAAAAAATATATTTTTGAATGAAAGGTTTAAATGGTTTTACGATGTGCTACATATCACAAGGTTAGCTCATAATTTATTATCTATGAGCAACCTAATAGATGCAGGCGTGCAAGTTATATTTATTAATGAAAGTTATTAAATGGTCAAGGGTGCTATGGTGATTACTAAAGGTGTCAAGATTGACACTTTATACAAACTTAATACATGCACAAGTGATTGCAATAATACTTATATGAAGACTAAATTTGTGACTATTCTATTGGATAAAAATATGGTTTCTTCTTCTATGGATGGTCATGGCTTTACATACCAAAGGGTAATCATTATATAGAGTTAAAATTATCTACAAAGAAGGCTATGTTATGGCGTCAGATACTTGGCCACATTGGTGAGAGTTCATAGGCCCTTGAAGAATAAAAATTTTGTTGAGGGTTTGAATGAATAATATCTTGAATTTAATTTCTATGAGCATTGAATCTATGGAAAATAAAACAATGTTCAATTTTTCTCAAGTTTTCATAAATATAGTAGTATTATCTTAGTCATTTTGACATGTTTGGTCCTATTGATGTTCCTTTGATTTCAAAATGCACATATTAGGTTTCATTTATTGAGGATTATAGGACATGGATTTACTTTCTTAATATTTCAAATAATTTAAAGAATTTAAAGCAATGGTTTAAGTTACAAGTTAGAAATAAAGTTAATTGTTAGAGGACTGACAATAGTAGTGAATTTTTCTCTAATCACTTTTGATAATTTTTGCAAAGATTGTGGTATTCAAAGGATAAAAGACAAATTTGTATGCTCCATAGAATAATAGACTTACAAACAAAATAAATAGAACATTGACTGAGAAATCTAGGAGCATCTTTAGTAGCATTGTACTAGAAAAAAAGTTTTGGACTGAAGCTATTCTCATTGTATGCTACTTGATAAACTATTCTATTACATCAACTCTTATTGATAAAATACCTATGGAGACATGGTTGGGTCATAAGATTTCATTTATATATTTAAGATTTTTTGGTTGTAAGGCATATACACATGTGCAAAGGGAGAAGTGAACAAAATTAGAAAACAAAGTTGTCAAAAGTATTTTCATCAATTACTATTATAGTGTGAAATTATACAAGCTTTATGATCATCTTGCACAAAAGGTAATATATAAGAGAAGTGTTATTTTTAGAAAAACTAAGTCTTTTTCTATTACATTACAACCAAAACAAAGTGAAAAGAAAGAAGTATTTTAGCTTCCTCCTACACCTAAGAAAGTTAAATCAAGGCCCTAAGATAAACATGAAAAAGAGGAGAGCTCGTCAAGATCAGAGTATTCAAAAGAGGAAGAGGATGGAGAACCTCCACGTCAACTTGTTTGAAGGTCTACAAGGCATAAAATACCACTAAAAATGTATGGGTATTCTCTTGATGATTTGAGATATGTATTTTCTTTGAATGCTAACATGGATGAACCAAGATTTGTAGAAGAGGAATTTGGTATGAATAATGTAGAGGCCTATAAAATAGCCATAGAAGAAGAAATGAAATCTTTTAAAAAGAATAATACATGGGACCTTATACCATTTCCTTGAGGCCATAAAACTGCTAGATGTAAATGGGTGTTCAAGAAAAAAATTGGTTTAGGGAGAAATATTGAGAAATAGAAAGTGTGGTTGGTTGTGAAAGGTTTCTCTCTCTTATTGAGGGTGTTGATTATGGTAAGATAATTTCTCCTATTGCTAAAATGGTATCCATTAGATTCATTCTTTCAATTACAGCAACTTATGATCTTGAGGTTGAGAAAATGGATGTGAAAATGTCATTGCTTCATAGCGATTTGGAGGAGGATATTTGCATGACATCGTCAAAACACTACGTGGTGAAATATAAATCTAATTTTTTTTGTAAACTAAAGAAATTCTTATATTCAACCTCAAACAGAATCCTAAGATGTGGTACTGGAAGTTGAATACATGTGTCAAGTTTTTTATTCAAGTGTTCTAAATCTAATCACTAAGTTTATTTTAAACATGATGGTGATTGTCTCCTTTTAATTTCCTTATACATTGATGACATGTTGCATATTGGAAAAGGTAAAGTTTTGATTTCAAAGCTTAAGTTTAAATCTTAACAAAGTTTCAAATAAAAGATCTTGGTGCAGATAAAATATATTCTTGGGATGGAAATTAGAAGAGATAGAGACAACACAAATCTATGGCTTGGCCAAAGTAAGTGAAATCAATTTTATAAAGGTTTAATATACAGTATTGTATACCTTTGTGCATTCTTTTTATGGCTGAAACAAACTTCTTTATTTGAAAGTGTCCTATTATTTAAAACAATATTGTATACCTTACTAGAGTGCAGTCAAAAGGTTGATGTATGCTATGGTTTTTACTCAACCAAACATTGCCCAAGCAATGGAAGTTCTTTCCAAATATATGTTTAATCTTGGTACAGTTTATTGGTGTAGGAAAATGCATACCCTTGCATTTTCACACTTGTTTGGGTCTACCTTGATTTATTTATCCCTACTTATGTCTTCATTGGTCCTATTTTGCATCCACAAGCCTAATAAACTATATCTTTTTATGGCTAATCTCGACATACATCAATGGATAAATGATAATTTAATGATTATGGTTGTGTGTCCCTGATTTTTAGGTCGGGACTAAGATGCCACCTAAGCCGTTTTTGTCCCCCAAAGGTCTTGGAACCCTCTTTTCAAAAGCTTCTTAAAAGTGCCAATTTTTGGAGTATGTGCCCCATGTTTTTAGCCTTGGGACTAAGACACCACCTAGGGCATCTTAGTCCCCCTTGGCTTATTTTCGGGATTTAATTTCAAATTCTGGCGGGATTTAGTCTCCTTTAATTAATTCATTCATATGTTGGATTTTTGTGGTGTAATTTCGAGATATTAAGCATGGATAAGTATAAATACAAGGTTCTTTCACTCATTTTCAATTAAGTTTTTTGTTTTGTGAGAGCATCGTAATAGCATAATTGGAGTTCACAAGAGCATTCAAGAGCAGTTCATCAAGCATTTGGAGCCATAATCAAGATTCAAGCATCATATCAAGTATATTCTTGTATCATATGTGTTTTTAAGCTAACATTTGTGATGTAGGGTTTTGATTCAAGCAATTCAAGTCCATATCTATTAAGCATTTCAAGATCTACATTCAAGCTAGCCATTTCACACAAACTTGTAGCACCTCATAACAAGGGTTTGGTGAGTTGTAACATTTCATGCTGTTCATTCATCATTTCCCTCCATTTCCTTCTATTTCAAAGTTTAATTACCAACAAGGGGTTTGACCAAAGCAAACCCCCATTTACTAACAATCAAAAAGTTTTTCCTCCCTTGCATGTTTGTGATTGCAGATTCAGGTTGAATACTTGAAGATCATTTTAAGTACAAAGTTGCAATGTTGCAAAGAAAAGTTGTCATCTTCACGAAAATTCACCTACAGGCCAAATCCGAAAGATTCAGGACCTCAAATTTGAGAAGAAGGAAGTGCAGACATTAGACCTCAAGACCACATTAAGAGATTTCAAAAATTCAGAACGAGACTTTGTCGCCACCTAGGGCGTCTTAGTCCTCCCAAGGTTATTTTTCATAAATTATTTCAGATCCAGTTCCGACACTCGAAGATTTCGCATCTACGCCAAAAAACAGCAATGGGACTAAGACAACAGTAACGGCGTCTTTGTCCTCCATAGTATTTTTTGAAAACATTTTTGCATTTCCAAAATCCTCATTACATTTCCATATTTCCCAGGTACACATATCATAACTTGTTCCTTAATTTCATCATTTGCATTCCTCATTTAGCTTGCATTACTAGGTTTCGTGAGTTGAATGCTAAGTTGTCTTTTCCAAGCTTTTGCTTGGTGGTGAACCCCTCAAAGCCTAAAAGAATCCTTCTTGGTCTTCCTTGTTGAGAATTGACTCACCCTTGAGGTTGATAGCCAATCCAATTAGGATTCCTAGGACCTTATTGAATGACAATAGGAGAAAGGTGGTGTTTTATGACCTAGGTTATAGCATCACCCATATTTTTTCTTTTATTCAATTGGGATGCGATTAATGTTGGAAGTTTGTGGAGTTTGTCATTAAATACTTGTTGGCAACATGAGCATTAATGTACAGTATGCAGATGCAGTGTTGTCATTGATTTCAACATTGTGATTTGGTATGGAGATTGATGTGCAGATCATCTTGGTGAAGCATGAGTGGGTATATAGATGATAATCCAATGTATAGTTGCGAGAAGGTTTAATCAGGTGTAGATAGTTGAAGTGGAAATTTGGCTAAGTGTTCAAACATTTTTTTTAGTATACAAGATATTCGGTATTTTGATGCGCCTTGAAGAATCTTTCTTTGTAGTTCTAAGGAAATTTTGCTAGATGTTAGAAGAGTCTAAATCCAAGTTTTCACATTGTTTTGTCCTCTGGTAAAAAAGTTATGAATGGCAGAATATTAGGTCTACCAGTGACAGTGGTTACCAATACAGGGTGTATATTTTGATAAGTCCACACTTCACCATAGAATGGTGTCTTGTCTTGCAGATTTGTGGGAGTGTTTATAGGTGTCAGGTGCACCTAGGATCCAAGTGGCATGAAGTTTGGAGATCTGCGTGTCGGTTTGAGGATGATCAGTTGGTGAATTTTAATATTAGGTCATCAACGGTGCCGACATAATTTGTTTAAGGTTATGCCGAGCTTGAATAAGTATTGATGAGTCATATGAAAGATAATATAGGTCCATAAGAGCCTATTTGAGTTTATTATAAGTTTTGTTTGTGGCGTTAAGTATGTTTTTGGGCCAACAAGTTATATTTTGCATGATACATCTAATTAGGCCAACCTAATTGATGTTAGGATGAAATGGATATAAGTATAAGATCATTTTGATGTTGGATGTGGTGTATACTGAACACAAGCATTGTTGATCCAATCTATCCATCCCCACTTACACATACTTCCCCACATCACATCCATCTTTGCATATTTTCTTATAAATTTACCATTATCAGTTATTATGCCTATAATTGCACTAATCCCAATCCATTAATTTTGAACCTTGACATCCATGTCTCTCTAACTTGGGTCAATCATATGAAATGTAGATTTGTCTTGCACCAAACAAAATTAGACCCTAAATTTCAAAAAAAAAAATTGGCTAACTACCACCTATTTCACTAGTTGTTATGAGCCAATTTTGTACCCATTTGCATGATTTGTTGTAATTTCATGTTCTCAAGGAATTTATTGTACATTAATTATCAACTTCATATCTAAAAATCATATGCATTAAAAATGAATCATTCTAGGAATATTTTGTTTTGAAGCACATAAAAGAATCTTACTCTACATCAAAGTTATCTAGGACATTTTCATGTCTAGGATTCTTGTCTTTGAGATTCTTCCATGATCATAAAGCTAGTCTAAATTTGGGTGGGACCTAGGAAAAAACAACCCTTGTGATCCACCAAACCACCTAAGATATTTTATATCACCAATCCTTACATATGAGAAAATATCAAAGATATGGTTAACATAGTTTCTAACAACTTGCAATCATCCAAATTGATCCTACAAGCTTTATAGATTTTCTACACATTGGGTCAATATTGTAGATCACAAGATCAATCCTACACAACATGGATTCAAACCAAAATCAAATCAGTGATTGCTTTGAACCCAAGACATTTTTAAATTGTGGTATTGATTTTAATACCATCAATGAGTGAAATTTAGTGAAATTCTGGCAACATCAATATTTAATTCTTTATCATAGTTGCAAAAGCTAAGTGCCTAAACCTTCTCATTTAATTCAAAAACTATTAGAGATTTTATTCCCTTATTGAATGTCATAAATACATAATTTAAAACCCTAATTTAACTCTTTGAAAATACTAAATGACCATAAACTTGAAGCCCTCACTAATAACACCAATGAACCATCTCAATAGTTAAATGAAAATGGTCAACATTATATTAAGTAAGCCCCTTGGTCATTATCCTTTTCTAAAAATTTCACCCTACAATTAATGTACCCATTCTATTAAGCATTATTTTGAATATATTGAAATGTCACAATAATATTTGGAAATTTAAAATACTTTCACCAATCAATCAATCAATCCTTTATAGTGATAACATGATTCCCTCTATCTCATGAGTCTTTAACTTAGTTAAAACTATTCTCTCCGAAAAAATTGTGCTTTTCATTGGAGAATGAACCACATCCAAATCAAAGATAGACCAATCATTTAGTAGTTTAACAACTCAACAGTAAAGCACCCCAACAACAAATGAGTGGTCCTAGGTTCAGGTCCTATTTGGTCCATGAAAAAGTTTAACATGGGGTTCGTAAAAGGGCCTAACTTTGATACTAATGATAGCCTTTTCATAGACCAACTAGGATTCAAACCTAGGACCACCCATTTGGTATTGAGGTGTTCTACCATTGAGCTAATAGCCCACTTTGTGACCAGTCCATCTTTGATCCAATTGTGACTATTCTTCAATACCCCCGAAGCTACACTATAAATGTTTGGATATAAATCTGCACATCATACTTTTCAATTAATTGAAATATTAACTACCATAAGTGTTGAACCTAAAGAAGTGTTGTACAAAACAACTACTGCTATATTGGATAGTGTGCATACACTCCAAATTATTGAAATAATTCTAAATCTTGCATCCATTGACTAATCGAGATTATATAATGACCATTAGAACCAACGGCATAGAGATTGAATGCATCCAAAAAAAAATGTGCACCTCTTTGATTTGATTTCTTCGCACTTCCTTTTTTTTTCGGAAAAACCTCCAAGGTTGGAAAGGTCAAAAATTGCACAATCAGTAGAAAATGGTAGCCTGGACAACACGTGAAAGAACTTTTGTTTCGCAATTTTAGCAACAAAAACTGTGGTGGCACGACAGTCTGCAGATATTAAATGCAGAAATTAATAAATATTAAGGCCCAACCGATAGAAACTTCATAGTCATGTGTTAGTAGTATCTTCTTTTGTCATTGGCATCACTTTGCTTTTCTTGTCACACTCATAGCATCTCCTCAATGCTTTCCCTTTTCTGCTCACAGGCTGACATCACTCAAAGAGGGATTCCTTCACGTGGATCTTCACTAACAATCTACTGAAATATGTAAAAATGCAAATGCAAACGTGTCAAGAATTCCCCAACAGTATGAACTGCCAAGAAATTGCCCCCATTCATAATGTATCCCAATAAACCATATCTCAAAGAGAGTAAAATTGAATAACTCATGCTATTATTGTTTATAAATAATCTAAAATGTAAACCCATATTAACCCATAAAGCTCTCAAACTTTATGTAGCGCATGTCAGACTCTCAAAAAAAAAAAACCACTGACAGATAAAAAAATTTAAAAAGAAAAATTGTTTATTCAAATATGATAACGTACACCATTAAAGAAAATACCTAAAATAAACAAAAGTGAGCAAAATCTGCTCATTCTGAACGCATATTAGGGACTTGCAGGTTTTGTTGAAGGCTGCGTAAACATTCTCTGCGTTTGCGAAATGATGGCAATGCAGGTTTTAACTATGAATGAGATAAATATATAACAAGCCTTATGAATGGTGGTACAAACTTGGATAAGGTAATCACTCGATCTAAACGCAACTTGCACTCCGTGAATGCTGTGCCCTCCATACCGCACAGAGATTAGTAAAGTATGCTTTCACACACACAAACACCCTCATTTTCTTCGCTTCTTCATTCTACTAAATAGTGCTAAGGAGGAGTAAGGGATGCTTGTTCAACATAAATATAAATATTTGTTTCTTAGTTATTTGCAGATGATTATATTCAATGTATCATGTATCTATCTGTTTGTAAGAATTTTCAAATCTCAAAATTTCTCTAACTACGGATATAAAATAAAGAGTAATTTGTCATTGTTTGGAGACTATAAACCAGAGGGAAAAGGATATTCCATACCTGGGTTTTGCAGACTCGTGTATTTTTCCTGTCGGCGAGAAAATGAGAAGGCCAATTTCAGCCTCGCAGAGAACAGAAAGCTCGTTGGCCTTCTTCAACAGGCCCGCCTTGCGCTTGGAGAATGTAACCCGACGATTTACAGGGTTCTGTATCTTTTTCAGATGCACCTTTCCCCTCACCATTCTATTCTATTATGTTCGTAGATGCACCAGTTGCAGAGTGCAGAAGCCTTCACACAAACAACAGCTTCCCACCACTCAAATCACCATATGAAGAGATGTACGCAGGTTTGCATTATTAAAGTGAACATCGTACTTTTTTAACCTATTTAAACAGCTCAGACTTGAAGCCTGTACACATTTTGATGCAGGATGTCCAATTCTCGTCAGTAATTGCGGTTTCTGACGTAAATCTTGTGCTTACGGCGCTTTCACGAATGACGTGCCCACGAGGTTAAAATGGACTCGAATAATAATCATGTACTACTTCGGCATGTTTTATTTTGTATAAAAGAGTAAAGTACGTAGGATCTGGATGAGCTACAGGGTTTTTTTTGACATCGTAAGGGGGGCCGCTCTCACCGTACAGAACTAGCGGACAGCTTGAGTGTTAAGTTTGATGGTCATCTTTGGTCTTCAATGAATGAATGATTTTAATTACGTTTACGAGATCCGTCAATGTATGGGATCTAAAAAATGAAACCGGTAAATCGTCTTTGCCAACACAACAAAACCAAACTATCTAGTGTTGTTTTCAATCTCTTTGTTGATTTTGTTTCTTCTACTGTCAATCAAGTAACTTTTTGTTTTATCAATCTTCTCTTATTCAAACAAAGCCACTAAAGACTTAATTTTTAACAAATTTGAGTAACAATATTGGATGTCCTCGTAGGCTTTACACTCCATAACGTAGTGCCACTCTGTCTCTACTAAACTCGAAGAGCAAAAACAACAAATCCTATTTGACCACCATTCTTTGGGTATTTTTCATCTTCTCGTTTCACATCTCAAACGGTGTGAGCTAGTTTTCAACTGAGCTATTAGCATTTTAGCCTTCCACTTTATATCTGCCCCTGTGTAGAATTTTTGTTCATGATCACAAGTAGGGTGAAAATGCAAAACATAATGTTCACTTTTCCGGCTAAGTTGCTTCAACCACATGGTGTTTTTGACTTTCTCTTTTACATACCTTTTTATCTCGACTTTTGTGCTTGGACACTCTTGCATGTTGATCACCCATTTTCCCATCCACTTGACATTTTGTTTCATCCACATGTTCTTCCTTCTAATTAAGTTTTCTTCCACCACAGTTTTGGGTCAACGGTGTTCCTCCATATTCTCTATTCTTTGTAAATAGCCTAATAAGCGAATTAATGTTGCCATTTCCATTAGGAAGACTCCAGCTTCAGCTAAAACAATCTAATAAGGGACCGTACTTTTTATTTTGAAATTGCTTTTGAAGTCTTTCTATTTGTTTCCATTTTACAGTTGATGTGTTGTTGCCCCAAACTTCGAAGCCATATAGAACCACAGGTGTAACAAGCAGCCCAAAGAGCTTCTTTTTAGTTTTCCAATCCCATAACTCAGCTGACCTACATCTATTTTGGAGCAGCTAAAGAGCTTTCCAACCCCCTTGAATTATTTTCGTCCTACAAGCCTCCCAATTGAGATTGTTGCAAAAATCAAGCCCCAAATACTTGTATTCATTCACCACCTGCAAAGTGTTTCCCTCAAACTCAAAATTTATTTGTTTCCTAGCCCTTTTCAACGTAAATATCATGACCTTGGTCTTGTTGATGTTCATCTGCATCCCTACATCTTGACAGAAAAGTTTCAAAGCTTTTAGATGCTCTTAAAGACTATTTTCAAAATTTGCCATTAAAGTAAGATCATCCGCATACAACAACTTGATCACATAAGTGGCCAAAAGAACACCATCCCCTCCCTGCTTGTCCAACCACTCTTCTAACTTGTCTATGTATAGCCCAAACAAAATGGGGGATAGAGGGAAGCCTTACTTGACACCAATGTCGCTCCCAAAGCATTCGGAAAGACCTGTCTTTGTTCTGATTTAGGCTCACACTTGCTCATAAACCTTGTGGACAGCAGCCCTATACTTTTCTGGAATCCCAAGTTGTTCCATTCTATCCTAAATTTTACTTCTAGGTATCGTATCAAAAGCCTTTTTGAAGTCAAAAAAATAGTAGAAAACCTCACCGCCTTGTTTATCCCAAACTTTTTCAACCATGTGTCTGAGAGTAATGCAATGATCAATAGTAGAATGCTTTGGCCTAAAACCAGCTTTCCCTTTCGCCCTCTTACCCTCCTTCTCGGCTCAACGACTGATTCTTCGTTCCACCATGCTCCCAAACAGCTTCCCAAAAAATGGATTAATCATTATGGTGTGATAGTTTGACGAGTTGTTGACATCACCACTCTTGTGGAGATGGATAACAACACTCGTGGTCCAATTTGTTGAGAAACCATGTTTAATGACCTTATTGAAAATATTTTTAATATGTGGAGCCAAGAGCTCTAATCCCCATTCCAAATATTTAGCTTGTAACCCATCAATGTCTCGAGCCTTGCCCACCGCCAAAGCTTTAATACCACTCTTGATATCCTTTGTGGAGAAAAGCTTATCATTAGATTTAATTGTCGGAGGGTAGGTTTTTTCTTGGTCTCTTTCATACATCATTTTTGCATGCTCTAGCCATTGAATGTTCGTGACGCTATTTTCTATTGTACCTCTGGCCTGCTGCAATTCTCTCCAAAAACCTTTCGGATTACAAGTGTTTTCCAAGATAGATTAGCTCCCTCCTTCTTACTATCATGTATTCTTCTTTTGAATAAGGGAAGATGAGTTGGCAGTCATTTCAGTTCTTCCCTCTATGATGGATACACTTGGTCAATGGAAATGGATACGCTTCGATAATGTCTAAAATTAATGAAGATAATATTATCTATAAATTTTAGATAAAAATGATGGTTATATAAAATCAAACTCCATGTTGAGGCACCAAAAAAATTGCAAAAGATTTAACCATGTTTGAGAAGTAATTTATTTTATTTTATTTGTTTATTTGTTTATTATTTTTTAACACAATGAAGTGTGTTATATTTTACTATTAAAATATAAAAAGTATAATACATAATTTATATAAAAGATAGGTGGATTGAATAAATTTCAAGATGTTTATATCGAATCTAAACAAAGATAAAAAAAGAAAAGCAATCAAACTACTAAGTTGTCAAGACTAAATTAATAGGAGAAAAATGGTAATTTATGTAGGAGAGAGGTCCCGACCATTCAAGAGACTTTGGCCATCAACAATGGGCTTCCAGCCTATGATAGTGTCATTCTTATAATTGTCTTCTTGTTAAGTAGCAACCCATTATTGGGATCTCAAGTAGGATTGGAGCAATTAAGAAACAAATTTTAACAATGCAGATCACAAAATAAATTGACAAAGAGAAGGAAATTTACAGACACAAATAATTTTTTTAATGTGATTCACGCTTTGGGCTATGTCCACAGAACAACTATTTTGATATTATTAAATTTCCACCAGAAAGAATATAGATTACAATAGTTCATACACATGTAGCAATTTGTTACAACTCCAAACAAATATTGTGCTCAGATTTTCCCGTGCAATGTTGCATGTTCCCAATACAAAAATTGTGACTACTCGAGTTTCATCCACACAACTATTCAACTCCTTGAATCCACACGTTGTTACGTTCTCATCAAACTTCTTGATGGGACCTCTGTAATTTTGTGGTTCAATGTTATATTTGAAAGCATTAGTTTTTTGAGTTCTCCTGATTAAGGTTTGGGTCCTAGGGTTTAGGGTTTATCAACCTTATGTGTGAGAAACCTTAGTCTTATTGCTCCTCATCTTATTTCTTGGTTGACCTGCTGTAATAGGTTTCTCATTGCCTAAGTTGTCACTTGATTCATCGTGGTCGTGTGTTAACCAATCCCTTATGCTTGTGGTGACCATTTTGATTTATGGTAAATTTCCTTTCATTTGGATTCATGATGTTATCTCTTCATTAGTTGGATCTGGGAAATTTTTTCTTTTTCTCCTATTTCGAGTTTGGGACTTTTATTAATACCATGCTATTAGGCCCTCATTCATCTAGGCGGTCCCCCTTTTAAAACAAAATTTTGAGCATGTGGGATTTTCATATCACTTAAGTGCTTATTCGCCTCACACTTCATCACATATTGCTTAAGTGCTTATTCACCTCACACTTCATCACACTTTCTGATTCATATAGTCCCACTACAACACCTCTATTGTGGTCCTCTAATTTGTATGTCAATGAGCTAATGGCTGTGAAAAAGAGGCTCCAATCATTAGAAGCAAGGGGGCTAAATGAAGACAGTAAATTGAAGGAGATCATGGACGTCAATTGGCAATTATCAAGGGAGAACAAGTTTTTCAAAGAAGAAATAAATAAACTTCAAATCTCCATGTCAAATGGAGAGCAAGAATTGATTTCGATAAGGCAAGTTCTAGCACAAAGTGGCACAGCAGTCAATGACATATCAAGAGAGGTAGATGAAAGCGGCAGCATGCAAATAAAAGAATTACAATCAGTTTTGGATAGTGTGAAGATAAAAGAAAACCAACTAAAGGACCAATTAGAGGAGGCCAAAAGTTGGGCTCATATAGTGAAAGGTCCCTCAGACACAAATAGGGACCTCATAGAAAAGCAAGTTCGAAGGTAGATAAGAGAAGAGAATGACAGAAATATTAGGGCTGTGAATGTCATTATTAAAGGGCTAAAGGACTATGGAGAGAAAGAAACCACAAAGGAGCTAACGAAAGATTTTTTCAAGGACGAGTTACAATGGACAGGAGTCATTCAACAAGCAAACAGAATTGGAAAATGGGTGGCGGGTGGCAAGAGTAGACATGTAAGGGTCACTTTGGCGAATATTGAAGATAAGAGCAAGTTGTTAAGGAACAAGAGGTTCCTTAAGGGTACACAAATATACCTTGACGAAGACTTAACAATAATACAACAAGAAGAAAGGCATAAAGAGTGGGAAAAAGTAAAAACAACAAGGAACGAAGGAAAATGGGCTTGGTTACAAAATGGGAAAGCTCAAGTCAGTGACAAAATTACACACCAAAAATAGGAACTCGGGGCCCACCAAGATCATTTATCAATGGTAAGTTGGAATTGTAGAGGTTACCCGTGGAGAAGAGGACCTGGTTTAAGGCCCATAGCAGAGGGAAAGGACATCATCATTCTTACGGAGACTCATGAGCAAAGATTCCAGATTTTGAAGGTTAAAAGAAAACTTCCATTTGGAATGAGAGAACTGATAGTGGAAAAGGACACGATGGAGTTGTTGTCCTAATCAAAGAATCGTGGTGCAATAACATTCAAATCGAGAAAGAAGACCCAAACAAACAATATGTTTGGTTTAAAATAACAGAAAATCAGATGGTCATAAGAGTGGCAGCATGCTACTTCGCTCCAAAAGGCCCCAAATCCTACAAGAAAAGGAACCTTGATCGTGAGGACCCTTTTGCTGCTCTAAAAAAAGACATTTCAGTCTATAATGGCATGGGAGAGGTTATTTTAATAGGGGATTTTAATGCAAGAACATCAAACATACAAGCTCTCAACTTGAAAAGCAAAGACAAGGATAAATGTGATCCGTTATGGTTGGAGGAAGAGGGCCAACATATGTGGGAAAGGAATTCCCAAGATAATAAGCACAATGTCACGCACTTTGGGGCTGAACTATTGGGATTGTGTAATCTATTCAACTTGGTCATTTGCAACGGTATGAGGACATGGCCAAACTCAGGCAACATCACCTGCAAAACTTACAATGGGCAAAGTGTGGTTGATTATGTCATTTTCTCGCACGTTTACACATCAAAGATAAAGGATCTTGTGATTGGAAAGTGTCCTCTAGAGCTGAAATCAGACCATAATCCAATATATGTGAATCTTGACACCCACATTGACGTGCACCAAGGAGGGCAGATTCATATCAGCAAAAAGGAAGTGCCTTCACAAGGTAGAATCATCATGAACTGTGACAATCAGGAGGTCTTCAAGGCGGCACTCAAAAGGCTTTTCAGAGATTACGAAAGGAAGATAACCAACACAGAGCAGCACACTATAAACAAGAGCATGTTGATCCCCATTGTTCACAAGGCTTTAGATGAGTGTAAGAGGGCTAGGCCTAAGAAGGCAATTACAACTACTTTCCCAGCAAACCCATGGTTTGATGAAGAGTGCAAGATAACAAAAAGAAAACTTCGTGAGGATGGAAGGACCATTGAAAACAAGAAAGAATATGAAAAGATGATACAGAACAAAAAAGAAAAATATGTGAGCACTAGAAGGCTAGGGTTGATTGCCCTTGGAAAGAACAACCCCAAGAAATTTTGGAAGGAGCTACAACAAAAAAGAAAACAAGTGGAAAACAATATCAAAAGCTCTCAATGGCTAGAATATGCAAAGGTATTGTATGAGCGGGAACAAGATAAACATAGACCTACTACAATCAAGGCTACCACTAAACTTTTCACCATCGATGACATCAATCAAGGCATAAAAAGGTTGGCTGGGGGAAAAGCACAGGATATTGATGGGCTGCAAGTTGAATTCTTAAAATGGGGCATTGAGGTCCTTGCACCTTGCATCAAGGGCATCTTCAACAAGGTTATTCAAGAGGGCTTTCCGGAAGGGTGGACAACGAGCATTGTTATTCCCTTATACAAAAGCGGGGACATAAATAACCCATCAAACTACCGCACTATTATGATTAACCACTTCTTGGAAAACTTTTCGAAAGCATGATTGAGCGCAGAATTAGTTGGTGGGCCGAGAAAGAGGGCAAAAGAGCAGAGGGGCAGGCTAGTTTTAGACAGAAACACTCCACTATTGATCATGGTATTACTCTCAGATTTCTGATTGAAAAAATATGGAACGTGCAAGGGGAGGAGGCCTTTTGCTGCTTTGTTGACTTTAAAAAAGCCTTTGACACTGTGCCATGGGACAAGTTGTGGATTAGAATGGAGGAACTGGGAGTTATGAAGGTGCTTAGGGCAGCTGTTCATAGGCTGTATGAACAGGTCAGAGCTAAAATCAGAACAAACAAAGGTATGTCTAAGTGCTTTAGCAGCGACATTGGGGTCAAGCAAGGGTTCCTGCTTTCCCCAACACTATTTGGGCTTTACATTGACAAGTTGGAAGAGTGGTTAGACAATGGGGGTGGGGAAGGTATTCAATTGGTCAATTATGTTATAAAATTGCTCTTGTATGCTGATGATCTTATTCTGATCGCTAAATCAGCACATGAACTCAGAAAGCATTTGAAAGCCCTTGAGACCTTTTGTCAAGAAGTTGGGATGCAAGTGAACACTAAAATAATGATCTTCTCTTTATGAAGGAAAAAATAACAAATTAGCTTTATCTTCGAAGGCAATCCATTGGAAATTGTTGATGAATACGAATACCTGGGGCTAGACTTTCACCACAAGCTCAGTTGGGAAACTTGTAGAACAAAAAGGATCCAAGGGGGTTGGAAAGCGCTTTACTCTCTACAAAACAGATGTAGAAATGTTGAATTATGGGATTGGAAAACCAAGAGGACGTTGTTTGGATTACTTGTGACCCCGGTGATTTTATATGGGTGTGAAATTTGGGGCAGCAGCATGTCAGATCAGAAATGGAGGCAAGTGGAAAGAATTCAAAAGCATTTAATTGTTAGCAACCTTAAGCTCAAAACTGCAATACCTTATGAGATTTTATTAGCGGAGACAGGCACCTTTCCCTTGGAGGCTTTCACGATGATCCGGTTACTAAGTTACCTGCAAAAGGTGCAAAACATGGAGAACCACTGTTGGCCTAAACTGATTGTAGAAGAAAAGATGGATAGAAGAAAGAATACCTGGATGAAACAAAACAAAAAGTGGATGGAAAAGTGGGGTGTAAAAATGCAAGATTGTCCAAGTACAAATGAAGAAATAAAAAAATATGTGAAGCAAAAATTCAAAGATGCTATATGGATAAAACAATTAGGACGAAAGAAAGACTACTATATCAAAGAATTTAACCCCAAGGGGGACCATGAAGAAAAGGCCTATATAGGAGCGAATATTAAATGGAGAGCAAAGATGTTGATAGCTCAACTCCGGACTAGCTCACATCGTCTTAGATGTGAAATGCGCAGATGGTTGGTTCCTAAAGAAGAATGGGAAGAAAGAATATGTCGATTTTGCGACATGGGATTGGTGGAGACCGAATGGCATTTTGTTATGGAGTGCTCAGCGTACAAATATATTCGGGCCAGCTATGCGGACACCTTACAAGTTGATAATTTAAATACCCTGTTTGAGGAGGAAAGGTTGGCCAAATCTGCAAACTACATCATCAAAATTCACCGGCATAGGGTTGACCTCGAGCGAAGAGCTCAAATTGCTTAGGGTCCCTCCCTTTTTTGGTGGCAGTCCTGTGTTGTTCCTGGGTCCCTTAGGTTGTTGTGGCCTCGTGGACGTAATTAAAATCTTTTATTTCATTTCATATCATTTCCACCTTTAAGCCGCTTGAATACAGTGTAGTGACGAGCGATGACCTATTGCAAACTGCTTGCTCTACCCACCATAGCTTATTGCTTGTTGCTTGTTGCATTCACTTTCCAGTTGCCTTTTTCAAACCAACGACGAGCGATGGCTTTATTTTCCACCAAACTGCTTACCTTATCGCGTGTCGTGAGAATGTTTTAACCACTGCTTTCAAGGCACTGATAAGCAACACAATAAACCACTTCATGTCTTGATCATCTATCACACATCGCTAGCACTTCACGACCTCCTACTTCAACAACCAGTGATGAGCGATGGAAGGGATGTATTAACCTTTCATCGCTAGGGCATAAGGCGTCGCCAAAGCTATTTTACAAGGTAAGGACAACTAGCGATGAGCAATGGGTTGAAGCATATTCCATGAATATACTCCCCATCGCTAGGTCTCAATTCATCACTAGTTCACAAAGGCAGGTTGGAAACTATGTGGTGATGGGCAATGAATTTGTAAGCAAAGTGGCAGTAACTCAAGTGGTGTGCACATGGCATTTGCTTAGTGCAAAATTTCTAAAGGACCCATCATCGGTTTAGAGTCAATCACCAGAAAGAAAAAAGCAAAAAGCAAGGGCAAATAGGAATCATTGATTATGTTTTAAAGCTTATGATCTAACAGTTGTAATTCAAATGGGAATGGCTAACTGTTAGAGCACTTAAGTTCACTCGCGCGAACAATCTTTCGCCATCAATAGAGATTTTGCTCGATTGCTAGGCCATAAAGAGGGTAGTTGATCCGAATTTTCATTATCATTGCACAATTTGAGAGAAGAAGAACGTGTTGAAGTTTTCAAGACTCGCAGTTTTCAAGACTCGTAATTTGAAGAACAAAAGAATCAACCTTTGAATGTCGAGAACATTTAGTTTATAGTTCTCCTAAAAACTCTCCTACTAGGGAAGATATAACAGTGGAAGAAAATGAGAACATTGACAACAATAATTCCTTAGATGAAGATGATGAAGTAACATTAGACTCCTCTTCACTAAGAGATCATGAAAATAATGATAAATCTTTCAAGGTTATGCACATTAGATACCCCTTGGGGGTAAACCCACAAAAGTGGTTTACAATTCCAGTGAGGAAGGAAAATTGCAAAAACACTCTTATGAAAAAAAGTTTTTCTTTTTAGGGGTTGGCACGAACTGGGATATTCGAATGGAGCCAAAAGGGGTTCCAATGGACCCTGGTTTGAGCAAACCATATTAAATGATGTGACCCATTTTTTGCATTTTTTTATGACGAAGACAATGGACAAGAGGGGGTTCACTCGAAAATGGGTTCATTTAAACCCCCCTTCTCCCCCTTTGACACCAAATTTATGTAGATTTTGCCTTTCATAGCTCAAGTTGAGGATGAAAATGGAGGAGAATTCATAGACCCAACTGGATGATGGTAGTCCTCGAAATGAGCTATCCATCGAATATAATTTTAATATGTTTTGGTTTTATTATGTATTTGTTTTTTTAGTTTGATTAAACATAAGTTTTTCACCGAAAATCAAGCTCTTTATTCTGCACATGTGGAAAAATAGCAGATTATCAATATAAAATTCTGAAAATATGTGCAGGCTAGGTATTGATGTCCTTGATCCAGTAAAAAAAATTGAATTTTGATACATACAAAAAAAATTATGTTGTATATTGTCCGCCTATGTCTGAATTGTAATTGGTTTAACTTCGCAACTTGATTAAGGAAAAAATATTCAATAAAATACTATGAAACCAAATGAAAGGGTTATATATCATAGTTACAAATCTAAATTCAAAAAAAATAGAATTTTATCCTTCATAGAAAAAATTTAATGTTGTATATGGTGAGCATCACTCCTTAAAAATGGTGTTTACTGATAAAAACTAGCTTTCGAAGGAGATGGAAAAAGAAGTGCAATCAAATTCCAAAAAAATTGAAAAAAATATATTTAGAATCTACATAAAAAATATCACAAATCACTATTTTGCATCATCTTCAAATTCCTCACAGTTTAGCCGCTATAGGCGCCCAAAAGTGAAGATTTAGTTAGAAAAATTCAGTTCAGTGTCCAATTTGGCCAAAAATTGTAAACCAGTATTGTGGGATCACCCTTGGAGTACTCTCCCGAGCTTAAACTTATCATCCATCCACCCTCTCAAAAACCACAAGTTCAAAACAAACCCATCCTTATCATCGAACCACCTAAGAACAATGTTTCACAGCAACTAAGTTACAATATCGTTGCTCATACATGCAACACTAAGAACAATCCACAACCAAGACAAACACCTTCAACATCCCTCCCATTGCCTAATCCTATTTTTCCTAGTTCTCCCCATTTAACTTCGCATAGTGGGAAGGAGTATGATCTTGTTGAACAACTTAAGAATACTCCTGCAAAGATATCCCTATGGGAATTAATTCATAATTCACCTAATTATCACACTATGCTTCAAACAGCCTTGTGACAAGTTGTGGTTCCCTCTAGTGCAAACCCAAATGACATAGCAGCCATAATTCAACGAATACTAAAATTGTTTTCCACCAAAGTGAACTCCCCCCTTTGGAAGTGCAAAAACAAAATGATGCTTTCATAATCATAGCTCAATACAATACGACATGGATAAAACAAACCCTTATTGACAATGGCGCAACCTTAAATGTGTGTAGTGTAAACCTTTTGGATAAGCTTGGTGTCGATAAATCAATAATCCAACCCGTCTCTTTCTCTATTAATGGATTTGATAACATGTGAAAATAACCGCTTGGTGTAATCACATTACCTATTAAAGTTGACAAAGTTACATTACAAACCTTGATCCATGTTATGCCTAATGATCTTTCATATAATCTCCTTTTAATTAGACCATGGATTCATGAGATATGTGTTGTGCCCTCTACCCTTCATTGTATCATGAAATATGTCTACAACAACAAAGTGTACACAATCAAAGCCGATCCTAAACCAAACAGTTGTTTAAACATAGAGAATCCTTTAGCAACGTTGACACCAACTACACAAGTAGAACCCATGCAAAAAAAATAAAAATATAGATGTCCTAAACCCTTCACAATGATATCACTAGATGATTTGGGATTGTTTAATTTTGAACCAACATTAATGGGAGAATACAAGATCATAAACAAAGATTCAGAAAAGGGAAAAGAAAAAGCGGTAATGTCAACACAAAACTCAGAAGACTCATCAAAAGCATTCACCTTAACCACTTTAAAAGAAAAAGAAAATTACACAACAAACTTTGATGAACTTAATTATGATCTGAACTGCCAAAAACATATATATATATAACTGAACCAAGGAAAGAGGATTCCCTTACTAGGTTGTTAGGGTTTTCCACCCTAAGAGCACTTAGTAGAAGAATGGCTCTCTTTCCTCTAGGTTCAATATGTTTAAGGCTTAGTTCATTCAAAAAGGGGGGAGGTATTTGATGATGGTTGTGAATGTGTCTAATGTGTGGATAATGTTGAAACTAAAATTAAACTAATCTAAACATATGCAAATGTAAATAAAGTAAAACTAAGCTAATGCAAACTAACTAACTATATGCCCTAAATGTGTACTTTCTGGAAAATGACAGAGCGGGATAGAAAGTGTGTACCTGGAGAAACGATGTGACAGTTGAATACTCCTAAAAGCTCCTAAAAGGTGCTAGAAAATGACAGAAGGACACTTACGCCAAGAGGGGCGACCTAGTCCTCCAACTGGAAAACTTTCCCGAAACAGGTTTCGGGGAAATGGGTATCCAAAAACACATAAACCCTTTTTCGGGCCTAGCACAGGGACAAGGTCGCCAATAGGGGCGACCTAGTCCTCTTGTGGCTTTCCAAGGAATCAGGGTTTGGTTTTGTGGGTCCCGGTTGTTGTTCCCCTTTTCTGTAGCAATCCATGATAGGAAGTCTCGAAAGTGACCTGCAACTTGTCTTTTGTCCTTCCTAGGACTTGAGACTTTGGAGCTGACTTGAGGAGAATGTTGGTACTTCTTGCAACACTTTGTCCTTCACCTAACTTGCATCAAAATATCTGCAAACACATGTAAAGACCAAAAATTGTTGGGGTTAGATCTTAGGGGTTTGCCTAAGTCAAACCCCTTTGTAGGTGATTAAACTCAAATGAGATAAACACAAAGGAAAGAAAGAGTGAATGATAAAACAATAGTAATTATTACCAAACCTTTGTTGATGGTCTATAACTTGCATGAGCAGCTTCAATGGAGGAGGTCTAAAAACCCTTATGCTCGTATGCTTGCTTGGTTGCCTGAGTACTTGATGATTGAGAGCAGGAATGTAACAATGAGCTTGGGGAGAGGAAAAATGGAGGTAGAAACCCTTATTTGTACATGTGAAACCCTAATTTTCTTGAAATGAAACTTAATAGGTCGACCCTAGGGTTTAGGAGGCAAGATTCCCGTTGAATCTTAATTAAAATTTGAATTTTATGCTTAGAGGGACTAGGTCGCCCAAAGTGGCGATCTAGTCCTCCTAGGCAAATTTTGATGATTGTCGGGAATTGATTTATGTTTAATAAATTTTGTTATATTTGCCTCCCGAAACACACTTAGGTCGGGACTAAAGATCCATTAAAAGGGAAAATTAGCATATAAAAAGGGTCGATTTAGGGGTGATAAGCCTAGATAAATGTGAAAATGCAACACAACGCTTTACCACACTCTGTCTTAAGGCTTAGGAAGGTGTAAGAATGTATTATTTAGGTAAATAGTGTTGAAAGGGTCTTAGAAAATTGAGGAAATGCATTACAACACTTCACAATACCTTAGTAAAACACCATTATGTTAGTGTTGAATTGCAAGCTTACAAGGCTGAATTAAGGTGATCAAGACCAAAATCCACTGAAAAAGGCCGAAATGAGTGAAAAAGTGCCAAGGTATACACTTTTTGGTGACACATTTATCCCCCACTTTAGTGAGAGTATGAGCGTTCTTAAGACTCACACTAAAGTAGTTGAACCATGCACATTGAGTGGGATCTAGTGTACTCATGTTAGTAAGGTGAGATGACTATGATCAAGAGGGATGATCAAGCCCCTAGGATCAACATCCCATGGCAAACTAAGCATAAGTGCAAAATATCACACAAGGAGTTATGTGAAAGGGTGAAGAGAGAGAAGAAGTTGGATCAAGCTTCGACCATTTGTCCAAGTAGTTGTGGATCAGATCTAGGTTGTTTGTCCGGAAAAGGAAAGGGTACTCACTCTAGGCCTACAAAATTTTTGGTTGTTCATCAGGTGAGAATTCCAAAAGGTGGTGAGAGACACATGCACCCGGTTGGTATGCACTCTCACATAAAAATATGGCTATGGGGAAAGTCATGTCGCTATTTGGTCTTCTCGCTCAATCATACCAAATTTGTACTCACTGACAACTTTGATAAGGCACCACAAGGATAGGGGTGCGGTTCATGAGACAAGCGAAGCCTTGGATTCTTAGAACCCATGATCAAGTGCAAGCTGACACTATAGGCATGCAAGTTGTGTTATGCAAGGTGGCCATGAATGCACAAATGTAAAAAGGATGCAACATGCAAAAAAGAGAAAGTAGAAAGGTGCAAAAGAAATGAAAAATGAAAGTGTTCGAAGGAGTCTTGTTTAGTTCATTTGAGGTCCTTAGACTTAGGGAGCATTACGTATAATTTTTCCAAAAGAGGACTGATCAAAGTATAGAAGATTCACAACTTAGGGGATGCAGTGTGTCGCAACAGGCCACTAAGAGGAATGTAATATGTTGAGATAAGTCACACTTATGAAAGACATTATACCCAATGTCATCCATAAAGTGAGAAAACGTATCAAGTGAAGTAAGAAGGCTGCACTAGGAAGCACGGGTAAAGGGAAAAACAAATGCAAATGCAGAAAAAAAATAAAAGTAAAACAAAATAGTGCCAATGTATGCCCCCACTTTAAATGGATTTCCACACACCGTTTTGTGAGCAATTGCTTTAAAGTAGAGAAAGGAACAATGCAAAGGGAACATGAGAGCTTGTCAAGCAATGAGTGTCCAAGAAAGGCTACATCATGCGAAAAATAAACAAGCGAAAGAGAAGGGGAAAGATGTCCCCAAAATGGAAAAAACCAAACACACAAGGGATCTATGTATGTGAGGTTAGTATGTTCGTTGCTGAAAATTTTAGAGAGTGCAGAACTATCATCATCTCCTCAAACACAGAGAATGAGAAGGACACATAGAGAGTGAAGAAAAATTGAAAAAGAAGACTCATTTTGGGTCAACATGGAGGAGACATAGAATGTCTCGACGCTTTGTATCATCCCCAAAAAGGACCAAAGAAAGCAAAATACAAAAGACAAACGAAAAGGAGCCTTAGTGTTTGAGTCAACATGAAGGAGACTGTGTGGTCTTGATGCCTTGCATCATCCTCAAATGAAAATCAAGAAGGGCACGAAAAAGGAAAGAGAAAGGGGATCATTTGGGTCAACATGAAGGAGACATTGCGGTCTCAATTCCTTTCATCACCCCTAAATGAAAGGAAAAAACAAAGGGAAAAGGAAAAAGAAGTCTTTCCTTTTGGGTTAACGTGAAGGAGACTTGGTGGTCTCAATGCCTTGTGTTATCCCTCAAAAAGAAGGTAAAAACAAAAGGTGAAAGGAAAAACAAATGCACGACATAGAGAAGAAAGGAGATACAGATAGAAGAATGTCACAAAACATCAAACAAGATAGGGAATACATGATAGACAAAACAAACACAAAAAAAAGAAAAAGAAAAGGAAACACCACTAGCTAGGCAAGTGCACGTCACTCATCAAGCAAGTCATCTGCCTCCCAATCTTGCTCAGTGTAAAAATTGGGAGGGCGACTAGCGAGAGGAACAACAATGATTATCAAACTAGTGTCAAGATCAACACTTGTTCGAGGAGAATTCTCATGAATGCTCGTAGAAGAGGAAAAGAGTGAATTCAAGGTATGGTGTACCTCTTCATCAATATTGGCATTCTCCTCATCATCATCATCTAAGTTGATGACAATGGTGGGATGGATGACAATGTCGGTAATGGCTTGTAAGATGGGTAGTGATGGAGGAGATATTGGATCTGGCTATGGGGGTGGAGGAGGAGCATCAACAGAGATGGCCTCAAGCACAGGAGGGTTGGGCTCTTTAGCTTGGTCTTCCTTATGAGATTGACGAGCCAAGGCACAACGACGATGCCTATGTGCTTGAGCTTCTTTAATCCTTTTGGCTTTGCGATCAAGGTTCATAGGTGGAGTGGGTTGGTCCACTATGGGTTGCTTATCCTTCCTAAGAGGAGGAATGGGAGGCACTAAGGGTGGCTCATCCACTTTCTCTCTGGCTTGCTTGGTGCGAGGTGGAAGGACGGAGTTACGATCATGATCCCTAGGCCTCTTGGATGATGTGGAGGAGGTTGGATAGGCACATTGGATTTAGGTGGCAACATCACTTCATCAAGGATGGGTGAATCCAAGGTAGAAGGAGGTATGTTGCGCAAAGAAAGATCAGATAGCTTTTTGGCTTTGAATTTTTGGTAGGAAATAAAGAAGAAGTCTTTTCGAGGAGTGATGGGTTCCATAGGTTCAGGCCAGAATACATCCAAGGAAAATTTACCCTTAGAGGATAACAAGTTAAAACCTCTATGATGGACAATAAATAAATTATTGTCGACAAGAAACTTCACACACTTATGAATGATGGATGGGACCGCTTTCATAGAACGAATCCATGGAAGGCCAAGTCACAAGCAAAATTGATCCAATTGAGGTATAATTTAAAAGGTAACATCCAATGTCTTGGGACCTATTTGTAAGGGGAGGTAAATCATTTCGATCGTTGCGCACACAAAACCATGGTGTGCTTTGGCCCATGTAGTAGGTCGATTGTAGACATCTTGATCAAGATTATATAATACAAGAAACTCTTCGGTGATGAAATTCTCACCACATGTAGGATCTATGAGTATCCCATTGGTGGGCTTATCATAGATGCGACCAGCTATGTAGAGAGGGCCATCAGGAAGGTTGCGTAGTATATCTTGTGCAGAGAAGGATATGTCAAGTGGTCCTTTGGTTGGGCCCTTTCGATGAATAACATCAATTGCACCTACCATCTCATTAATAGGTGAGACATGGGTTATCGGTGGAAGAGAAGCAAAATGTAAATCTTGTGAATCGATATTCATTACATCGGGTGTGGAAGTTTCACTTGACTTGAAAAATGACACATTATGATTAGGTATGGGGTTGGTAAAAATCTGTAAGTTTTGATTAGGGTGTGCCACTGACGTGTTTCTCTTAACGTTAATGTTGGCAATGGATAGACTTCCTAAATCAATGAGGTCTTGCACTAGGTGCTTTAAACGCTTACATTGTTCAGTATCATGGTCGTTTTGGCGATGAAAATAACAATAAGCAGTGGCATTGTAGGAAGAGGGTAATGGTTTATTAAGATCAGGTGTATGGACGGGTGGTAAAGAAATCATATGTTGTTGGAGCAATTGGGTCATGGTATTGTGAAGGGTATCAGGCAAGGGTGTGGAAGTATGCTTGGGATCCCCGTAATTAAAGGGCACGACTGAGTTAACAACGACCACTTGGTTATCAATGAGTGTGGGGTTGAAAGATGAAGGGTTGAATTGAAGGAATCCTTTGTTTAGTTTATGGAAAGGTTGGGCAGCGGATTGGGAAGAGTTATCATATTTTTCATCACGACTAGTAGTGGACTGTGAGTCACGACTACTAGTGGAGTTATGGTAATCACAAAATGCTTGGCATAGGTTCATGAAGGAGGGGAATTTCATGGGGGTGAGTTTATCCTGAAGAGATGTCACAATGTTCTCGATAAACATCTTTTGTAGATGGGTGTCTGGAATCTGGACATCAATCAAGGAATAGAGGGCTTCGTAGTGAGAGATAAAGTCGGCGATCTTCTCGATATTAGCTTGTTTACATCGCATCAGGTCTGCTAGAGTTTTCTTCGGAGCCATGTGAACTTGAAAGTGATTTATAAAAGAATCCACTAACTCATTGAACTAACTAATGGAGTTATTGGGTAGGGATGAGAACCAATCTAAGGCTACATCCTTAAGAGTTCTTGGAAATAATTTGGAAAGCAACCTGTCATCAAGAGCAAAGTCGCTACAAAGAGCAGTGTAGGCATTGGCATCGTTAGAAGGGTCACCCCTCCCGCCATACTTTTTGAACTGAGGGATCTCTATTCCCTATGGCAAGGGAGTGCAGAGGATGTCAAGGGACAATGGGTTACTATGAACATAATGAGAGGGAGATCCATATTAGCTTTGGTTAATGGAAGAGAGTTGTTGTTGCATATTAGTGACGGTGTGAAATAGTTGGGTGATGAAAGGGTCACTATAAGTGCTAGGAGGTGGAAGTGAAAGAGGTGAGGGGGTGAGAGTGGTGGAATGAGTAGTGGTAGGAATAGTGAGAGGAGGGATGGTGGAAGAAGTGAGAGGGTGGGATTCCAAAAGAGAATTAGGGATGGTAGCGATGATGGGGGAGGAGGTACCACACTACTAACCTGTTGCATAGTGGTTGTTACACTAGGCAGAGTATAGGTCGGTATGGAAGCCACAATTGAAGAGGGAGGAGTGGAAGGTCCTCCATGGCTAGACCTATGGGTGGGTGAAGGGGATGTCTTAGGTGCATGCTTCTCGTAGATTTTTGCAATCTTCTTCATCACACTTAAGCCATTATCACAGTCAATGACACAGTGCAGGAGTTCAATGGCAGTCCCTGAGATGGGTTCAAAGCCGACTTCATGCTCATAATCAATGAGATTAACATGAATGTGGAAGATTTTATCATGTGGGAGGGTATTATCAGTAGTAGTATCATCTATACGTAGGGGGTTATTAAGGATTGTGTCTAAGCATAATGCACCATTGTCAACACCAGGAGTTGAAGTTGGAGGGATGCCAAGATCTACAACGAGGGTGTTTTTAGTAGATGCCATGGGTCCTTGAACTTATTCTTGCAACTATATTGGCAAAGGGACATTAAATTCTTAGAGACAAACCCCTAAGGTAATGTGAGCAAAGGTGACAAAAGGTTTATAACCAAGATTCGAGAACCAAAAATAGGAAGTTAAAACTAGGAAGCTGAAAGGAAGAAAATACTGGTAAATTTATGAGAATTTGATAGGAAACAGAGCCAAAGGACTACATCGCCCAATATGGCGACTTAGTCCTAATAGTGTTGTTTTTTGTTAAATTCTGGAAGTTTGGGCTGATTTTTATGGTTTTTTTGATATTTTGGTGCAAATAAAAACTAAAAGTGAATTTTTTTTTTGTGTTTTCTTATTAACAATGCAATGTGCAAAATTACCATGAATTTTCACAAAATGCACTTTTATCACTAACCCTCGAATGCAAACAATGCCAGAGTTTAATGCCAGGCAAGCTATGTTAAGATTAAATGCAGAAAATCAGAAAGCTAGCGAATGTCAATGGTCGGGATCACCAAAATGATCCACCAAAAACATATATATATATATATATATATATATATATATATATATATAACTGAACCAGGGAAAGAGGATTCCCTTACTAGGCTCTTAGGGTTTTCCACCCTAAGAGCACTTAGTGGAAGAATGGCTCTCTTTCCTCCAGGTTGAATATGTTTAAGGCTAAGTTCATTCAAAAAGGGGGGAGGGATTTGATGATGGTTGTGAATGTGTGTGATGTGTGGATAATGCTAAAAGTAAAATGAAACTAATCTAAACGTATGCAAATGTAAATAAAGTAAAACTAAGCTAATGCAAACTAACTAACTATATGCCCTAAATGTGTACTTTCTGGAAAATGACAGAGCGGGATAGAAAGTTTGTACCTGGAGAAATGATGTGACAGTTTGAATGCTCCTAGAAGGTGTTGGAAAATGATAGAAGGAAACTTACGCCAGGAGGGGTGACCTAGTCCTCCAACTAGAAAAATTTCTCGAAATAGGTTTCGGGGAAATGGGTATCCAAAAACACAGAAACCCTTTTTTGGGCCTAGCACAGGGACAAGGTCACCAATAGGGGTGACCTATTCCTCTTATGGCTTTTCGAGGAATCGTGCTTTGGTTTTGTGGGTCCCGGTTTTTATTCCCCTTTTCTACAGCAATCCGTGACAAGAAGTCCCGAAAGTGACTTGCAACTTGTCTTTTGTCCTTCCTAGGACTTGAGACTTTGGATTTCACTTGAGGAGAATGTTGGTACTTCTTGCAACACTTTACCCTTCACCTAACCTACATCAAAATATCTGCAAAGACCAAAAATTATTGGGGTTAGATAATAGGGGTTTGCCTAGGTCAAACTTTGTAGGTGATTAAACCCAAATGAGATAAACACAAAGGAAAGCAAGAGTGAATGATAACATAATAGTAATGATTACCAAACCTTTGTTGATGTTTTTCAACTTGCATGAGCAACTTCAATGGAGGAGGTCTGAAAACCCTTATGCTTGTATGCTTGAGTACTTGATGATTGAGAGAAGGAATGTAAAAATGAGCTTGGAGAGAGGGAAAATGGAGGTAGAAACCCTTATTTGTACATGTGAAACCCTAATTTTCTCAAAATGCAACCTAATAGGCTAACCCTAGGATTTAGGAGGCAAGATTCCTGTTGAATCTTAATTAAAATTTGAATTTTATGCTTAGAGGGACTAGGTCACCCAAAGTGGTGACCTAGTCCTCCTAGGAATTTTTTGATGATTATAGAGAATTGATTTATATTTAATAAAGTTTGTTATATTTTCCTCTCTAAACACACTTAGTTCAGGACTAAAGATGCATTAAAAGGGAAAATAAGCATATAAAAAGGTTAAATTTAGGGGTGATAAGCCTAGATAAATGTGAAAATGCAACACAACACTTTACAACACTCTATCTTAAGGCTTAGGAAGGTGTAAGAATGTATTATTTAGGTAGATAGTGTTGAAAGGATCTTAGAAAATTGAGGAAATGCATTACAACACTTCACAACACCTTAGTAAAACACCGTTATGTTACTGTTGAATTGCAAGCTTACAAGGCTGAATTAAGGTGATCAAGACCAAAATCCACTGAAAAAGGCCAAAATGAGTGAAAAAGTGCCAAGGTAGACAATTTTCGGTGATACATGGACAGCCACCAACTCCAAAAGAGATAAATTTTTTTATGGAAATGTTTATGAAATGATGAAACAACTTGGTTATATTGGAAAAAGGATGTGGTGCTATAGAACAAGGTATCTGTGTCCCTATCAAACGTAATACATAGGAAACAAATAATGGTCTTGGTTATTGTCCTTTGATAGAAATAAACAAGCCTTCACTTAATAGAAACACTAGTGGTCTTAATTATTATCCTTTGAAAGAAATAGAGAAGTCCTCGCTTAACATTAATGTCATCACACAAAACACTAATGATTTGAATTCGTCAGATTTTAAACCTTCCTTTAAAGAAGAGTACAAAATCTCACAATGTAAAGAGTCTTGTGTAAGTATGACATCTTGTACTAAGAAAGAGATATCTTTGTCACAAAATAAAGGAACATCCTTCACTTTTTACCAAGAGAGTATCTTGAAGAGACTCCTCCAAGATCGTTTGATCTCTCTCTCTCCAAAAACATGAAAGAAATTTTACTACAAGAGTTCATTTTGTGCATATCATAGAGTTCATGGTCATGCCACTAATGAATTTAATGCTTTGAGTAGTCGAATCCAACATCTCAAGGAGTGTGGTGCTCTTCCTTCTGAGGGAGTACCCAATTCGTCCAAGTAAAAAATATTTTCACTCTAGCATGTTTCTCATCAATCATCTCGACTCATCCTTGTCTTGCACTAAGTGGGGGCAATGGGTTATGTATCCTTGTCCTTGTATGTCACCTATTGTTGCCTCTTTTGGCTAGTTAACCGCCTTTCATGTATATGTAAGAGCAAGCTTGGGATGTGGATGACATGCCTTAAGTTGGCTTGCATGTGACATATTGAGTTGTCTTTACCATTGTATTTTTGGGGACAACCCTTCCATCCTAATGCATGATATAGCTTATCAGAAACATATGACTTAGCATAGGTATTTTTGAGTAAGCTCGCATGTCTTCATCTACTTTAAATCAATTGTTCAGAGCAATGGTGTTAGAAACCACTTTAAAGTGGGGGCATACATCGACACTCATGTTTCATTGTGTGATTTCCTTTCTTCTTTTGATGTGTCCTTCTCTTGGTGGTGTCATTGGGTTTTAATTCCTTCGAGAGCATGATATTTCCTTGTCCTCTCTTGGAAACAATATGAGACCTTTTGTGCTTGTTCTCTCTTGGAAGCATTGGGTATGATATTCCATAGGATGAGACCCTGTATTTATCCTCTCTCAGAGACATTAAGCACAATGTTCCCTAAGATTAAGACGTCATGTGAACTAAGAAAAATCCCTTTGAACATCCCTCTTTCTTGTTGCATTTTTATTTTTGTACCTTATTAAAGTCATGGAGGTATGGCTTTGATATGGTCCCTTGGGGCTCACCTAGTGAACACCTAGCTTCACTAGCCCTTGTGAGCATTCATTTTCTTTTTGTCCTTATCATAGTCATGAGGGTATGACTTTGATATGGACTCCCCTAGGGCTCACCTAGTGGACACCTAGCTTCACTAGTCCTTGTGAGTGTGTGTTTTTTTTGCATAGTGGATAGCGTGTTCCACTTGCAAACCTTTTTTAGCCTAGACCTGGTTCACCACGTTGGATGACTAGTCAAAGCTTGATCCGTTGCATTTTTCCTTTTTCCTTTTTTCTGTCTTTGATGGTGTATGTTTGCGATCTGATTATGGCTTCATATATCATCTGCAAGCATGTTCCTTTGTGCCTATGTTGGTTTTTCATAGGATCTTGATCCTAGGGGCTTGATCATCCCTATTGATTATTGTCATCATATCTTACTAGAATTCGTACATGGGAACCCCTCTTGATTGCGTGGTTGGCTACTTTAGTGTGAGTAAGCAAGTTCATCCTCTCACTGAAGTGGGAGATAAATGTAGTGTAGTAAAATGCATACCCTTGCATTTTCACACTTTTTTGGGTTCGTCTTGCTTTATTTATGCTTCTTTATGGCTTAATTGGCCCTTTTTTGCATCCACAAGCGTCATAAACTATATTCTTTTTATGGAAAATACCAATAAATATCAAATGATAAATGATAATTTGATGTTTTTGTCTATGTGTCTTTGATTTTTGGACTGGGACTAAACTGCCACCTAGGGTATCTTTGTCCTCCATAGGTCTTGGGACCCTAATTTTGAAAACACCTAAATAGGTCCCTTTTTACAGTCTGTGCCCTGAGATTTGAGCTTTGGGACTAAGATGCCACCTAGGGCATCTTAGTCCTCCTTGGTTTATTTTCAAGATTCAATTTCAAATTACGGTGGGATTTAGCCTCTTTTATTTAATGAATTCATATGTCAGCTTGGTGTGGAGTAATTTCAAGATATTAAGCATGAATAAGTATAAATACAAGGTTCCTCCACTCATTTTCATAACAAGCATTCAAGTATTCATTCCTAAGGAAAGTTTATGCATTCATGAGAAATTCATAAAGCATTTGGAGCCATCATCAAGATTCAAGCATCATATCAAAGATCTTCTTGCATCATGTGTGTTGTTGTGCTAACATTTGTGATGTAGGGTTTGTGATTCAAGCAAGTGTTTCAATCAAGATCAACATCATTCAAGGAAGAGTCAAGAACCACATCCATTACAGCCATTTCACAAAAGTTTTTAGACTTTACAACAAGGGTTTGGTGATTTGTAGCATTGCATGTTGTCCATTCATCATTTTCCTTTATTATTCTATTTCATTTCAAGGTTTAATTACCAACAAGGGATTTGACCAAGGAAAACCCCCATTCACTAACAATCAACAAGTTTTTCTTCTCTTTTGTGTTTGTGATTGCAGATTTATGTTGAAGACTTGAAGATCATTTGGAGTGCAAGGTTTCAAAGTTGCATTACAAAGTTGTCATCTTCACGAAAACTCACCTATAGGCCAAATTTAGAAGTTTCAGAACCCGAGGTCCGAAAAGAAGGAAGTGCAGACCTTAGATGTCAAGACCACATTCAAAGATTTCAAAAACTCTAGATGGGACTAAGTCACCACCTAGGGCATCTTAGTCCTCCTGAACATTATTTTTAGAAATTCTTTTAGATCCAGTTCTGACATCTGAAGATTTTGCATCTGGCTTGAAAAACATAATCGTGACTTAGACAACAGTAAGGGCATCTTAGTCCCCCATAGCATATTTTGACAGCTTATTTGCATTTACATAATCCTCATCACATTTCCAAACTGCCCATGTACATACATGCTAACTCCTTGTAGCATAATCTCATCATTTGCATCTCTCATTTAGCTTGCATAACTAGGTTTTGTGAGTTGAATGTTCATTTGTATTTTCCAAGCATTTTCTTGGTGGTGAACCCCTAAAAGCTTAAATAACACCTCCTAGGTCATCCATGTTGATAATTAACTCACCTTATGAGGTTGTTAGTCAATCCAATTTGGGATCCTAGGACATCCTTGAATGACCTTGGGAGAAAAGTGGTGTTTTATGACCTAGGTTATAAAGCACCCATTTTCCTATTGTTCACGAGATAAGGAAGAAGTAGAAGTAGGAGCCTCCATCGTAACATTGCTACTACCAATGCTGGTGGTAGTGGTATTTTCCCTGCAACATCTAATAGATATTCTCCTTTACCACTTGACCTGCTAACTATGTCCGCTGATGATGCCCAAGACCTTATAGATCTGGCAGAATCCTCAAATTCAGAAATTACTCTCCTAGATCCTGATGAAGTTTTTGGAGAGATTAATGATCTTAGAAAATAGGTTAAAATATAGGATGAGATAAGAAGGAATTGGGAAAAGGAGGAGGAGAGAGTCAAAAGTGCCATGATTGAAAGAGAGACATTAAGAAGACAAGTGGAACAAATGAAACTCATGAACCAAGAAGATCCTGAACTAATCACCACAAGTCCTGTTGTATCTGAAATCCTTGACAAGAAGAATCAAAATGACCTCATAAGAGATACCAATACCATCACCTAGACTAAGTTTGCAGTTACTAGCACTGTTGCTCCACACCTTGTAGCTAGTGTCTCCAACCAACCAATTGATAAGGGAAAGCATCCTGTGAAAAATTTGGTTATCAATGAAAAATAAACATCTCAAAAGCCTCCTTTACCTCATAAATGAGATTTTGTTGAAGATTAATTATGGAGGGAAAATGAGGATTTAAAGAAGGAATTAGAAAGTATGCAAATTATGGCAACCAATGTTGAGATGAAAAGAAAGATTGATCTTTTGAATACTTCATACCTTGCTGAGAATTTTGTACCATTCAGTGCACAAGACCCTCCTCATTCCTTAATAAATCCTACATCTACGATAGATGTGAATACTTCATGTCATATAGATAAATCCATCACTAATTCTAAGACTTCAAACACAATTAACACTGATTGTACTTACAATCAATTTGCTAATAGAAACATGGATCATAAGTGAGGAGGAGGTGAAGCGAGTAGGTGTAATGAAGTCAGAGAAAATAAATTTCATAGGCAACCTCTACAATTGGAAAGGTATAGGAAGTTGTGCTTTGATGGGATACTTGGCTGCCCAAATACTATTGACAATGATATCACGGTTGTGTTGAGAAAATTCATTAGAAATGATGCAATATTCGGTGAGGATCACTTGAAGACTTTCCTTAATTTTCTTGATGATTATGAAGTAGAACATGAGGATGTGGTTATGAAAATATTTATGCAATAGTTAATAGAGGATGTGAGGGATTGGTATAGAGGCTTATCAAAAGGTAGTATTGGCTCATGGGATGAATTTAAGAGAGTTTTTAGAGAACAATATGGAGATTAAAATGACCCCAGGTTTATGCTCAATGAATTCAATAATATTACTAAAGGATAGAATGAGATGGTGTCTAATTTTAACATCATATTTCAAAAGGATAGGAATAGACTACCACCAAATTTGAGGTTGAATGATCAAGTGTTCCTTGTTACCTATTACAACACATTTGATTCTAAAATGAGTTACCACCTGAGAGATAAAGACCCTCAAAATTTGAGGGATGTATTCAAAATTGCCCTGCGCATTAAAAGTAATAGTAGAGCTTCAGGCAAGGTGGGAAGGGGAGATGATGTTAAAATTTTGAAGAATCCTAAATATAAAGAACAAAAGACCTCTAGTTCAAATCCTACTTATGATGAAAAATGGGATAAAGTGATAATCACTCTCAAAGATATCAAATATATTATTGGAAAAAATGAAAAGGGACTTGGAAATGAAAAACAACATTTCCACAAGAATGAAAAGCCCCCTAGGCTCGAAGATTATCCTTATAAAAATAATTGGCAAAATGGAAATCTAATCCATAATAATGATCACAAGGTGTGCATATTGGAAACAATTGAGGATGATGTGCCTTTAAGGAGACCCTCAGATGAGGAAATTTCAAAGTTAACAATAGCCTTGGCAACGCACACAAGATGCTCTTACCACCTGAGAAATTAAATGGTAGGTGGAGATCAAGGTAAGGCTAGTAGCCTCTTCATCAAGGAGAAAAGTGCAAAAAAAAAAGAATCAAAGGTTGAGAACAAAGTGGATGAGGCTAAGGCCAAGGAAGGAAAGGGGGACAAAATTTGGGCAATGAAGACTAAAAAACCAAAGGTTAATGGAGAAGTCATATCTCCTACTGTGAAGGTAAAGACACAAGAGAAAAAATTTTAGTCCAAGAAGAAGGAAGCCAAGCCTAAAATGGAAGTGAAAAGTGAATAGAAGGAGAAAAACACTAAACAAGGTATGATACCAATTGATGTACCTAAATATATTGTTGATATGTTTTAGTTAATTTCACAAGTAAAGGTTTTAGTCCCCTTGCTTGTAATGATGATGATTGAGGAGCACAAAAAAAAGGTAGTAGCCCTTATCAATGGTGCTATTACAACATGTAATGAAGCAATGGTGTCTACTCTTCCAAAAGAGAGTGGAAAATAATTGAAAGAAAAGGAGGTCGAGGGAGTAATTACTGAAATCCATCAAATCTACTTGGGAAATACAATAACTTCTCTTCCTGGTAACATAGACCCCTTTTTTGTAACTTTAATTGTTGATGGAAAGTTCCTGAAGAACTATATGACAAATTTAGGAGCCTCTTCCAACATTATGCCAGTTGAAATCATGAAGGAGATGGGGTTGAAGATAGATAAAACCCATGGCAGGTGTTATGCTATGGATTCTAGAGATCTCCCCGTAATTGGGGTGATCAAGGAACTCCCATACAGGTTATTTTCATTCCTAGAAAAGTAATTAAAATGAGTGTAATGGTGGTAGATATTCCACCAAATTATAGAATGTTGTTGTCAAAAAGATGGAGTGCTTGCATGGGAGTAGTATGTAGTGTGGTATTTCTTTTTCTAATTTCCCAATTGATGGTAAAGACATCAAACTGGTTAGGGAGTCAAGAGTTCCACACATGATTGATCTTTCTCCTGAAGATGATAGAATCCACTTTGTTGACAGTGGAATCAATGATTTCAGGACAAAAGAGTTACTAGGGGAAAATGATAGACAACCTGCACTTATTGAAAGAGAAATGAAAAATTATCTAATAATGATGATCTATGTACCATGCATTTTGATGGTGCAAGCTCCAAGGAAGGATTGGGTGTAGGGATATTATTAGTTTCACGTAGTGGCAATACATTCAATTTTTCTTTCTCTTTGTCATTTTTTTGTACAAACAACATGACAGAGTATGAAGCTTTGCTACTGGGGTTAAGATTGGCAAAAAAGCACGGGATAAAAAAGCTGAAAGTAATTGGTGATATCCCAAGTTAGATCCATATTTGCATCAAAAAATAAGAGATTGAAGTAGTACAAGAATGTTGTTTGGGATTCCATAGAACAGTTTGATGCTTTTGGAATTGATTGGATCGAAAGATGCCAGAACCAAGTGGCGGATTTGCTGGAAAATATTGCACTCAGACATGATGATATAACTTTTGCTTGTATTTCCAAAGTGGAGGTACAAACAAGGCCTTCAATACCTGACAACATACAAAGCTAGCAAGTATTCAAGGATGATGAAGACATTTTGAGGTTTTTGAAGTGTGTGGACTAGTATGAAGGCCATGAGATTGATTTTGGGGATTTTTTTGAGACAGTGGATGGAAAGGATACAATTTTTTGAAATGAGTTTATTCAATTAAAGACTAATAAGATCCCTAAAGGTCTTGTGGCCTTAGAAAGAGTCTTTGATAAAAAGGACAAAAGCAATGCTAAGGCATCTACCACCCATCCAAAATATTTAGAAGAAGTAAACTTAGGGACTGAAAATGCTCCTATGAGATTTTATGTGGGCAAGAAAATGAAGCCCAAGATCAAAGCAATGTTGATTGCTTTGTTGAGGAAGTATAGGCATGTCTTTGCTTTGTCCTACGATGACTTGATGACATATAGGGAGGAGTTTTTTCAGCATGAAATTCCTTTAAAAGCAGATGCAAAGCCTTTTAGACATAAGAAAAGGCCTATCAATCCCACCTTAGCACCAAAGATGCAAGAAGAGCTAGTGAAGCTAAGGGACGTTGGCATAATTAAGCCTATTAGGCACTCTACTTGGGTGTCTAATCTAGTACCAGTCAAAAAAAAGAATGGTGACATCAGACTATGTGTTGATTTCAGAAATGTCAATGTGTCATCATTAAAGCATAACTATCCATTGCCTAACATAGAAGCCATGTTGCAGAAGGTGATTGTTTGCACGCTCTTGTCAATGATCGATAGTTTTTTTGGTTACAATTAGGTTAAAGTGAGGGAGTCTGAGCAGTATAAGATTGTGTTTACTACTCCATGGGGCACCTATGTTTATGTGAGAATTCCATTTGGCTTAACTAATAGAGGTGCAACTTTTCAGAGGGCTATGGATGTAGCCTTTTCTAATTTTATTGACTTATTTCTGGCAATCTACCAAGATGATTTAACTGCATACTCCAAGAAAGAAGAATATTATTGTATGCACTTGGAGAAAAATTTCATCAGGGCCCTTGAATATGGAATATCATTGAATCCTAATAAATGTGCATTTGGAGTAAAATAAGGGAAGTTTTTAGGACATATTGTTTCTAAAGGAGGAGTCAAGATTGATCCAAAGAATGTAGCAGTTATTAACAAGATCCCACAACCCAAAAATGTTATGGGTATTCAATCCTTCTTTGGAAAAAAACAATTTTATAAGAAGATATATTACAAATTCTTTAGAAATTACCCACCCTACCTCCAAAATGATTAAGAAAGGAGAAAAGGTAGTATGGAGTGATGAACCTACAAAATATTTTCATGATATTAAACAGGCCATTAAGGAAGCTCTAGTGTTAAAGTCCCCATATTTTTCAAATCCTTTTAAGCTCTTTTCTTTTGCCTCATTCCATACGGTTGCTAGAGTTTTATTATAGAAAAATGATGAAGGGTTTGAGCAACCAATAACATTCTTCAGCAAATCCTTGCAGGTCGCAGAGCTCAAATATGACATGATAGAGAAATAGACTTATGCATTGGTGAAAGATGTCAAAAACTTCATAACTTATCTTGTAGGAGAAACCATTAAGGCATATGTTCCTACTAATGTTGTTAAGGATATCTTTACCCAATAGGAGGCCACGGGTAGGAGATGTCGATGGATACATAAAATACAAGAATTCAGTATTGACATTGAAATCACCAAGTTAGTGAGAGGTCAAGGGTTGGCCAAATTAATGGTTGAAGAAAATTTGGATGCCAACCAAATCAACCATACATAATGTATAAATGTTGCACCAATATGTGATATGAAACATGTGGCTGGTATAGACGTATTGTTCAATATTTACAGAAAATGCAATGCCTTGAAGGGATGGCAGATAATGAAAGGAGAACCCTCAAATTATAGGCCATTAAGAATGTGATTATTGATAATCAACTTTGGTGGAGAAGTCCAGAAAGGGTGTTGCTTAAATGTGTGATGGTAAATACACGTTTGAACTCCTTATAGAGATGCATAGTGGAGTTTGTGGGGGTCATTATATGGCTAAAACAACTGCACACAAAATATTGAGAGCTAGATTTTGGTGGCCTATTGTGTTCAAAGATGCTCACAGGTATGTAAAAAATTGTGATGCCTGTCAGATATTTTTGGGAGAGCTTAAATTCTCAAGAATTTACCACTTAGACCAATTATAGTACAATCACCTTTTCAACAATGGGGTATTGACTTCATTGCGGAGATATCAGAAAAATCCAATGGAGACCACTCCTGGATCCTTGTTGCTACAGATTATTTGACCAAGTGAGTAGAAGCAATTCCTACCAAGAAGGCGACAAGTAAAGTGTGATTGATTTCTTGCTGAGTAATATTCTAATCCAATTTGGAGTTCAAGAAAAAATCATCTCTGACAATGCCATGTGTTTCAGATCAGAAGAGTTCAAGGATTTTTGTGATAAACACGATATTCAAAATCTTATTCTTCTCCCTATCATCCATAAGGAAATAGTCAGGAAGAATCAAGAAACAAAATTTTAATGAAGATCATAAAAATTGTTATTGAGAAAAATAAGAGGGCATGGGACTCAAAGTTGAAGCTTGCACTCTGGGTAGATAGGGTTACTGTCAAGAAACACACAAGACATTATCCATTTGGTTTAGTTTATGGTTTGGATGCAAGGTTACCTCAAAATAACTTTCTGAAGATGTATAATTTTTTCCAAGAGTATGATGAAGATATATGTGATTAAATGTATCATAGGTTGGATGCTTTGACAAAACTAGATGGGATAAGAAGAGAGGCTTAGAATAAAAATGCCAAAATGTAGTTATAGGTGAACCACTTATATGACATGAGAGCATCTGCTAGGAAGTTTGAAGTTGGAAGTATGGTTCTAATGTGAAATTCTAGAGAAAAATACAAAGGCAATCATGGGAAGTTTGATGCTTTGTGGTTGGGCCCATATCTCATCTCCAACACCCATGGTGAGGATTCTTATTTTCTTTAGAGCTTAACAGGTGAACTTATTGAACTGCTAGTACATGGATAGTTCTTGAAGCCATATTTCTCTTGAAATATGTTCTTTTCCATTTGCATAGGCTTGGTTTATTCTACTTTGTTTGGTTTGGTTGTCTTCCTTGTCTGGGTAGGTTCCTAGTTTTGGTATTTTCTATGCTTGGTCTGCTCCACCATGAGATCTAGAATCTTGCCATGCCCACAAGAGGCATGCATCCTCAAACATGAGCTACTGATGGAACCTCTATTATTTTGTGGTTTAATGTTACATTTCAAAGCGTTGGTTTTCTGATTTCTCCTAATTAAGGTTTGGGTCCTAAGGTTTAGGGTTTATCAACCTTATGTGTGAGAAACCTTAGTCTTATTGCTCCTCATCTTATTTCCTAGTTGACCTGTTGTCGTAGATTTTCGATTGCCTAATTTGTCACTTGAGTCATCGTGGCCATGTGTTAATGACCCTTTATGCCTAGGGTAACCATTTTGATTTATGGTAAATTACCTTTCATTTGGATTCATGATGTTATCTCTTCATTAGTTGGATTGGGGAATTTTTTCTTTTTCTCCTATGTCGAGTTTGGGACTTTTATTAAAAACATGTTGTTATGCC
The DNA here is from genome assembly GCA_007115665.2 of Sequoiadendron giganteum. Lineage (NCBI taxonomy): Eukaryota > Viridiplantae > Streptophyta > Pinopsida > Cupressales > Cupressaceae > Sequoiadendron > Sequoiadendron giganteum. The sequence goes on from CM021100.1 coordinate 109,591,565, forward strand.
CTCATTCACCTAGGCGGTCCTCATTTTAAAACAAAATTTAGAGCATGTGTGCTTTTCATATCACTTAAGTGCTTACTCACCCCACGCTTCATTGCTCATCACTTCCACCTTTAAGCCGCTTGAATACACTATAGCAATGAGCGATGACCTTTTGCAAATTGCTTGCTCTACCCACCACAGCTTATTGCTTGTTGCGTTCACTTTTCACCTGCCTTTTTCAAACCAATGACAAGCGATAACTTTCTTTTCCACAAAACCACTTTCCCTATTATGCGTTGCGAGAATGTTTTAACCATCACTTTCAAGGCAATGATAAGCGACGTAGTAAACAACATCATGTGTTGATCATCTATCGCACATCGCTAGTACTTCACGACCTCCTACTTCAACAACCAACAATGAGTGATGGAAGGGTTGTATTAGCCTTTCATTGCTAGGGCATAAGGAATCACCAGAGCTATTTCACAAGGTAAGGGAAACTAACGATGAGCGATGGGTTGAAGCATATTCCATGAATATACTCCCCATTTCTAGGTCTCAATTCATCGCTAGTTCACAAAGGCAACTTGATAACTATGTGGTGATGGGAAATGTCTTTGTAAGCAAAGTGGCAGTAACTCAAGTGGTGTGCACATGGCATTTTATCAGTGCATCATTTCTAAAGGACCCATCATCGATTTAGAGTTGATCGCCAAAAAGAAAAAAGAGAGGGAAAACATGAATCATTGATTATGTTTTAAAGCTTATGATCTAATGGTTGTAATTCAAATGGGAATGACTAATTGTTAGAGCACTTAAGTTTTATCGCGTGAACAGTCTTCACCATCAATGGAGATTTTTCTCAATTGCTAGGTCATAAAGAGGTTAATTGATCCTAATTTTCATTATCCTTGCACAATTTGAGAGCAGAAGAACGTGTTGAAGTTTTCAGTACTTGTAGTTTGAAGAAAAGAAGATCGAAATCTATGGGTAAGTTGTTTTCAAACCTCTTCCAAGAAAAATAATAAGTGCAAATTGAATCTCTACAAGGAATTTGGTAGTTTTCAAAGTGCTTTGTGGACTTGGGGTTTTAATTGCTTCTTGAAATTGTAAGGGTTTTCGTTGGTTTTGACCTAGTTGAGTGAAATTGAAATAGGGTTTTGCTGTTGTGATTTCAAATTATGAAAGATTATGATTCAAAACTTTAGGTCTAGATTTGAAATTCGTAAACCCTAGAGTTCCAAGTACGAGTCAAGATGGTGGGCCTTAAAAAACCATAAGGTAAGACTAAGTGGAAGAAGGATAGGGTGCCAAAACCTAAGCCTAAGGGTTCAAGAATATCAGAGAGGAAGAATGGTCAGAAAAGAAACTACACCTGTTTTATGGAGGGTGAATTAAAAATTCTAGAAGCCAAACTAGTCAAGAAGAGACCCACAAGAGATGGTGTACTTACAAAAAATTTCAGAGACCGTGTAGTTGGGGTTGGAGATTGCATTGTCGCTCAAAGTGGATGGGATTTTTTTTATATACATTCAAGCGAAGATTTGTAAGTCGTCCCACCAGAAATCTATGGGAATGTGATGTTGGAAAGCTTGTTGTGCCCAACATATTTGTAGAGATTGATCTAATTCTATAACTTTCCAAATTGTATGATCCTCAAGATATGGCTATCAAGGACATAGAAGGGTGCAAGATGTTGGAGATCTCCAGGAGAAAAATTGTAGAAATATTCAAATTGAGCCCTTCTACAATTGTTCCTATCAATATGGTAGCTTTGCATCAGGAATATGAAAAGGACAAGTTTTACGATAGGAGACATGTGTTGCCCATGCATTGGAGAAGGATTTTTGGAAAAATGGATATGGTTCGGACCCAAGGATGTCGAATCATTTGACTATGATGAATTTGAGAACTATTTCAAGAATACCTATTTCTGCTTGTGCCAGGTTCTTAGAAGGAGTTATGATATAAGAATAAATGTCCCATTAATGGTAATGGTAATGGATATTCAACATATGTTTCAGAATAGTGGTTTTGACTATGCTCATTACATTATAGAGGAGATACATAAGGGGTTGGTGGACCTAAAAGATGGAAAACCTCCCCTATGTTTCAAACATTATTCTATATTGATGCATATGTTATTATGGGAAAGACAATTTTTTTTCATAAAATTCATGAAGTTAAGAGAGAAATATGAAAATAATAATGAATTGCTTGTCTGAATGTGGACACATATCTGGGATCTAAATTACCCAGATTCCATGGATTTTGAAATAGTTTCAAGTTTTCTCTCTTGGAGCAATTGGGGTTAAGGCTAGTCTATCGAATCTCCAATAGTATCAAGTAGATATTGTGGCCCCTTGAATGTAAAGAAGACACACAATTCAAACACAACTGGGGTGATTGGTACCTATATCCTCATTGCACAATTTTCAAAGTTTATGGAGCTGGGGTTTAACCTCATCGCTTGGCCATTTATGTATCTATCAAGTTGGAATTCATGGAGATCATGTGGAAATTGGATGCTATGGATAAGGAGCACTTCAAAAGTGTTAGGAAAGCCTCCATTATTGTTGCACAATTCTCATTTGCCTATTTTATCGTCACTGCAAAGGAAGGTTAAGAGAAGTTTGGGATCATGGTAAATAATCTTAGAATGGATATGGAAGTGGTTAGGGACAGTGACCAATAGGGGTTTATTGACAAGGAAAGAAATATTATGGGAAGATCAGGTTTCTCCCATGTTCTCTATTACAAAGAATATTTCATAAGAAATCTGCCCTCTGATGCTGCAGTCACAAAGAGGAAAAGGGAATGGTGGCAAATCTGTGAAGTTGAAGACAAAGCATTAAAAAAAATCCTTTCTATGTTAGCCCATATGCTTATATAAAGGATTTGTATGAGAGAGCAATGATTACCTTTAAGGAACTCAAGGAGAAGACTTTCTTTGAGAAAGTCAAGGAGGCTGAGGAAAAGGCTAAAATAGCCAAGGAAGAGCATGATGCAAGGATAAGAAGTCATCCAACTCAGTCATCAACTCAAGGTACATAGATGTAACCTTTGGAAGTGGGTGATGAACCAATCACATGCCCACTTGTTGAATATGTTGATACAAAGAGAAGTGAGGGAGATGACATAGAGGAACAGTCGATTGAGTACATTCCCAGGGATTAGGAAGTTGAAAAAAGATTCCCCATCCCTTTGGTTGGTGATGCATTGGAGGCATTTGTTCATGTTGGTAGAATTATACTGTGGGAGTACAATGAGGATGAGGATGATAATGTAAGGGTTAAAGCATGCAGAGAGTTCATGAATGATGATTCCTTCATCCAAACAAAAGAGTTTAGAGATTTTGTGATTGAAGTCAGAGGAGAGGAAATAAAAGAGAAACTCGAGAAGGCCAAAGTAGAAGTAGACCCCTCAAGGTATGAGGAGGTTGAGAAGAAGATTGAAGAAGAAATAATGAAAGAGATTGTTGAAATGTCTCCACCAAAGGTGAGAATATTGGTTAAGAAGAGTGGCATTATGTTATTACCTGAATGGGATCTCACCTCAAATATTACCCTTGATGTAGTAAGAAATGATCTTGAGGCATCATTTTCAAAAGAAAATTTTGATAAGAAGTTCTTCGGGTCTAGTTTTAGCCCTAGCTTGCATACTCTGGTAATTTGTTCCATGGCACAAAATACAAGAAAACCAAGAATTTGCAAATCAATTGGAGATCACTGGTGAAGTGATAATTGGAAGAGCAACTGAAATTACCCCAATTCAAGCAGCCAAGTCGACTGTACATGTTGCAATGTTGAGTGCTGACACTACAAAAATCACACAAGAAAGGTATACACAGTTGTTGGAAAAGCATAATCAAATGAGTGAGCAGTATAGTAAGATGCCAACAACCTTGGCACATGTGACTCAAATAGAGAGGACTCTACTATCTCCTACTTCCCCTTTTGACTTATCTATTCAATATAGGGAAACACTATCTTTGAGAATACAAGGGTTGAAGGAAGAACTACAGGAATCTAAGGAAAGGAAATTCAAAGCTAAGGCTGAAACTTCTGAGGTTTCCATTGATATAGTTGAAGAATTTTTAAGGCATAGGCTTATGAGGATATCAATGAAGTTAGATAATGTTTGGAGGACATATAAGAACATACATGAAGCATATTAGAAGTATATTCAGGATCAAGATGCATTTCGGAATGTGTGGAGTAAATAGAGTACAAGAATTGGTACTCTAAAGGGAATGCTAATAAACATGAAGGATGATTCAGAAGCACCCACACACCTCCCAAACTTTGTTAAAGCCATTGAATTGATTGGAAAAGTATCAGGATTTCATGGTAAGTTGGGTGTACAATTGCAGAGAAAGATCAAATTGTTCAAGGAGATGGAAGGATTTGGTGTGCCCAAAATTTTGAATGATGATGGCACACTAAAATATTTTGACACATGGAAGGTAGATCTTGAAATTATCTAAACACATTGCCCCAAAATTGTATATGCCTTTGATAAGCCTAATATATCATTCCTGAATAGTACTATTGATGACTTTTTCAAAATTGAGTTGGGCATGGATGCTTTTGTTAAAGAGGCTTGGGTAATCATTAACACATGATATAAATCACACGATGCTAAAATTTAGAAGTTGTTGGATGTTGCATGGCCAACTGAGGAGGAATACAATACATGGCTTGAAAAATTTATAGATTAAGCTTATGATGTATCAAAGTTTAAATATTGTGTTCCCCTCCAATCATAATTGAAGATGTTGTTGACTCATCTCTCTCGTATTTCATGTTTTAAGTCTCCCTTTTGGATGCACGTGGAAAAGGAGTCAAAAGGATATTTGGTTTGGTGCTCGGCCACCTCCTTTACAATGAGCCTTTTGGAAGGCGGGAAGATTTTAATTTACAATACACAAATGTTTTTTGTTTTGTATGGAATATCTTCCCCACAGTTGCAAGTATAACTGATTCTGAAATGTAATGAAATGCTTGTCAAATGAAAATGTGACAAATGTACAATTGGCCTGAGGATTGTCCGCTCCCTTGTTTTCTATAAAAGGGAATTCACAGCCAATTGTACTAGTCTTTTGTTGAATTGATTCCAAGATAGTAATGAAAGCATCGAGCAAGTAGTTTAAGTCTAATAATAGGTCATAGAGTAAAATATTTTGTAAATTTTGATGATTGTATGACAATTCCAGTGTTTTTGAATAGACATTGTTAAGATTTTGAGTCCATGTTCTCTCCATTGTAACATTCTTGTAGGCTATTAATTAAAATATGATCGAGTATCTTTAATTAATCTCTATTGTGTCTTAATGGTGTATGATTTGGTTATGGTTCTAATTTGAAGAATTGGTTAAATCATCTTAATTAGAGCATAGATTTGTGTGAATATTAGTTAGATTTTTTAAGTAGTTATGGATTTAGAATGCATAGTGTATACACTATAACACAATTGTGAAAATTCTCTTTAATGCTTCGGTTAATGTTGTCATATGATGTAAATTGTGATAGATCTGACTCCTCACCCTAGGATTAAGCATTGATTTACAAACAATTCTAAAATTACATTATCTTGGGGTCATCTGTTTCAATTTAAGAACAAATGCATAATCAAATTTTTTATCGATTTATAATTGTTAACATTTCATGCCAAGTTAATTATTCTTTACTCTAGATGTTAAATGTATAAGGAATATACTAAATTCTTGAAGTATTTCATCTATTGAGCTTAGGTTGTGAGAATGCATCTATTATTTTCAATGCAATTGGTTATCAAGTGCATGAATTCATAGGTACATTATGGGATCACCCTTTTAGGTTTTGTAGAGCCCAAAGTGCAGAAGGAAAGCATTATTGCTTTCACTTGTTTGTTGGCCAATCCCTTTAGGTTGCTAAGAATTGGAAATGGAAACTCCATAGGCTTCTTTCAAGATTAGCTTGGTTCATTAAAAATAACCAACACTTCTCACATTCAGGACTTTCCATTTTCGACCCAAAAAAATAAATTAATAATTGCGGGTGGTTACAATTTAACTAAAATTTCAACTGATTTTACAATGAAAATCGATAAAAAAAAAAATCATTTATTAAATTTTGGGGGGAAAATTGTTGGGAAAATGTGTATCAACCTTGTAATTATATACGATTTATGGATAGGATGTATGTTGGTATGTGGCGACTCATCATGCAAATATTGTACACTTGTAACAAGACGTCAAGGTTTTTTCATTGACACACAAGGTTTTTTCTCGCTGACACATCAAGGTTTTTCTGTAACACATTAAATGAAAAATGACCTTGTAAAACACTAATTCTAGAAGGCTCCAAAAATATTTTTATAAGAAGGTGTGATATATGTAGACAAGGGTGTATTCTTAGAGTCTTATAGCGGTTGGGTTGTCTCTAAATCTCTGGTGGTGATACTCCTGTGAGAAGCTTGCTTTGCAAGAATATTGTAATCTTTTGATTTCTAAATAATATATATTGGTGACCCACCAAAAAGGTTAATGCTAAAAAGGGAAAGAGGATTCCCCTTACTAGGCCCCTAGGGTTTTTCACCTAGGACAACTTGCTTTAGGAAAGACTCTCTTTCACCTTAGTGATATGCTCTTTTTGGTGATTACATTCAAAGGAAAAGGGGTTTGATTAAGGTTGTGTTGTGTGTGTGGAGTGTGGCTAAGTGCTGAAATGAAATAAACTAAACTAAACTAAATAATGTAAGCTATGTGCAACTAAACTAAATGACCTAAATGTATGCAATACTAGAAGGAAACTGGAAATAGCGGAGATGGTGCACCTGGGAATTGGAAGTTGTAGAAGAGAAGCACTGGAATGATCTAGAATCTACCAGAAATCTGCACAAGGACACTTACGATAGAATGGGCGACCTAGTCCTTCTGTCAATAGGTTTTGCCAGACTAGGTTTTGGGGAAAAGGGTATTTGGAAAAGTCAAAACCCTTTTTTAGGCCTAGTATAGGGATAAGGTCACCAATGATGGAGACGTAGTCCTCCTAGTACTTTCACAAGCTGCAAAGTTTGATTATGTGGGTCCCCACTTGCACTTTCCTTTTCTATAGATGCTCGTGTCCGAATCTTTAGAAAACAACCTGCAAGCTGCCCTTTTGCTCCTCCCAGGGTTTGATGATGTGGGTTGACTTGAATGGAATGATGGCACCCTTTCCAACACTTTTCTCTTTGTCAAATATGAATACAACCTGTAAAATACACATGCAAAGATAAGGAAAATATTAGGGTTAGAGATTAGGGGTTTGCCTTAGTCAAACCCTATTGATAGTAATTAAACTCAAGTGAAATAGAAATCAAAGGAAAGATGATTGAACAGTAAATAATGTAAATTCTCACCAAATCCTTTGTTGAAGATGTTTGCAACATGCAAGGACCAACTCCAATGGAGGTTGCTTGAAGTGCTTAGTGCTTGATTGCTTTCTTGGGAAGCTTGAGTGCAAGAGTTCTTGTGAATATGAAATGATGCTATGGGGTGAAATGAGGATGAAAGCCCTTATTTATACAAGCTAAACCCTAATTTTCTTGAAAATGCAACATGATAGGCTGACCTTAGGGTTTTGGAGGCAAATTCCCATTAGGTTTTTGTCTTAAATTTTAAATTTATGTCAAAAGGAACTAGGTCACCCAAGGTGGCAACCTAGTCCACTTGGACATTTTCAAGTGGTGGTCAGGAATTAAGTGGTGTTAAATAATGTTTATCAGGTTTTCCTCTTAAAACACACTTAAGTCGGGCCTAAAAGTACATTAAGGGGAAAAATTAACATTAAAAAGGGTCGAATTAGTGGTGACAAGCCTAGAAAAGCGCAAGAGTCAATTACAACACCTTACAACACTTTAGAATAAGGCTTGGAAAGGCGTAATTTAGGTGAATTATTGTAGAAAAATCCTAGAAAAGTTGGGAAATGTGTTACAACACTTCACAACACACTTGTAGACTTTGTTAGGTTATTTGTTGATTCCAAGTGTTTAAGCCTAATGTGAATGTTTTGGCCACACTACAACATTAGATCTAAGCAAAACAAGGCCAAAATCCAAGGGAAAAGGTCCAAATGAGTGAAAAAGTGTCAAAGGCTATACTTTTTTGTGACACATTTAGCCCCCACTTTAGTGATAGGATGAACTTGATTCAAACTCACACTAAAGTAGCCAAGTCATGCATGTCAAGAGGGATCCAATGTATTCATGCTAGTAAGATGAGATGACTTCAATCAAGAGGGATGATCAAGCCCCCAAGATCAAGATCCCATGGAAAACCAAACATAAGCACAAAGATCACACAAGAAGGTGATGTGAAAAGGTGAAGATATAGGGAAATTTGGATCAAGCTTCGACTATTTGTCTAGCTAGTTGTGGATCAGATCTAGGTTGTTTGTCTGAAAGGAAAGGCGTACTCACTCTGGGCTGATGAGAATTTCGGTTGTCTGCTGGGTGAGAATGCCAAAGAGGTGAGAGACATAAACTCGGTTGGTATGCACTCACACACACAAAGGTGGCTATGGGGAAAGTCGTGTCGCTAGTTGGGCTTCCTTCTCAACCATACCAAAGCTATACCTCCTGACAACTTTGATAAGGCACCACAAAAAGACAAGGGACCACAAGCATGCAAGTTGCGTTATGCAAGGTGGCCAGGAATGCAAAAAATGTAAAATGAAAAATGAAAAAAGAGTGTTTGAAGGAGTCTTATCTAGTTCATGTGAGGTATTTTACTTAGGGAACATTGTATCTAATTTCTCCAAGAGAGGACCAATCGAAGGATAGAATATTCACAACTTAGGGGATGCAATGCGTCGCATCAGGCCACTAAGAGGAATGTAATATGCTAAGATAGGCCACTTTCATGGAAGACATTACACCTAATGTCATCCATAAAGCAAGCAATACATCGTATGAAGTGACAAGGCTACACTAGGAACCAAAGGCAAAGAACAAAAAATGCAAAAATAAATAATGCCAATGTATGCCCCCACTTTAAAGGAATTGCTACACACCGCTCTGTGAGCAATTGCTTTAAAGTAGAGAAAGGCAAAATGCAAAAAGAAAGGAAAAGGAAATGAGAGCCATCTTGGAAAGCCCTATGCCAAATGATATGTTTCCAAGGGAGGCTACATCATGTGAAAGAAAAAGGGAAAGGAAAAGACAAAACGAGGGGTCGCCCCCAAAATAAAAAACCACAAACACATGAGGGATCTATGGATTTAGGGTCAGTATGTTTGTTGCTGTAGTTATTGTGTAGAGAGTGCGAAAATGCCATCATTCCCCCAAATACATAGAACGGGAAGGACACAGAGAGGGCAAAAAAAAAAGAAAAAGAAAGAGGCATTTTTGGGTCAACATGGAAAGACATAGGATGTCTCGATGCTTTGCATCATCCCCAAAAGGACACCAAAAGAAAAGAAAAAGGAAAAGACAAAGAGCCTTTTTTTTTAGTCAACATGAAGGAGACATTACAGTCTCAATGCCTTGCATCATCCTCAAATGGAAGGCAAAAAGGAAAAGGGGCTTCCTTTTGGGTTAATATGAAGGAGACATTGCAGTCTCAATGTCGTGCATCATCCCCAAATGGAAGGAAAAAAGGGAAAACAAAAAGTGAAAAGGAAAAGGGGCTTCATTTTGGGTCAACATGAAGGAGACATTACAGTCTCAATGCCTTGCATCATCCCCAAATGAAAAAGGAAAAAATAAAACGAAAGGCAAAAAGGAAAAGATTTATATTTGGGTCAACATGAAGGAGACATTGCGGTCTCAATGCATTGCATCATCCCAAAATGAAAGGAAAAAAGAGAAAAAAAAAGAAGAAAAAAGCAAAATGAATACACAACATATAGAAGAAGTAAGAGACAAATAGAAGAAGATGACAAAGAAGGAGAAAACAACAAACAAAACATTATGAGGAACACATTAGAAAGAAAGAAACAAAATAATAGTAAGGCAAGTGTTAGTCAATCGTTAAGCAAGTCATCTACCTCCCAATCTCAGTGGGTATAAGTGGGAGGTGAACAAAAAAGAAAAGGGAAAAGGAAAAATGCATTACTAAGGCAAGGCTAGCAACCTATTGCCCCCACTGAGTGCAAGGCAAGAGTGAGCCAAGGTGAGTGATGGGAAAAAGGTAATGTAATAGTGAGAAGGGAATGTTCTACAACTATTATATGAGAGGGTGTGTGATAATAATTCAGGGTTTGATGGGATAACAATTATCGCCATGAAAGCGATACTTTCTCAATCTCTCTCTCAAATGATGGCATTCAATGCTTCTATGGCTGAGGACACGATGATAAGAACAATGTGGTGCGCTAGCATATTTAGGATAGATCACCAACCGACTGCGAGGAGGAAATGTAAGGAGTCCTTTGTTTAGGAGTATTTGTAATTTTTTCTCGCATTCAGGTGGTGGATGAAGAGGAATTTTTATTTTTTGTAATTTATACGGCCTCTTGCGTTGGCTAGATTCCCCAATTTCAAAAGAGGATACTAGGGCAGGAGGTCCGAAGATGGTCTTAGGATTATTGTTGTTGTGGGGAGGAGATGGTGACCATTCCTTAGGAAGGAGAACATCCAAGTCAGGAGGGGAATCGAAGATCACTGTTCCATCATCATGGAGCCTAAGATAGTCTCTAGGAGACACAGGATCATGAGGGGGATCTTGATAGGCGATTCCTGTTGTATGTTCTTTAGGTGATAATTGTTCATTAAATTGGTGTATTTTATGTTCATTTGTTGTACCACCACCTTGCTTGCTAAGCATGGTAAACCCTTTTCCATAGGTTTGTTGAAGATTTATTGGAGTAGTTACTTGGTTATGGTAAAAGGGTGGAGAAGTGATAGGTTTGGAAGAACTAGGTTCACCATGTAGAGGGAACCGAGGTGCATTGGTTGTTTCAAGATGGAGATAACCAAATGTCTCTATGAATCTTAGGTTGGTTCATGGATGGGTAGAAAGAACCATTAGCTTCAAGGTTGTCAAGGCATTCATTAAGGAACAGATGCATGCTAGCATCATCATCTCCAATGATGTCAACTTCACAAGGAGGACATTCATTTGGAGTTTATTGAGCAGGAATGGGTTCAAGGTCATTGGGATTAGTGCCAAAGGAATAGCTTGACATGTATACCAAGGATTTGAAGGACATCCATAAATTTTTGAATGACAAGGCCATGATGAAAGAAAAATAAGTGCAAAAAATGGAGTAAAAGAGCAAATCAGAAAAGAAATACATAAGTGCAATTGCAGAACATAGAAATATAGACAATGTGCTAGAAATGAAAAAAATATTTGTGCATAATGTGCAAGAGGACTAGGTCACCCAGTGTGGCGACTTAGTCCCAACAGTAATTTTTTTGACAATATTTGAAAGTTTTGACTAATTTTATATGCTTTTTATGCTTTTTGGATGCAAACACAGAATGTAAATGCAACATTTTTTATATTTTTTCAATGATAATTAAATGCAAAGTGCAAGCTAACATGAATTTTTCACTAATGCACTTTTTACAAACCGTAGGATGCAAACAATGTAAAAACCCTTAATGCAATGCAAGCTTGTTCCTAAGATGAAATACAAAAATCAGAAGATTAGCTTATGGTCTACGGTTAGGTTCACCAAAATGAACCACCAAAAAGGTTAATGCTAAAAAGGGAAAGAGGATTCCCCTTACTAGGCCCTTATGGTTTTTCACCTAGGAGCGCTTGGTTTAGGAATGGCTTTCTTTCACCTTAGTGATATGCTCTTTTTGGTGATTGCATTCAAAGGAAAATAGGATTGATTAAGGTTGTGTTGTGTGTGTGGAGTGTGGCTAAGTGTTCAAATTAAATGAACTAAACTAAACTAAAGAATGTAAGAAAAATAAAATGTAAGCTATGTGAAACTAAACTAAATGACCTAAATGTATGCAATACTAAAGGAGACTAGAAATAGAAGAGATGGTGCACCTAGGAATTGGAAGTTGCAGAAGAGGAGCACTGGAATAATCTAGAATCTACCAAAAATATGTGTAGGGACACTTATGCCAGAATGGGCGACCTAGTCCTTCTATTGGGAGATTTTGCCAGACTGGGTTTCAGGAAAAAGGGTATTCGAAAAAGTTAAAACCCTTTTCAGGTCTGTTACAGGGACAAGGTCGCCAATTATGGCGACCTAGTCCTCCTGGTACTTTCGAGACCTACAAATTTTGATTTTGTGGGTCCCCACTTGCACTTTCCTTTTCTGTAGATACCCATGTCTGAATCTTTAGAAAACAACCTGCAAGTTGTCCTTTTGCTCCTCCTAGGGTCTGATGATGTGGTTTGACTTGAATGGAATGATGGTACCCTTTCCAACACTTTTCTCTTTGTCAAATCTTCATACAACCTATAAAACACACATGCAAAGACAAGGAAAATGTTAGGGTTAGAGATTAAGGGTTTTCCTTAGTCAAACCCCATTGATAGTAATTAAACTCAAGTGAAATAGAAATCAAAGGAAAGATGATTGAAGATTAAACAATGTAAATGCTCACCAAATCCTTTGTTGAAGATGTCTGCAACATGCAAGGGCCATCTCCAATGGAGGTTGCTTGAAGTGCTTAGTGCTTGATTTCTTGCTTGGGAAGCTTGAGTGCAAGAGTACTTGTGAAGATGAAATTATGCTGGGGGGGTGAAATTAGGATGAAAACCCTTATTTATACAAGCTAAACCCTAATTTTATAAAAAATGCAACATGATAGGCCGACCTTAGGGTTTTGGAGGAAAATTCCTATTAGGTTTTTGTCGTAAATTTAAAATTTATGTCAAAAGGGACTAGGTCATCCAAGGTGGTGACTTAGTCTACTTGGAAATTTTCAAGTGGTGGTCAGGAATTAAGTGGTGTTAAATAATGTTTATCAGGTTTTCCTCTCGAAACACACTTAATTCGGGCCGAAAAGTACATTAAGGGGAAAAATTAACATTAAAAAGGGTTGAATTAGTGGTGAAAAGCCTAGAAAAGTGCAAGAGTCAATTACAACACCTTACAACACTTTAGACTAAGGCTTGGAAAGGGTTAATTTAGGTGAATTATTGTAGAAAAGTCCTAGAAAAGTGGGAAAATGTGTTGCAACACTTCACATTACACTTGTAGACTTTGTTAGGTTACTTGTTGATTTGCAAGCATTTAAGCCTAATGTGAATGTGTTGGCCACACTACGACATTAGATCTAAGCAAAACAAGGCCAAAATCCAAGGGAAAAGGCCCAAATGAGTGAAAAAGTGTCGAAGGCTACATTTTTTGGCGACACAATTGGGAAAATTTTGGAGTGTGGGGTTTTTCTCCTGAAAGAGTTTTCCCCATGTAAATCACTGTGTTGTGGTATGCATGATATTTGTGTTTATTTTTGTTTAAGTTTTATTTAACTGTTAAAGATCTATAAATGTTTTACATTATTCTCCTCTCAAGGTTAGTGTAGGAAGTTGTTCCGCTACCTTAGATTCCTTACAAAAGGCATGACTGATGAAGTGGCCAATATATTAAATTGGAATATGATCATAATACACCTACCAATAACCTCCCACTTCGATATTGATAAATATACACAACAAACCCTCTCCCGCTTGGAGACTGATTAGGCTCCAAACCAAACCCTCTTCCGCTTGAAGACTGATTTTTTAGCACTGCTACCTCTTGAGCTCCCATTGGAATTACACCTATAGACATAGTTATTTTTATTTCCACCATTTTAATCTTGTAGACCAGAAAAATGAGATCCCATGGGGAGATCCTAGTAAAGAAGACACCTAGCAAAGTGAACCAACATTGATTCCACCAAAAAGGACTAAACTATTTGAAATATGTATCACCATTATGAGGTAGAGAACTAAATATTCCTGGATCTCACGTTAAGTTTAGAAACCATTTGCAAATGGGGATGAAGCCAACAATATCCCTTACAAGGCTTGTAACTCTAAAATGTAGTGTTTGGATACCACTTCCAATCCTTCCACTATGGATTTATACATTAAATTTCGGCCTTGTGAGCCATAGTAGGGGAACTAAATACAAGATAGTATAGAAGGAATGTAGATATTGGTTACCAAAATTGAATCTAGGTTTAAAATACTCAAGATATCCATGTCTTGGTGCTTCTCGAGGAAAAGGATTGAAATAGTACAAACTCTACATTTGTAAAGTCTTAAAGCATGGACCTAGAGAAAATTGGCATGGATTCTATCTTGGAAAGTGATCACAATAGAACCACCATAAAGAATGTTGGTTGAAATAAATCCTAATTCTCAATTCATTCCCATTACAATTAAGCCATGGTTTGATTGTGTCCCAATCATGCCAAATGATCTTAGCAACAAAAGCTCCCTAAGTGCACACAGGATCCCCCATGATGACAATCTTACAAAAACCCAAGCCACACAAAGTGATACACCTAGAAGGAACACTAGAATAAATATAACATTTTAGAGTAACAATTTCTAAACTTTTCTCTATTGTAAGGTCCAAATGATCCATTTGACACTAAAATCTTATCCATGTTTATAACTATCAATTAAACCAAGTCTACTACAGTCGACTATGGAAGACAAGAGAATTCAAAGGAAACTCTATGAAATGATATTCCTTACTTCAAAAGGGCCTAAAGAAAATATTTAATTAGTCATTTCAACTTTTGGTAAGAAGCTTTGGATGATTCCTAACAAGAACAGTAAATGTGAATGGAAACAGGGACTTTGGAACAAATATAAAAACATAGTGAGGGAAAGGGTTTTGGAACCCCATAGTATATGAAATCATATCTTGCAATAAACACAATAGAAGAATATTGAAAGGAAAAAATAATACCCAAAAAAAAAATCCTTATGGTCGATCCATTTCTATCCATATGTATCCAAAAATGTGGGTTTGGGTAGGAAAGACTAGTGGTATTATAACAAAAAAAATCCACTAAATAACAAAACCAAAGACAAGGTAGAAATGACTAACACATTATAAAGCCATCTCAATGTTTATTGGTTCTTCCAAAAGAGTGAGGAAAGAATCATCAACAAAGTGAACATCAATGAGTTGAGATGAAGAATTAGGGAGAATACACCATTGACTCTTTGTTAATAAATTGCATAGCAATCAAATAGTCAAAGTTGTCAATGACCATGACATAAAGCATTGAAACCAAATGGTAGCCTTGTCTAATAGAAAAAAAATACTAAAAGAGGAGGATTGTTGATCTTTAATGGTATGGTAAGATTAAGCATATACAAAGAAAATTTCAATTGACCAAAATAAATTGGGGCCAAATCCTAATGCCTTTAAAGTATGGAAAAAATGAAAGGCCACTCGATTTATCACAAGCTTTGGAAAAGTCAATCTTAACAAAAGTAGATAGTTTTTGCTAAATTCATTCCTATTTGATACCTTCCCAAATAGTAATGTTAATGTCTACAATATAGTGGCCTTTGATGAAACCAGTCTAGTTACACTAAATTATTAGAGGAAGCAAATGGAATCTACCAAGTTTAATGGATTTATCTATGATATTATAAGAGGTGTTCAAGAGAGTGATCACTTATCAGTTTCCAATATCTTCAAGGTGAACCAAAAATTTTATGGTGAAGGAGGGTTCCTCAACAACTTCTAGGACTTCCACCTAAAAGGAGAGAGAGTTCTCTTTCACACTCTAAAATTTGGGGTTTCATTCAATATTAGGGGCTGAATGTGATTAGAGTAGCTATATGAAGTATTCTAAATGCAATAGATTGTAACTGAAAATAAACTAACTATTGAATACAAGCTAATGAAATCTACATTGTTTGAAAACACATGACGTTATACAAAATGATATAATAAATACTATACAAGACAAGATAAGAGAACAAATAAGACAAGTGTACCTAGAAACATACAAGGACTGAAGTGCAAATTGTAGAAGCCTCTAAAAATTTAGAAAATCTACTTTTTAGGCCAATTGGGACACTTATGCCAAGCTGGGCGACTTGGTCCCAATTTTGGTAAACTGCTTTGGGCTCCGTTCTAGCCAATTGGGTGTCCAAATCTTCAAAAATCCTTAACAGAATCATGCAGTGGGACTAAGCCGCCACTGTTGGTGAATTAGTCCACTCCTACTTTTCTGAAACTTTAGAAGTGGAAATGAAAGCCTATAGTCTGCAATCTGCTTTCTCGCTGAAATCCAGGTGCAAATCCACAAAATCACCTGTAAAACAAAATATATTCTGGTTTCTAATGTGGGATTTTCCTTGTTCAAACCCCTAGTTGGTATTCAAACTTTGAAAGAGACAAGAAATCTTCATAAAACCCTATCCCTAAGTGTGTCTAAGACTAGGAAATCTGAAGAATGATGCAACCCTATTCTAATGTGTAAGAACAAGATGCATAAAATGAAACTAGAACAATGAAAGACTCATTCTAGGAGACCCTAAGTCACATTAGAAAGGAATCTTGATGAAATAAAAACCTTCCTTAGGCTGAAGATTGGGAGAAAATGGAAGATGGAATCACTTTGAAAACAAGTCTTTAGATTTATTTGGTGGCTAGTTGCACCTCCTCAAACTAGATTTCTCCATGATTCTCCATAGGTATCCATGATCAATCCTTTGCAATGTTAGATCTTAATTGAGAAGTGAGCTTGGAGACTAGAAAAAATCCTAGTTTTCTACCCTAAGCTTCAACTTTTTTGTAGAAAGAGTAATGAATCTTCTTGTGGAAGATGATCAACACACGATTCTTGATTTTGCTTGTGAAAAATGGCTAAAAGGTCCTAAAAAATGACCTAAAAACATGTATTTATAAGTAGAAATACCTAATTGTCGGTTATTTTGACCTAAGAGGCCAACACCCAATGAGAATTCTTACCAAGCTGGAGGTTTTCTCACTCAAAATGCAAATAACCCTAAAAGGGACTAAGTCGCCACCTTCGGCGACTTAGTCCCACCAGGGGTTTTTGAGGTGGGATTTGTGATATTTGAGTGATTTTTGATGTTTTTTGTCGGGACTTGAATGATTTATTAGGTGCAATAGGCCTCAAATTCAAAGATAACGACTCTTAGGGGCCTATAAATGTTGTTTTAGGGGGTGATTGATGCAAGGGTTTCTAAAGTAGGACCAAATTAGGCGCAAAATTTTCCTTTTCTTCAAAGGTATACAATTTTCGGCGACACACAAGGTAATTAGCTCTAGGTATGAACTTGATATTTAGTTTATGTTTCTAATAGCTCCTAGAGAACATATAAAAAAATGTTTGTTATGAACTTGCAACAATTTAGAAATAATTGCACCACAAAAAGATTTATAAAATCACAAGGGAAGTATCAAATAGAAATGAATTTAGAAATAAATATCGAATTTTATTAAGATTGACTTTTCCAAAGCCTGTGATAAATCGAGTGGCCTTTAAATTTTTCCATGCTTTAGGCATTAGGATTTGGCCCCAATTTATTTTGGTCAATTGAAATTGTCTTTGTAGATGCTTAATCCTACCATACCATTAAAGATCAGTAGTCTTCCTCTTTTAGTATTTTTTGTTCTATTAGATAAGGCTACCATTTGGTTCCAATGCTTTATGTCATGGTTATTGACAAAAAATACCTATCACAATCATAGCTAAGAGACTTATCACTATCCATTAAGAAAATACCTTCTCATAGATCTACTAGTGTGAAGTATTGATCACAAAAGGCTCACTGCAAAGAAATGAGTCTTGTGGGAGATACACTCACACATTATTTGAGAGCTTACTCCATCTTTGGGGAAGGTAATCGCACATGGAAAACCTACTAGTAATTATGAACAAAATATTGACGAATAGTATGAATTTTAGAAGGAACTCATTTCCCTTGTTTGAAGTGTTTGATATAGATTTTGAGAAAATTGACAAGCTCAAAGAAATTGAAATTTTTTCTTGAAAATATTATCCCTAATTTTAAGCCATTGAAGGTCAACCTTCAATTTAGGATCCAAATTTGTATTTATATTAGCAACTTTCTTCTTCTATCAAAGTTAAGCTACACACAACTATATCGAAGGTGAAATAACGGTGTTTCAAACTCAATAGTGGCATGAAAAAGATTTGAGGTGGTGGTATTGTATGATTAATATAAAAAATGAACTAGCTAGCACCTACAAATCTCGAGAAAGTACAACATTCATTTGATTAAGCCTCACCATGAAATCCAAAAGTCTTAGGAGTACACATGGCTCAGCCACCCAAGATTCCAAATATACAAGATATGGGTCAGTATGGGCTTATGACTTAGAAAATACATACTTATAAAGAAAAACATCCTAAGGGCTTGAGGTCCCACAATTTTCTATTCAATAGAAACATAATTCAAAATATGGTTAGTGTTGAAAGGTGTGCGCCCTTGGTCTCCTTGTGCTATGTAGCACAATGCTCGGGTTCATGACATGGCTTAACTGCTTCTTGTGGATTCATTAACTCTAGTAGTTGTATTGGGCATTAATAGGTTGAATTTTTGGTGCAATGACAATCATCTGTGTAACAATTGGTTTTAGAGCCTGGGTCACGGGTTCAAACCCCTTGCTTTCATTGGGGGGATTATTACAAGGTGTGCAACCTTAGTCTCCTTGTGATGTGTAGCACATCACTCGGGTTTGTAACATGGATTAACTACCTCCCATGGATTCATCAACTCTGGTGGTTGTATTGAGCATTAATAGATCAACCTTTTGGTGCAATGGCAACCATTTATGCAATATTTAGTAAGGGCAATATCCAATAGAGGATCAACCAATAATTAATAATAGTTGGAAAAGGAAAAGATAGGTGTTTATACATCATGGATCTATCAAGGCATTCAAGAATTATTTCCATATAAACCTACAAAATATTTAACATAAACCATGGGTATTAAAGTAACGATGGAAAATATTCAAATTGAAAAGGAATATTTTATTACACAAGTAGTACCACATTGTTGGCCTTACCATTGCACCAAAAGGTTGACCTATCGATGTCTGATACAAGCATCAAATAAGATCCACGGGAGGCGGTTAAACCATATCACAAATCTTGGAGGGCAGAACTGAACAACCAAGGGGACCAAGGGCACACACTTGCAACAATTCTCCCAATGCGACCGTGGGATTCGAACCCTTGACCAGGATCTGATACCAACTTTGTGCCAAATGACATTTGTGCTTGGGGGTCTAGGAACCAATTCCCATGTTTTGTTCTTCTCAATTTGATTTAACTCTTCCTCCATGACCTTCATCCAACTCTCATCCTTGCTGGGTTCAGAGAATATTTTTGGCTCAATCTGTGACAATAGAGAAAAAATTAATTGTTCCTTATTCTTGGCAAGTCTTCTGTTGGTCTGAACTCCTTCATTTTTTTCACCAATTATTTGATCTACTGGATGATCTTTCTGCACATACTTTGCAGGTGCTCATTCAATCTCTTCACATTATTCTTCCTCATTTTCCTCATTAACATCAACTTATTCATCTTCTGATTCAATCTCAAAGTTGTTTCTGATAGGCTTAATCTAATTTATATCCTCATCAATCTTGGCATTGATGCTTTACACCATCTTGTGTCGCCTCTTGTTGTAACACTTGTACGCTTTGCTCTGAGTGGAATATCCTAAAAATATTCCTTCATCACATCTTGAATCAAAGCTCCCCAAATTTTCAGCTTCTCTCTTTATGTAGCATTTTCTACCAAATACTTTGAAATACTTGATAGATGTGGGGTCTGCCATACCACAATTCATATGGATTCTTGCCACTATTTTCTCTTAGAACAGTTTTGTTCTGAATGTACATTGGAGTGTGAACTGCTTCTTTCCAAAATGTATCTATCAACTTGGCCTCACTCAACATTACTCTAGCCATATCTTTTACTATTTGGTTTCTTCTCTCCACAACTCCATTTTGTTGTGGAGTTCTTGGTGTAGAGTATTGCCTCTTGATTCTATGATTTTCACAATACTCACTGAATTTACTTGATGTAAATTCTCCATCTCTATCTGATCTTAGACACTTAATTCTTCTCTCGGTCTCGTTTTCCACCAGCTTCCTGAAAAATCTTAAACTTCTCAAATGCTTCAGCCTTCTCCTTTAGAAATGTTACCCATGCCATTCTATTATAATCATCAATTAGTAGCATGAAATAAATCTCACCTTCCAACCCTCTTACCCTTGTGGGACTACACATATCAGTATGAACTATTTGCAAGGGTTTTATGGTTGAATAATCCTTTGTTGAAAACTTAACACTTGTTTGCTTTCCTTGTTGGCATCCTTTGCAGGTAGTGTTTGCAGGATTGGTTATTTTAGGTAAGTTTCTTACTAGCCCTTTTGAGCTTATTTTGACTAGATTGTCAAAATTAATATGCCCCAATATTCTATGCCATAACCAACTCTCATCTACTTGGCTTATTAGACAATTTTAGCCTTTTACTTCACAAAGGTTGTAGAGATTCCTATTTTTCCTTACTCCTTGTGCAATTGTGTTACCATTCTTTCTTATCTTACAACCTTCAAAATTAAATATAATTTTGTAACCATTGTCACACATCTGGCTAACACTTATAAGGTTATATTTCAACCCTTCAACATAAAGGAAATCTTTTGTCTTATTCTTCCCCTCTAGGCTCAAGATTCCTTTACCACAAATCTTGACAGCAGTATTATCACCTAAGCTTACTGATCCTTCTTGACACTTCTTGAGTTCAATGAATTTGCTTCTATCTATAGTCATATGCTTGGAGCAACCACTATCAATTAAACATAAATTTAGTTTCTTTGCATGCAATGTTGTCTTGGCAATCATAGATTGAGTGGAACTTTGATCTTTCTCTTGCCACACCTTCTTAGGTTTCTTTTCAATCTTCTCTCCCTCTTCCTTAGGAACCTTAGATTCCTTCAATATTGGGGTGTGTGTTTTTCTTCTTCTCAAACTGAACATTTTGTCTTATAAGCTTTGTTCTATAGTTTCTAGCTATATGACCAAAATTGTTGCAGTTGTAATAGATTAAATTCATATCAACTAAGGAGCAAATGTATTTTTTCTTACATAATTTGTACTCCTCTTAGGAATGACTACATTCTCTAGCCCTATGACCAAACTGATTACATGTGTAACAATATCCATGAAATTATGATGAATACTTGGTCATAGTATTTCCATGAGCTGGATGAGGTGGTCTTCTTTGTCTTGTTCTCCTTGGATCATGCACTCTTGTAAATCCATCAACATTCATTTTTGTTATGTTCCTCTTCTTCTTTTGTTGATCAAGAATTGGTTGGTTATTCTTCTTGTCTACAATTGGCTTCTCTAGTTCATCTGATTTCTTCATCTCAATATAATTCTTCTCTTCTCCAACAACACCTTCCTTACAAGGTTTCTCACCACTTGAACTTGACTTTTCTTTTGTTCTAAATATTTCATAAAGTTTTGCAGACTCATTGATAAAGGAACTCTTTCCTTTCTCCAACCCTAAACATGATTTCTCCTTGTTAGGGGGCTTTTGAGTACTCAATAGCTCATCCAAAAAAAATTTCTCCACCTTTTAGCTTTAATCCTTTTTCAACTTTCTCTTTAGCTTTATCTAAATCCTTTCTTAAGGCAATTACTTCTGCTTCAAGCTTCATGCATTTGTCCATTTCAAATTCTAATTTGGATTTCATCACTTCTTCCATTATTTTAGCTTCCTCCACTTGAAGCTTTAGACTAACTACCATCTGATTAGATTCCTCATGATCTTTAGTTAGCTTATTATTATCCCTTTTCAGGCCTTCAACTTTATATTAATAGAAAAAGTATCCCTTTTTCTTGCATTTAGAAATAATTAACAACAAATAAACCTAAGGTTGCCTTAAATTAGTGTTGTAATGTGTTTTACACATTCACATTAAGTCTAGGGACCTTTTTAATAAAATAGACTTAATTGTGCCTTATTTAGGGTGTTGTAAAGTGTTTTATTACACTTTGACACTAATCTAGGGATTTATTAATTAATTGAGGTTAATTGGCCCGTTTAATTCAAATCCAAGCCTTATTAATTGTATTTTTCAAGGATCTATCCTAACACCCATTAATGATATTGCATAACATTTACATTGGCAAAGTTGGAGTCCTATAAAACTATGTTAGGACACATTCACCGCTTTAGGCGAATGGGTCCTCCTAACTTAGGAAACCCATTTTTTTTGGCATATTTGAGGTGGGTTTTTGATGTTATTTCACCTCCTTGAAGCTAGGTCCTAGAAAATTATGCTCGGACCCATTCGACACTTTGGGTGAATGGGTCCTCCTAACCTAAGATTCTCCTTTTTGAATTTATTTGTGGTAGGATTTTAATGATTTTCAATCTTAGATCTGATTTCGGCTTGGATTATTTGGATTTTGAGGTTAATCCTTAGATTTAATATAAATATAAGGCTAATTCACATAGTTTCACCTAGAAATTTATATTATTCAAGCATTATAGGAAACTTATGATGAAGAGAGCATTAAAGAGCATTTCAAAGGCAGATTATGGAAGTCTTATTGTAGCAATTCAAGATTATATCATTATGTCAAAGGCATAGTGCATCAAGCATGTGGTTGAGATAATATTGTTGATGTAGTATTGAAGATCCATTTGCAAGCATTATTTCACATCTAATTTTAGATTAAGATCTACATTCTTCATGGCCACTTCATGTTAGTTTGCAGATTTACATTCCAAGACATCATCCAAGGTATTATCATTTCATGTTTCATGTTTCATGCTCCTATTTCATTAGTTCATCAAAAGGTTTAATTACCTAAATGAGGTTTGACCAAGGCAAACCCCTATCCCATAACAATAAATAATTTTTTCTCCTCTTGGATGTGTGTTTGTAGGTTTTTAGGTTGAAGATCTAGTGGAGAACAAGATTGAAGCAAAATTGTCAAAGTTGTCAAGTTGCAAAGTTGTCATCTATATTGCAAGAACATGAAAATAAGGTTACAAAATTTGTTTCAGACTTTCGAGAGTTGAGCACCGAGGAGCTGGAAGTGCAAAAATTAGGAATACAACCTAGAAGTTAGTTTTTCAGAAACCTTAATAGGGACCCGTTCACCACTTGGAGAGAATGAGTCCTTAGTCACCTAAAAACAAGAAGTTTTTAGTAAGGTACACATTGTTTTAGCCTCTCAAAACTTCCCTTATTGTTGCTATAATACTTAGGATTGATTTCTTATTGTTATTTGCATCCTATCATACACACAATTGCACGTTTTGTAGGAAAAACTTGGGTGATCCCCCAATACTGGTGTAGACACTAAAAATTGACCATTTTTGTTTGGTCAATTTACCCCTAATTCAACCAATTTCATATCTTCTATATTAATTAAATAATACCCTATTATTTAATTAATATTCATTATTCATTATCCCTTCGTCTTAATCTATTTCTTCTATCCTCTTTAAATCCTAGCCTAAAGTAAATAGTTACCTTTTAATTATTTACTCCCATCACTTATCCCTTTCCTCCAAAAATAAAATAAATAATACATTTATTTAATTCCCCTCATGTCACATCCTCCATAATCTTCTTTTAATCATGATTAATTTGCATAATATTGGATCAAGGATGTGCACATTCCTAATCCTTGATTAGGGAGGTGTCACATCCTCCATTTAATATGCAAGTGGATCTTAATCTCCCTCCATTACCCTAATAATCTCACTTGCACAAATTAATACTTGATTAATTAGCCTAGTCTAACCCATGGTCAACCCCCTAATAAATACTACCCACATCCCAATGGAATTTTTAGTTCCATTTTATTCTTCCAACATCCCTCATGGAATTTTTAATTCCATTTACAATCCCCATGTCCTTTTTAATGGAATTTTAAATTCCATTTATTCATCCAAGGATTTTAGAAGAATTTTTAATTCCTCTTCCCTTTCTCCAAGGAATATTAAATTCCTTTTTATTCACCCCATGTCCCTAAGGAATTTTTAAATCCTTTTATCATTCCTATGCACATTAAAAATGAATTTTTAATTCCTTTGGTCAAATATTTATCTCAACCCTTAATCCTCTTTCAAGAATCAATCTTGGCCATTCATTCATTTCTCTCTATTGCTAATGACTAAAATGCTTAGTCATTTTTCACACACATTCATTCTAGCACATTCAATCATCTCAATCTCTCAAGCTCACACACTACCATCTTACATCCATAGCCAAATCCACCATCCTTGCACCCAAATCAAGCAGAATCAAGTCGTTATGCTACCAAAATCATCCTAGAGCACACATATCAAGCCATCAAAAGGGGCAAACAAACTCATCAAGCTCAAACAAGGTAATATTTTGGTATTTTATTTACAAGTTTGAGTTTCAACTTTAAGCCCTAATCTGAGTGTTTTGTTTTATTTTTATCCTTTGCTTGAGTTTATTTCTTGCATTTTAGATGGGGTAAAAACATTGCACACAATTGGTTTACAATTTTTGGCCAAACTGAACATTGAACTGATTTTTTTAACTTAATCTTCACTTTCGGGCACCTATAGCTGCTAAACCATTAGGAATTTGAAGATGATTCAAACTAGTGATTTCTAAAATTTTGTGTGTAGATTCTAAATATATATATTTTTAAAATAATTTCAATCAAATTGCATTTCTTTTTCCATCTCCTTCAAAAACTAGTTTTTAACAGTAAACACCAGTTTCAAAGACTGATGTTCACCGTAAACAACATAACTTTTTTTCTATAAAGGATAAAATTCTAATGTTTCAAATTTGGCTTTGTAACTACGATATCTAGCATGTTCATTTGGTTTCATAGTGTTTTATTGATTTTTTTTTTAATTAAGTTTTGAAGTCAAACCAATTACAATTTAGACATTGGCAGATTGTATACAACGTAACTTTTTTTGTATGTATCGAAATCATTTTTTCTTGCTGGATGAAGGACATCAATACCTACCACGAACATATTTTTCAATTTTTTTTTTGATAACCTACTATTTTTCCACATGTGCAAAACATAGAGCTTGATTTTTCGGTGAAAAACCTACATTCACAAGAAATAAAAAATAAATATAATAATAAAATTAAATATATTTAAAATTATACTTTTTGGGAAGCTTATAATAAGGACTAAATACTTACAAAAAATAAATTTTAAATGAATTCATTTGATCCCCTAAAAGATAAATCAAAAGTGGTTTTTTATCAGCATTTTGATAGGTGTAAAGGAGACTCCATTATAGGTATGGTTTAAAACTAGCGGGGTTCTATCTAAAGGGGTTTGATATAAGGTAGTTTGATCAAACCCTCTTCAATTGAAATACTTTAAATAGAACTTTTCAAGGATTACATTATTATATTTTCTAAAAATAAGTGATTTTAGCAAAAATCAGGATGTCCCAAAAAGTGTAAACCACTATTGTGGGATCACCCACCTAGTGGTTTATCATCTTGATCAATTCATTTTGATAAACCCTATTTTTTATTCTAAACAAAATTCATCTCTCAAAATGTATAGATATTCTAAGGTAGAAATGAGTTCTCCTTCCAGATCTATTTCAGCTTCCTCTTCACCAAAGATGTTTACCCATACCATACTTTTGTTTCACTGAATCCTTGGCCATTAAGAGAAATTATTCTTCCTCTTCTTCCTCCATTATAAGAGCATAGTATGGTTCATCATATGACCTATCATTAGCATTAGATGAGTCAGTCTCTTCTTGAATATACATGATCTTTTTATTCTTTGCAAGGTTCTTCTTCTTAGGATAGTAAGGTATCTTCATCTCACGATATTTTTCTTGTTTAGGTTTATCCTTCTTGTAGGGGAATTTAGAAGAAAAATGTCATATTTTACCACAATCAAATCACTTGAAGGATAACTTACGTTTGTACTTACGAGATCCTCTTTTGTCTCTTGATGAAATTTTCCTCTTCTTCATCATTCTTATCACTCCTGGATGTGGTAGTCTCAACCTTGTCTTTCTTAGGAGGTACACTTTTCTTCTTGTTGGAAACCTTGAAATAAACTTCCTTACTAGATGGTTCTACATCTCCCATCCTCATTTCATATGCAGTGAATTTACCATGCAACTCATTAAGTATGAGTTTGTCTATTTCTCTTCCTTCCTCTATTGCAGAGATCTTGGGATCATATTTGTTTGTCATTGACCTTAGAACTTTCTATATAGTGACATTTTATTTCAATTCTTCTCCATATCCTCTAATAGATTTTACTATATCTTCAACTCTCAAAAGATAGTATGTAATATTCTCCTCTTTAGTCATATTCAGGCCTTCAAATCTAGTTCTTAGCACTTGAAGCTTTACCGACTTAACCTTGTCATATCCTTCATAGATATTTTTTAGCTTATACCAGATATCATGTACAGTCTTACAATGCACAATCTCGCCACACACAAATCTAGATAAACTGCAGCTAATGGCATGCCTTGCTCTTTTATTGTTATCATAGTCCTTCCCAATAGCATCAATGGGAGGAGTGGGAGGAGGGACATAGTTAATCTTGATAGACATCCAAACATCAAATCTTAGAGACCCCAAATATGCCTCCATTTAATGGCACCAAAAAGAATAATTTGTTCCATCGAATAAAGGTAATTTTTTTGTGCAAGAACCTTCTTGATAGTTCATAGTGTTCACTCTACTAGAATCTACCCAAGCTGATTAAGCTTCAGCTAGGGAACCGAGCTCTGATACCAATTGTTGGCTTTACCATTGCACCCAAAGGTCAAACTATTAATGCCCGATACAAGTGTCAGATAAGATCCATGAGAGGAATTTAAACCATGTCTCGAATCCTGGAGGGCGGTGCTGAACAACCAAGGGGACCAAGGGTGCACACTTGCAACGCATGCTTCATGCTCACTAATTTTCCAACATATAGGAAAATGGTTGCATTTATTATATGCCAACTCAATGATATTAAAGTCACCATGCATGATTCTAAAGGCAAACCCTAATCTATTGCTAGAGAAGAGGTCTTTCAAAACACTAGTACAAAAACATCAATATATGACTAAATAAACTACTAAAAATTGCATATAAATGACTAATTTTGGTCACGTGACCATTATTACTTTATTGCTGGTCATTTATAATGCGACCAAATTTATGACTAAACTATTTTAGTCATATTGATTTAATCATTGATTTGGTTATTGATTTGGTCATTCATTTAGTCATTAATTTAGTCATTGATTGTTGTTAACTAGTCATTTATTTAGTCATGGTAGTGATTTATTTCGTCATATATTTAGTCATTGATTGTTGTTAACTAGTCATTTATTTAGTCATGGTAGTCATTTATTTAGTCATATATTTAGTCATATGTTTATTCATTAATTTAATCATTACTTTAGTGATATATTTAGTGATATATTTAGTCATTTAGTCATTTTTATTTAGTGGTTTCCATTAATTGGTAGTAAATATAGTCATGAAATGAATAATTTATTAAATACCACAAATTTTATAATGCAAAACTAACATAATATTAAACTTGAACTAAAACATAAAAGAAAATAAAAATATTACATATACGAACAAGCTACAACATGCTAGAATTAAAAGATTGATTCAACATCATGATAAATAAAGGTAATCTGCAATAAAAAATTTAAGGAAAATATATACATATACATATATATATATATATATATATATAAAGTTATAAGATATCAAAGTTGTCTAAGAGTATATATGTAAATATAATAAAAAATGTCAAAGTTGTCTAAGAGTTTCCAACTCTTTCAAATACACCATGATAATTAAGATCCCTAAACAACACATTCAAAATACTACATAAAGCAGTGCGCCAAGATATCTAACAACTAGTACATGATAGACATGTTCAACTATGTCATTTTTTACAAATATTTTAGTGGCCACTGTGTGAAGGTTCCCTCTTTCTCTTTAAGATGAACAACTCCATCTATTTTGTCTTCATAAACAAGGGGTATGTTACTTGTGACCTTTAAAATGTTACATTTGTATTTCCCGTTCCTTTCAAGTTGAATCCATGTACAATAGATAGGGATTGAATTTTTCCAATTCCCACAACATCACCATCAAATGGATCCAACACCCTAACTTTATCACCTTCTTTGAGTTTATCAATACATTTCTGCAAAAATAAAAAACAATAACACATTATATTACATAGGTAATGATTACCATTGTTTGCATAATAAAACAACCATTACTTACTTAAATAGTACTTGCATGTGTGTGAAAATAATTGCAAAAGGAAAATTTCAAAAATAATTCCAATGATACCTTATGAATGTTTTACCTTGAAAATTACCTTAGCAGTCTCACATTTTTGCTGATCAAGATGTCTGGTAGTCTAGATGATGATTATCATCAATAGGGTATAAAGTCAACCAAAAAGAGAATGGGGGAAAGGGATTAGAGTAAGCATATATTCCAGGAACCATTCATCAATCTAATTTACTAAAAAACCAACACTCATAGAAGTGCTTACAATGTTACTATTAGCCTCATGCTAATTAGATACAAAGGCCACACATATAAACACTACATTACCATGCATGCATACCCGACACATAAAGTTATGACAACATTGTTACACATAAAAAAGGTAGCTAATGCACAAAAACAAAGAATGTAATATGAGATCACTACTACTACTACAAGGTGAAGGTGAAATACATTGGGATGTACAAAAATAGTGGCATTAAAGCTCTGAAACATAACCCCATGTAGTCAACATAACCTTGTCAATGATGACATATAAAATAAGAACAAAGAACAAAATGTATCAAGGCAACATGTGAAAGCCATTAAGAGAAGTCATTGAGGAAACAATGCAGTCTTTCTCTGTGGATTTCATAGCAGTAGTAAAGGAGTAACAAATAAGGTTGGATGTAGAGGTCACATAAATAATAGAGAAAGAGCCTTTCACTGTTAGAAAGTAGTGTAAGAGTATGCAGAAAGAAGTAAGGAATGATGTCCAATGAACAAGTAGTAGTGGAATTCCATGAAATTAAGAACACGATGATAAGCATGGCACCAAGGAATGTAAGGAAAAGTGAAAAGACAACAAGAAACAACCATCCTGTCTTCTAGCATTGTTTTCCACCCAAATCACCAAAGGTTGGAGATCCATTAAGTGGGATAAAAGTTTGTAACAATAAAAGGATTTAGAAGTTGTCATAATAAAAGACCATTGACAAGAATACATGACAGTGATTTGAGAAATTGAAATAATATAGAGTATGCAGTAATAGTAACCAAAGGTTTTCAAATGTTGTCTTAGAAATAGAAAGTGAAGCAAAATTTTGCCTTTGTCTATTTTTGATTTTTGGCTTTATTTTTTGTATTCAGGATGATCTGCGCACAAATAGGTTGTATTATTGACAGACACACAATGCACCATGTAGTGGTTGTGTGTTTTTTAATAATCACTTCCTCCTCAGTTAGAAGTTGAACCACGTGTCGGCTTGGCAGACATTTTCTTGAATCCTCTTTTCATGAATATGAGATTATCTGCACGTGTGACACGTCATCCCTTTGCACAAGGAAGCTATATCTTTAGAGTGTTCACTCGAAGACCGTCAAAATAAATTTTGCCTTTTCTAATGAAGGGACATGAGTTGGTGCTGCCAAAGCCACTTGGGTGATCGACAAGACCTTTTCCAGAATGTCTTTCTAGGATCAAAGTGATTACGAGGGCTAATCCTGTTGAAATATCTAAATGATATAAATGTGGTCGTTGAAAGTTGATGAGCAGGATTCCAACGACCAAATAAAAGATCTAGGATCGGGTTTCCAAGCTATCAGGTGTGGACATCTGGCAGTCATTAATACTGAACAAGGTTGGCGTTTCTCTCTTTTGGGTGGCTATATATTGAGAACAACAACATAATGAAAGGGTTCCTTAAGTTTTCCTATTGGAAAAGGTTTCCTTACCTTTCTTAGTTAGTAGAAATATTTTCTTTTAAAGTTTATAGAACACTGCTTCACTCTGGCATGTTATGTCTCTTTTATGATCAAACTATTATCAGATTGGAATTCGATCTCTATTTTAAAGTTCATCTATATTTGAAGTACAAGTTATTTTGAGGAAATATTTGAAACTGTGCATGATATGGTATATTTTAGTATTTCTTTCTTTATATCTCTGTCCAGAATAGAACACTGTGTCTTGCTTAATCTGAATAGTTTGATTATCAGATTTCCATGTTGTCTGTGTATATGACTAAATTATAATCTTTAGAGACTGGACTATGTCATTGGACTTCTCGATTTTCTTTTTAGGGTTATCATTTCTTCATGATATTCTATATTAGGAGGAAGGGTTTATGTTACTTCTAAATATTCTCTATTAATTCTAGAACTTCTATGTTTGATTTAGATCTTAATATGCACTTCTTGCGGGTCGATTGAATGACTGCATCTGTGCTTGTATCGAGCCTCTGTTGTTCATTCTGATGGAGCCTCAAATTTTTTTCTTTGAGTTCCATTATTATTTTACCACATTACTGGTCTGTCATGCTATTTAGAAGAAACGTAAGGTTGGGGGTTTTATTTTTTCCTTCAAAGAATCCTAATGTTCTATCTAAAGCCTTGGTTTGGATTTTTCCATTACCTTTTTGAGGGAGGTTTTAAAATAACTTATGTCCCATTGACTCATCTAGGCTGGGCCCCCTTTTTATAAACAACGCTAAATATTTTTCCTAACTTTATTATTTCCTAAGTCTAGGTTAGCCCATGCCCCATGTTTTAAGAAGAACTTTGAGCCATCGTTTGTCATTGGCCTAGGCAGTGTCCCCTTTCCCCTTTTTAATAATTGTTTTATTTTGCAGGGAATATTTTTAAGTGACCATCAATCATCCTACGGTTGATCCTGACTGTTCCCCGTGATCTTGTGATGCCTCACCATTGGGTTTCAACTGATTTGCAAAATCATGGGAAAGTGCCATGTGTCGCGGCTACCGACACTGAAAAAGGATTAATAAACTGTTTTAATTTTGTGTCGGGTTTTAATACATTATATAGTGGGTTACTAAAACAGTTGCGAGATGCACATGCTCAAGATCTACGATGGTATTATAATCTTGATGAAATGTTGCTTGGTGGTTATGTTCAGTGCTGGTGACTGCTGCGAGTGAACAGGATTGTCGATGGTGGGAATCAATGGTTGCCCGCCATCGTGATCCAAAGATACAGGATGTTTAGTGATTGCGATATCATGGGAAGACGCCACGTGTACTCCTTTGGTGATGTATATTGTGGTGGGCCCTCAATGTTGACATAGAGTTTACATCAACCTTTTTGAAGGTGGTCGTTCGATGATTTGACAAAAACAAAAGATCGACGACTGGAATTTAAATTTGCATCAAATGCCATTGGAGCCATTGGCGCGACATGCAAATGAGATTTAATGGCACATGAGACATTTACTGGCTCAATTCGATTGGCCTAAAGTATATGCTTTCATTCTATTTTCACCACAAAGGCATTCAAGTATTTTCGAAGCAGTTTAGAGCCAGAGATAAAGTTTTTCGAGCAATCATAGCGAAATTTTGGTTCTCTGCAAGGCATGAAATCCCGTGAGTTATTTTCTATGCTGCTTGGTTTAATTTAACTATGATTTTTGTGAAGGGTTGTAGTATGCTGGTCAAAGGGTTTGTTGATTATCATCGTAAGGTTACTGGTCCATTTGAATTGTGGGAAATTGCAAGGTTTTGTTGTAATTTCATTTCTGGGTAGCCCTAGTTTGTTCAAGGATTTGAATTTTAAAGAAGCCCTAGTTGTTTAAGATGGCACCACCAAAGCAGCATTCCGACCATATTGATTATTTGCAGAGGAATTTATATGATGAATTTCTAGATCAACTCCCGTTATCAACAAATGACACGAAGTGGGGTTTGGTTTTAATGAGTGGAAAAACCCTAGGCGAAGGACTAGTGTGCAAGAATTATAATATTGCAGATGCTAGGGTTCCTATGACTGGTCTGGAAATGTTTAGGCTGTGGTATGGATAGAGAATCTTACCTCACCCTTTTTCTAATAGTTGGAGATATGAAATGGGGAAACTAGTAGTGCCAAATGTGTTTCCTGATGTTGACCTACTCAGAGCAGTGGCAACACGGTATGACCCTATTACAAGGGTAATAAGGGATAATGATGGTGGGATTCTGTTAAGTATAAGCGTAGATGAGATTAAACAGGTTTTGGATTTGAGTGATTTTAGCTCATTATTGGTCCCAATTGATCTTGAGGAGATGAAGTAGGAATATGCAAGGTCAAAAACTCTCTTCAGATTGAATTTGCTTCCTCCTCATCTGGCCAGGGCAGGCAGTTCAATAATTCATATCGGCCCAAGTGACCAGGAGCCTTTCAGGCTGAGCTGTTTTGCCAATCACTTTTTGGCAACATTTTATTCACTGTGCTAGATTTTGGGATTCAACCCTAACAACGTGATGCCAATTGCATACATGTTCATGGGGGCTCAAATTCAGCATCCTAGTTTCTCTATGGTGTATGACTATGCATCTTTTCTAGTAGAAAAGATACATGAGGGTTTGTTGAAGTTGCATGTGGGGGATGTTGGCACTCCTTTCTTTTGGTACTCCCTATTAATGCATACATTCTTGTACAAGAATGTCGGTTTCTTCTAAAAAAATATGGAGTTGAGGAAAGAAGTGTATGGAGAAAGATTACCAGTATAGGTTTGGAGTGCAGAACTATCTTACAATAGGGGAGGTGCCAGTTTTGTGCAATTTTACAATTACTTTACCTCTAGACTCAGGGCTCGGTTGGTGGTAAATGTGCCTAGAGTTCCTGAGGATTTAAATGACTTCCTTAGACCAAAGGTGAGGAAGCTTGATTTGAAGGTTCCCACAATTGGGGTGACATCATCTTGTACCCCATAAGCACTGTCCTAAGGGTATATGGTTTCCAGGGAGCCCCACATATTCTCTCATTTAATGTACCATCAAGAATGGGATTTGCCAAGGTCATGTGGCAACTAGGTTGTATTCACGAGGACAACCTGACAGAGAGAGGAAAAGGGACTTTGTTCCCTGACTACACTGTTGTTTCTGATTTTGTCTTTTCCAAGGGAGGATGGGTCCACTTTGGAAGGTTTTTTGATGATTTCCATTTGAGGAGTGGCTCTAGGAGGTAGCATGACCCTGAGGGATTCTTTGCCTTGTTCAAGCAACAAATTAAAGGTGGCAGGTTTGCACATGAATTCAATTTTCTTAAAGACCTAATCAGAAATGAATTTGATTTGAATAGGCAAGAATTAAAAAAATAAAAATAGATTGCAAATGAGAATCTACTAGCCATAGTGCATAAAATGGATCCAAAATATGATCGATTAATGGAGTTCACTCTATTTCACAAGAAAATTGCTTTCTTGTTGGATAACTTCAAAGAAATCATGGGCACCTTTATGACCAAGAGGGTCAATTTGGAGTTAGACTTTGGAATTCAAAGACCAGAATCAGGGCTTGAAGAAACAAGGCCAACTTATCAGCCCTCAGTTGATCGGCCTCTGTACAAGAGAAAAAGAAATGAAAGTAGTGATGAGGAGGAGGGGGATAAGAAAGGGAAAAAAATAATGAAGGAATCATCACAACCAGGTAAAATGATCAGAGTACCTGGAGGGATAAGTATTTTTGATCTGGATTCACCACCGAGAAGTGATCCTGTAGTGCTACCATCAGAGTCAAGCCCTAAGAGGTAGATAGTTGAGGAAACACAGGTTACTTTGATGGATTAAATAATTGTTACAAACCAAGACATGCAGGTTGGTATCCCTTCCCCTCCTAGATCAACATAGTTGGTGTTATCTGATATGGAAGTAAAGGGGAAATGTGTACAAGATGCCAGAATGGAGGCCTACAAGGCATTCTTGGACGATGATGAACTTGTAAAGACTCTTTTATTCTTGCAACTAGTGTAGAGGATGAAGCTAGAAAAATACTAGGACAAATGCAAGAGTAGGAGAGAATCAAGACCTGATAGGTCTGAGTAGGAGAATGATGATGAGGTTAAGGCCGAACTGATGGAAGAATTCAAAAACATCACTCCTGAGGAGGGAAGGGGACTTGTGACTTAGGTTGGTGTCCTAATTTTTCCTGAGTGGGACATTGCCGATGCAGTAGAATTCAATGCTATTTTACAGTCCAAGCACCCCATACAAAATAGTGAAGAAGAGGTTAAGGTAGCTCTGTAGGACTCTGCCTTCAGTGAGGAGTATGAAACTCTAGCAATACGGGCATTGGCACCCCAAGGAAAAAAGCCAAATGTAACTGATATTAGCCCAAACTTGAGGGGAGGGTTAATAATCAGAAGAGCTTTTGAAACTTCAACTACATAAGCTACAAGCCCGACTGTAAAAGTGGCCAAATTATCCCAAAAGACAGTTAAAAGGGAAGAGGCTGAAAAGAAGAGCTTGATGGAGAAGCACAACATCATAATTGGAGAATATAGTAGGATGCAACAAAGGAATGTTGAGCTGCAATCTGAAGTAGATAGGTTGAAATATGGGCAGGTAGGAGAATCCTCCAATGCTCATGGTATCAGGGCATTACCTTCTATTTCAGGATCAGTCCCCCTACTTCTCCAATTATTTTTATTCCAGGATCCCCCATCCAGACACCTTCTCTCAGTCCTACATTAGGGCCAGTTGAGAAAGAGGTTGAATAATCTGTAGATCCCACTAAGAAACATATGTTAAATAAGATTGCAGAGTTATAGGCTGCTTTAAAAGTAAGTGAGGATGGAGCAGTTTCCAGGAAGAATGAGGTGGTTGACACCATTTTGAGGCACTTAAATGAGAAGGTTGATGGTAGATTACCATAAGTACATTCTTTATATTCTTTATTCTTGGATGCAATAAGAAATATTAATAGGGATTGGGAAATAGTTTTACCTTTGGCTGAAAAGTGGATCCCTAGGGCCAATGATTTGGATATTATGTAAAAGGCCTCTAGATTTGATGTAGATAATAGGCCCCACTCATTGAATCCTACTCATATTTTTTTGAAATCACTGAAGGGCTTCCAAGCCCTACCTGATGATTTGAGTAGGAGAATTATGGAGCTGGTAAAGAGCTTTGATGATTGGAGTGATACATTTTTACTCGATATAATTGATGCACAAGGAAACATTAAATCATTGCAACAGTGATAGGATAGGGCGGATGAAGTTATCTATGCACAAATCAAATTGATTTGTGATGATGCTGACTATGATTTGTTGGTGAGTAGTATGGATAAAATAATTAACACCAACACATTCTTAGAGTCTTTTGAAAGAGAGGCCAATCAGGTTGCAGTGAAATACACACCTTACAGTACTAAGGTGAATGAGGTAGTGAATTTTGATTGGCCAACAAATGAAGAGTATTAGAGATCGGTGGACAAATACTTAATTGAAGAGGAGTGAGACAGTGTATACTACCGATAACTAACAACTCAGTGTTTATGGTTATAACTGATTATGGTTTTGTCTCCATGGTGTATTTTTGGCACAGGTTTTGAGGTTTGGCCAACGTAGCGACTATTCTCTAATGAGTGGAATTAACAAGAAGATGCTCCGGGACTCGGTGATTGTAATCATATTTTTAAAATGTCACAGAGCGGTCCAATTGATCGGTGACATGTGTATTTTTTGGCCCAATGCTTGTTTGCTCCTTCATTCTCTATAAGAAGGATTTCAAGGCCAGAAATAGGGGTTAGAAAGTTAGATATTTTTAGGTCAAGTCTAGGCATAGTTGCAGAGCAAGTTGTAAAGCTTGTTGATTCAGTGTAAATGCAATTTAGATTTTGTGTCATTCTGTAGTATGGTTTTGGATTTATGAAAGTTTGATGTTTCATGATAGTACTAGCATTTGATTTATAATGATTCATCTCAAGCTCATGTCTCTCCTTTGTATAAGCATATCATAATCTTGAATAATATAATCAAAGGTTATTGCGTTCATCTCAGTGTTGTGGTGTGTACCATTTTCAATTTGGCTTTAATTCAAAGAATTAATTAAAATGCTTGAATGGAGTTATAGGTGGGTATGTTTATAAAGCGATTTGGTAAGAAGTATTGGGTTAGGATATAAATTGATGATGTTGTAAGGAAATATTATCAGAGATCGTATATGCTATGTGTTTGAATCTATCATAGAATTTTAAATGTTTGTGAATTTGACTCCCCAATGGTATATGACACTGGTCTAAATCGTATTTGTTTGTGAGGTTCTATGTCTGCTTATCTTTGCTTAGAGCTTGCTTTGAAATTGCAAATCAAATGACAATCTTAAGTAATGAAGTATTGTTGTAACCATATCATGCTCCAAGTAGTTGATACTATTGATGAAAAGCCAATTCAATTCAGTATTATCCTATTCTATTGAGCTATTAAATGAGATTATCTGTTAATTATTAATGATTGTTTATAAGCTCGGTGAAAATATTATAAACACATTAAGGGGACCACCCTCCTGGGTTTTGTAGAGCCTAAAGTGGAGGAGGTTTATTGTTAAAATCCTCGTTAGTTGGTCTAGGTCCTTCGAGTTGCCCTTGAATAGAATTGGAAATTCTATAGGTAGAATAGAAGATCAACCTGGTTACCTAGTAAAAACAACCAACACATTCTCCTCCCAACAATGAAGGGAAGTGGTGTTCTGTGTCTATTATATCACTCATAGAAGGAAACTTGTGGTTTTGAAATGTTGTAAAAGCGTTGGCGTATCGCCATTTTTTATAATTTTTCTATTTGCATTTCTTTCTACCCCTTTTCCCAAATTTAGAGAAGAGTCAGCTTTCTATAAAAATCTCAGAGGTATTTAGTGTGGCGCATATTGTCCCCCAATTGGTGAATTTCCCATAAGACTGTTAGGGAGGCACAAGCTTTGATGATCAATAGTTCTTTTTCTTGCATGCTCTGTGGGACTAATTCCAAAGGCCTAATTAGAAGTCAGAAATATTTCTAAATAAGACCAAAGGAAGGAAACTAAAGGTTTCATGCGTAGGGTTCAAACAAGAGCACCATTGAAGGGTAACTTTTAGTACTCTTAGTTACCAACCTCGGTACCTAGGAGAAGAAGAGTCATAGGTTCTGTATCACCTGTGAGAAGTAGTAGAGTAATGAGTAAGAGTCTGGATTTTAGAGCCTTATCTACTCCGCATGGAGGCTAAAGTTTCCAAATAAGAATACCAGTTTACCCAATATATAGGAATCTTTTCTCCATGGCCCACGTACCCCTCCTGATCCCAAAAACTTTATAACCTGGGATAGTGGTAGTCCACTACTACCACCTACTCCACCCGATGTCTGGCCTGCCATACCCACTAATGCCCTCAAGGCTATTCCAAAATTTTTCTGGGGAGGACTTTAAAACCCCTTCCGAGTACCTCCAAGATGTAGCATAAGTGTGTAGGGTGCACAATATCATAGAGGAAAATATTTCTATGAGATTGTTGGTCGCTTCTTTCAAAGGGAAGGTTCAAGACTAGTACAAATCTCTAACTTCCGATTCCATCAGCTCGTAGGATGATCTTAGAGAAAAAAATTTTGAACGCTTTTCGAAGAAAGGAGATTGTTCCTCGCTATTAAATCAACTGATTACTATCAAGAGAGCCCTGCAAGAAGCTATGAGCGATTTAAATACCAGGTTTGAAAAAACCTAGTAGAGGATCCCAACTACTGCATGACCTCCAATTGCTATGGCGTTCATGTTCTTCTTAAAGGCCATCAATTTATATATTGTGGTCCTGATAACTTCCATGGGAGGAGATACTCTACCCGATGCCTACGAGGTGGCGGTACACACAAAGAACACTTTGATAGATGTGGGAAAGCTTCCATTGTGGCCTTCAATGCATTTTTTTACAGAAATATCAAGCACGCCACTCCGAGAAGAGTCTTCTCTAAACATATTTGTGACACAAATGACAAGCATAGCTCCACCCTAGTCTATGTATGTAAACCCTACTGCACAACCAAGCACATCGGGTTCTTCCTCTATAGCAGTAGACCTTAACGATATGAAGAGCTTGATGCCATCCTTCACTAATGAGATAGTTCTCATCAAGCGACAACAAGAAGCTCCTTCGAAGCAAGCAACTCAAACATACCAAGGAGGTAGACCTTTCTATCAACACAATCAACATAGTACATATCAAGGACCTTCGGGTTGGGGAGGTCACCAAGTGGCTTCCGCCAACCAAATAGTTCTGGTTACCATTTTGTTATAGACGGTCAAGGATAGTCATAGCAAGGAGTTGATTCCAGGTCAAAATAACCTGGCGGATGATGAAAATGCATGGTGTTTTCCCTGTAATGATATTCATATGCCTTAGAATTTCCCCAAGGGAAATCTGCAACAAAGGATAGCAGAGCAAAGGAAAAAAGGTGCCCAATGAAACACAGAAGGGTATGAGTCCTCCGAGATGGAGAATGCTCGATTCAGAGCGTAAGTGAAAGGGATGTCCATAGAGAAAGAGTTGGACATTGCACCCGATCAAGCACTTTTCTCTTGGATGGAAGAAGATGCATTTTTTGAAAATGAAGCTCTGACAACCAACACTTTGTAGGTACAGTCAGACTACAACACCAGATCCAAGAGAAGGCTCACTAGGGAATATGTGCCACAAGCTTTGCCTCATTTCCAGTCTAACCAACCACCCTCACATGAAGGACAACTTCCCCAGTCAGCTACTTAGTTGACTGTTCAACCAACTTAGCAACAACGGATTCCACCGTTGCTCGATAAGTTTCTTGATAAGACATCAAACCCATTCACGACAGATCATCTTCCTCTAAAGCCGAGAGAGATTCTGCCATTCAGACAAAGATTCAACTGGTCAGAATGCTCAACGTGGTGGAGCAATTGAAGAAGGAACCTTCTAATGTGTCTCTATGGGATGTGATATCTAACCCTGAGCAAAAGACATTGCTTTGGGAAGCATTGAAAATGAAGAAGCAAGGCCGTAGACAGACAAAGTTCTGCCATGTGATCTTAGTAAAGATAAAGGGCCTGCATCGGAACCTCATATTCGAAAGGTTGCAACTTATACAAATGACACAGATGAAGCAAAAGAGAAAGAGGTAAGCAAGCCAAAGCCCACTCCTTTCTTTTTAAAGTTAATTGTAAGAGATAAAATTTTGCACAATAATATGATTGATTCAG
Source organism: Sequoiadendron giganteum (assembly GCA_007115665.2). NCBI lineage: Eukaryota > Viridiplantae > Streptophyta > Pinopsida > Cupressales > Cupressaceae > Sequoiadendron > Sequoiadendron giganteum. The sequence goes on from CM021100.1 coordinate 109,630,721, forward strand.
GAGCCAGTACAACAGTCATGCCAAAGCAAGTGGTTGATGCCTTAATGCTCAAGTATGAACCTTTGGAAAAGGGAATCATATAGCTAGACAGAAAGAAGGTTCTGACGATTGGTTGGATAAAAGATGTATCCTTAACCCTTTTTTCGTGCCCAAGCGAGACAGTTTCACAAGAGGTAGTTATAATAGACATTCCCTTGGTTTTTGTGATGTGTCTTTCTAGAGATTTCACCACAAATTTGGGTGGATATTTGGCACTAGATTGGTCCCATATGATATTAAGAACCAAGCATGGGGAAAAGATGAAGTTTCTTTCAGAATCTCTGCATCCTGAATAGATAGCGGACAGTGCAATTCTCTATTTTGATGCAGCGCATACTTCTTTTTCAAGACAAGAAGGATACTACATGGAAATTTTTGAGGATGAAGAAGACACAAGCAAGTGGACCCCTGAAGAAGAGGTTCTCCTTAACCAGTTCATTGACTTTGACCCATTCAGAAATTTCCATGTGATGGGACTAGGTACTTATATCATATTTGATGATGACATGGTCCATCTGAAACTGATAAAAGATCGAGAAAGCTATATTGATCTGATGGATAATCGCTTGTGGACCTTATACTTTGATGGTGCTAAATGAAAAGCCAATTCTAGAGCAGGAGTCCGATTACTGTCTTCGATAGGATCAGAGACCCTCAAGGCCTATCAATTCCAGTTTTCGTGCTCAAATAATGATGCATAATATGAAGCATTAATCCATAGTTTGTTTCTTGTTGAGCAGATGGGTGCGAAGAGGTTGCAAGTATTTGGATATTCTGAGTTGATAATGAGTCAAGTTCATGGGAAAGCAAAGGCAAAAAATATGAGGATGAAGGCCTACAAACATTGGATATGGGATTTAATTGAGGGTTTTGAAGCTTTCAATGTGAAATTTATTCCCTGATCCCAAAATAGTATAGCAGATCAAATGGCTTCTATCGGGTCATAGTTTGAGCCAGTTTCTAATTCAAAGAAAAGTGTTGTTCATATTGTTATCTAACCATCAATTCTTGACAATGATCAGATTTCGAAAGTGTTTAAGGATGATACCCAGATAGCCACTTTTATTCAAAAGTCAGAAGGACCTTCCAACCGTTCAGAATCAGAGGTTTGACCGTCCGAAGGGCAGGTCATTTAGCTAAAAGGCAATATAAGCTCCCTTGGGGTTTGATTTCCCTTGAGAACCTTTTTGATTGTGAATATGTGAGTAATCGAAAGCAAAGGTTCACAACCAAATTTTTTTTTATGAAGAGTTGGATGTTGAAAATGACAGAAAGTTGAAAGTCGAAAGAAATGTGCAGTGGGAAGACAAATAAAGGCTAACAGATCTATGTTCTAGGTATGACATATTTATAGCATGGACCTATGACGATCTCAGAGGATATGATCCTCACATAATCCAACATACCATTAACTTGGCGAAAGGGTCAAAATCAGTCCGACAAAAGCAAAGGCCTGTTAATCTGAAGGTCGAAGCACTGATGGCACAAGAGCTCACCTAACTGATTGAATCCCAAATCATTTACTTGATTAAATACTCAACTTGGGTGTCTAATCTGGTACCGGTTCAGAATAAAAATGGTGATATCAGGCTTTGTGTCAATTTTTGAGACCTAAATAAGGCCTTGCTAAAAGATCATTATCCTTTGCCATCCATGGAGCAGATCTTGCAAAGAGTGTTTGGTTCAAAGATGTTCTCATTGCTTGACGGTTTTTCAGGGTACAATCAAGTACTTTTCAACGAAGGCGACCAACATAAAATGATGTTTACCACTAAGTGGGGGATGTTCACATATGCAAAGATGCCATTTGGACTTTCAAATTTTGGTGTGACTTTTCAGCGGGCTATGGACATTGCTTTCGTGGGTTTGATTAATTCAATCATTTTGATTTATCTGGATGACCTAACAGTATTTTTAAAATTGAAGGCTGATCATTTTGATCACCTAGAACAGGTCTTCTGAAGATGCTAAAGGTTCAGGATTTCTTTAAATCCCCACAAATGTGTTTTTCAGAGTACCTCAAGGTAAAATACTTTGTTTTGTAGTGTCTAAGGAGGGAATTGCATTAGACTCTGAAAGAGTTAAATCTATAATGGATTTTCCCTTACCAATAAATCAAAAGGGGTTACATTATTTCTTACGAAAGATCAATTTTGTTAGTTGGCTCCTTTTCGACTTTGCAGGCATTGCAAGGTCCATCAAGTTGATGCTAAAAAAGAATTTGATTTTCAAATGGACTCTCGAAGGCAAGGAAGCTTTCAAGTAGATAAAGAATGCTATCTCCGTTGCTCCGATACTGGCTAATCTAGATTTTTCTAAGGATTTATTGTTATATGTATACAGTGGTTAGCATAGCATAGCTGTCATGCTCACTTAGAGGGAGGGGAAAGATAATGGGGAGGATCCGATGTCTTTTCATTCAAGAACCCTCAAAGGTTACAAAACCAAATATAACTATGTAGAGAAACATGCTTTTTCCATTGTCAAGAGTCTCAAGAAGTTTCGACACCTAGTGTCGGCCAATAAGATCACCATTTTGGTTGCCCACCCGAGTGTAAGAGAATACATCACTGAAGGAGAAATAACTGAAAAGAGATCCAATTGGATCACCAAGATCCTAGAGTATGACATGGATATCAAGCCGACTAAGCTAGTGTGGGGAAGAGGCCTGTGTGAATATCTTGCACAAGAGTTGGGTTCCGAACTTGACAAGGAGATTGATCAAGTCTTTTCAAATCAGTTCACATATGATGAATCCTGGGTGATGGATCAGACACTATACATGTAGAAAGGACACTACCCGACAACTCTCCCATTCCACAAATGAAGATACTACTGGTTGGAAGGCACCAAGTACGTATTGGTTGAAGGAATTCTATTTAAAAGGAACTATGACAGAGTATTACTCCGATGTTTACACAAGTGCCAGGTAGAAAGGGTTTTATAAAAATTTCACAACAGTCCTAAGGGCAGACATTTTTCTGCTAAAATCATCTCTTTTAAAATCATGCGAGCGGGATATTATTGGCCCTCAATGTTTTTTGAAGTGCATCGTTTGGTGCAGAAATGCACCCAGTGCCAATTCTTTGTTGGCAAGAGAATTTTTTTTGCTTTTCCTTTAAGTCCCATTGTAACTGAGGAGCCCTTTGCTCAATGGGGATTAGAATTTGTTGGAATGATAAATCCTATCTCCAGTGCTGGCCATAAGTGGATCCTCACAGTGACTGATTACTTCACAAGATCGGCAGAGGTTATCACCCTGAAAGGTGCTATAAAAGGCGAGATTGTTAATTATCTAGAAGGGCTAGTGACTAGGTTTGATTCGCCAAAGACTATCATATCCGACAATGCTAGAGATTTTGTAGGTTCAAAGGTATCGATTTTTTCTATCAGGAATGGGATCGACCTCAAGACCTCTTCAAATTACTACCCACAAGGGAATGAGTTAGTAAAATTGACAAATAAAAACCTAATTAGGTTAATCAAGTGCATTGGGTCTGAACGACAAAGAGAATGGTACAAACATTTATAAGTTGCTTTGTGGGTAGACCGAATCACGTCGAAGTGGATCCTGAAGACATCTCCCTATGAATTAGTATATGGGAAGGAAGTAGTCTTACCTATTTCTATGGAACTCCCCACCTTACAATTACTAAAAGCCCTAGAAATAGAGGAAAGCGGTGGAATGGAGGTACAAATAGCCGAACTCCTCAAACTGGAGGAAGACAAAGAAAGTGTTTTTGGGACCATGGTTGGCCGCCAGCAGAGGGTCAAGCGATGGTTTGACAAAAAGACTTCCGACCCAAATTTCCAAGAAGGAAGCCTAGTACTAAAATATGATGAACGTACTGCAAAACCAGGGCAACACAACAAATTCAGAGCATTGTGGAAGGGCCCTTTCTGAGTCAGTGTGTGTAAGGAGAAGAATGCATATGAGCTGGAAGATATGGAAGGTAATGCTTTAGAGATACCGGTAAATGATATTTATCTAAAACTATTCCATTAATGAACGACATTCTTTAAAAAAATTCACACATATGTACTATATGTAAATTTTTTGTAAATAGCTTTTTAAGTTATAGGATAGGGAATAAAGCGAAGAAACAAAAGAAGTATGAAAATTTGTATTGTATATATTGTATTTTCATTGAATTTACAGTATAGGGTAGCCCGAGGCTCAAATTTTAACAAGAAAGCTCTCTTGAGCAAGACCCAGAAAGGGTCTTTGAGCAAAATACAAAAAAGAGCAAAATGGAGGCATTTTTACAAAAAATCAAAAGGTAGGCCTCCAACCATCGTCACAGGGGCTTGTTTCCCATAATTGTTTTTCTTCTTCTTCTTCTTTTTCATAAGAAGGAAAGTAGGGAAAACAACACATGACACACAATGCATGAACCTCAACCTCAGTCTCCACAATCGAAGACGACAAGCTTAAAGTGCTTTTTGAAGTTATACTCAAGAGCTTCATCGATGCCATACTCCCGAAGGAGGTAGGTGGCTGCAGGTAGAGACAAAGCACGGTGGTTAATTAGGTCCATGGTGCAGAAGTCGCTGAGAAAAGGAAGCCAAGGCATGTCCACGCCACGATCAACGAATCACTAGAGGTCCATCGCACTCGGAATGTCGACGCCAGGGATAGCAACTTGCACAATTTCGCCGAGCCCTTCCAGTAGAGATACATCAAACATATGGTGACATGAATCCACTATGTTGGTTTTGGCGACATTCAGGTCTAGTAGAGAGAGCACGAAGCGGGACAAGACGTTGCAATTGGTCTACATCTGGTTCTCATCTTCAATGAAGTCCATGCCAACGACCCATCAGAAAGAAATTATCCCCAACCAATCACACCTTTTTACTAGGCGCTTAATTCTGTCACCTGTAATCTCCCTAGTGAAGGCATACTATGGCCTTCACAAGATGAGACAAATAGGAGTACCTAGGCTGACAAACATGGTGGAAGCAGTAGAGCAAAAGACAATATGCAGACATATAAGAAAATAACTAGACTCCAAAGTCTCACTTTTTCGAATGATTATAATCTTAAGGTGACATAGCTATTTATAGAAAAGAGGTGCCGGTAAGACATAACAACAAAAGTTCTATTTTGGCCAGACAGTAATGGGAAAATATCTAAGCAACTAGTGAACGAAGAATAGATCATATGAGAAATTTGACAGGAGGTCTCAAAATTAATGTTTGGGCATTGGGAGTAAATGCTTGCATAGGCCAATTTATGACATGTGTCCTTGGCCATCATCAACATCAACTAGCTCACGTAAGTGAAAGGAAATGGGGGTGATCCCACAATACTGGTTTACAATTTTTGGGCAAACTAGACACTGGACTGATTTTTTTTAACTAAATCTTCACTTTCGGGCTCCTACAGTGGCTAAACCGTGAGGAATTTAAAGATGATGCAAACTAGTTATTTGTGAAGATTTTTCTATAGATTCTAAATATATTTTTTTCAAAAAATTTGGAATCAGATTGTTCTTTTTTTTCATCTCCTTCGAAAACTAGTTTTTATCAGTAAATATCATTTTTAAGGAGTGATGCTCACCGTATACAACATAATTTTTTTTGTATGAAGGATAAAATTCTATTTTTTTTGAATTTAGATTTGTAACTATGATATATAACCAGCTCATTTGGTTTCATAGTGTTTTTTTAAATATTTTTTCCTTAATCAAGTTTCAAAGTCAAACCAATTACAATTCAGACATAGGCAAACTGTATACAACATAACTTTTTCTGTATGTATCGAAGTTCAATTTTTTTTTTAATGGATCAAGGACATCAATACCCAGTCTAAATATATTTTTCAAATTTTTTTTTGATAATATACTATTTTTCCACATGTGTAGAACAAAGAGCTTGATTTTCGGTGAAAAACCTACATTCACAAGAAATAACAAATAAATATAGTAATCAAATTAAATTAAATTAAAATTATAGTTTTTTGGAAGCTTATAATAAGGAATACATAATTACAAAAAATATATTTTAAATGAATTCATTTGATCCCCCAAAAGGTAAATTAAAAGTAGATTTTTATTAGCATTTTGATAGGTGTGGAGGAGACTGTGTTATAGGTATGGTTTAAAACTAGAGGGGTTCTATCCAAGGGGGCTTGGTCTAAGGTGGTTTGATCAAACCCTCTTCAATTAGAATCATTTAAATGGAACTTTTCAAGACTTAAATAATTATATTTTCTAAAAATATGTGATTTCAACAAAAATCAGGATCTCCCAAAAAGTGTAAACCACTATTGTGGCAACACCCATGGATTAATGTGCTAATATCTAACAAATTAATGAGCCCATATTTTCAAGGGTACTTCATATCACTAAGCAAAGATTGGCATAATTAAGGACACTCTCCCCAAGACAACAAGCTTATTTGAGAGAGGAGGCGAAGAGAGTAATGTACTAAATCTATTCTTACAGAGTTTTTGGCATTCTCGAGGGATATAGATCCCCCACCCACACATATCCCCTCATTGGCAACATTTAATAGACTAGCGATAACGACATAGCCTTAATTGCATTTAATTCTTGGGGATATTAATTGCACGAAAAGGTAGATTTTTTTTCAAATAAATCAAAAAGCAAGTGGCCATTTTAGTGAAACTCTTTGCAAATATTGAAGTAGCCATGACAGAACCATCAACAACTAGAAGAAGAGCAGAATCTGCACCAAGGAGGCTTGTTTTCGCCAATGCCCTAGTTCCAGAGGATCAACCGTTCGAATTCAATAAGAAGTTGCTTATTGATAGGAGTGTCAAAAGAGAAGTGATGCGTGATGTCACCGACAATATCTTCGACCCAAGGTTGGCAAGCAACCCTAAAAATCTCAAAAAAGGAGTGTTTCAAATGGTAAAAGATCTCGAGACCTCTGAGGGTTTTTCCTCTCGGCTCTGGAATTGTGGTCTGCCACAGTTCATGTTACTTGTTGTACACCCGTGACCAAAATTGGTGGACACATGCGCCAGAAGATTTGATGAAGAAACCGGGACCATAACATGCAACAAAATCAAGGTCACAATCTCTACCCCAGCTATACGAGAAATGTGTATCCCTTTCAATCGGCGTGTTGAGGCATTTATTGAAGAAGATATGGAGACCTATTGGGAAGAATCAAATGAAAGGGAGGGTTTCGATTATCATGAGACAAAGGAGAGGCTGACTAGAGGCCATTTTGTTTTTCTCTTGGCATTCAAGAAGTGCTCATAAAACACACGAGATCTTTTCTCAATGTTAGCCTCGATTTTTGGCATAAACAATGATGAAGAGGTCCATCGTTTCTAGATGGATTTGGCTCTAATACTCAAGCATGAGAGGGAGCAAAGGTACTTTTATTTTTCTGATTTAATAGCTGCAAATATGTTGTTGCAGCTGAAGAATTACCAAGCTGAGTCTAGATTCGGGTATTTTTCTTTCTTGGTCCATTTGATCCTGCATCAGAACTTTAGGTTTCTAGAGAGAAATTTGCCTATATCTAGGTTAGATGAAGAGGGTTTAATTAAACCAATTTCTATATGGACCTATGTACTATCAAGAACAAGTAGCAATTACTGGTTTGTACATCTCTTTCTGAGATTAGTGTTGTAAGAGTTATTGCCACGATCAGGTGATCGTTTGCCTCCTGATGTTTTTCTATGGATAAAAAATTCATCGACCCCAGTAGATTATTTCCTCAGGGAAATTTTTACATTCATCAGATATCATGGTTTTGCCGGAGAACCTTTACAACTCCCCAGATTTGTGATGGATCGAGTCTTTGTGTTGGAGGCATGTCGACATACAACTCTTGCAGACAATGCTAATGGAAGAGGAAGGATCAAAACAAAGTTATATCTTCTTCCTCTCAAAATTGCAAACAATAGGGTAGTGCTAGAGAAGTATAAAGCACAAAAGGAATTGACCAACTTGTTGGCGGCTCTGGGATTAGTCCTTATATGCGATGAATGAGACTATAATTCATCAAAGAAACTACCCCCGAAGCACGAGACACGAGAGTATGTGGAATCTAAGAAAACTCGACTCAGGAGGCTGAAATTGTACATAAAATTGGCCCTCATACCGATGAGGAGGCCAACATGGTTGAGTTTCTATACACCACAACCAAGATATTAGAGGGAGGTTCTGACAAGGATGGTCAGAACGCAAAATACAGACTTCAGGAGGTTCTGACAAGAAGTGGGAAACACTCATAAGTTTCTTGAAGACTTTGAACCATATGATGAATAGTTCAAGGAAATTGATGATCGAGAAGCGAATTCCAACAATAGCAACCCAGAGTCCAGCCATGAAGTAATAGAGAAGAGACTTCCACGCCATGCTTCCTAACCATAGGAGTCCGACAAGGGAAAGAGATCTAAGGAAAAGGACTCGCAGGCTGTATCTTCCACTAGTGTATGAAGCAAAGGGAAGAGAACCCGATGGTCCCCAAGAGAATCAACCGCAAAACAAGAAGGTCAAGCTTCAAAGGGATTATCTGCGAAGGGGTTGGGACGCTCTAGTTTAGGTCAGACAAAGTTATGGCGAGTCCAAGATCTGGAAATACCTAATGCAACCGTCAGAAATGAAGAAGAAGCAGAGTCCTCTCTCCAAAATGTTCAAAAAGTTGTGGTTCAGGTAATTCTTGCTCTCCCTCTTCTTCTTGATTCTGCATCTTTAGTCAATCCTTTTCCCCCACCTGTTGAAAATAATCCCCCACCTATTGACCCTGAGTTGTTAGTTTTGAATGAGCCCCCTGCCATTTTTAATCTACCAAGTAATGCACCACCACGTTTCGAGCAAGTAGCATCCGCTTTGACCACCATTGACTCCTTAATCGCCTTATCTAGGGCCCCCATTGAGAAAGATGAGTCATCCATGCTACCTGTCACCCTTGGCCCATCTACATTCAGACATAAGTTGCTTGTCTCGTCCATTAGTATTTTCATTTTGATTGGTACTCTTGGTGCCCAATCCCAATGTGGCATCCCACCGTTCTCAATGATTACTCTCCCATTTTCCTCCTTGCATGCCCATACATCCGAAGCGTCCCCCTCTATCACTCTTTTTAGTTTTCTCCTTGGTGCTTCTATGGCAGCACAAAGTATTGATACCCCACAGACTCTCTAGAAGCATTTTGATGCGACTAGGCAAGCCCAACAAAATAGACAAAAGAAAAGAAGAGAGAATAATGCCGAGCTAACAACTGCTAAGAAGATTCAGACATGTTTTAATGAAGATATAAATTATTTGTTGATTACCACCATGAAGCCACTCACAACTTGACCCGAAGGACAAATGTAGATAAAAGATTATGATATTCAAGAAGAGGGTTTGGATTTCAATGAGATTCATCTGTGTGACAAGGTAGATCTGGCGAAAACCACTCAAAAGGTGGTATACACAGATTATGAGCGGCTAGATCAGAAGTTGAGAGAGCATGAGAATGAGCTAGAAAATGTAAAAGAAATGGTGAACCGTTTGCAGTCAGAACTTAGGGCCCAAAATGATGAAATGACCCGCATACTGTAGGTGCAAGACTAGCAAGTGGAAGCTATAGGATCTCTTGCAACACTCCAAGATGACCAGATCTAGCTGTACACTGAAATATATAGGTTGAAAGGTGAGCTTGTAGTTGAGTTCCAATCTGGTGCAGAACACCAACGTGTTCTAGAAAATATAAGGAAGGAGCTAAATAGTACCCAAACTTAGGCTCCTGACGATCTACAAAAGGCCCGACAAAAAATTAAAAATTTGAAGGATGATATACGAGGAGCTGAGGTTGCCTTGCACACTCGGAATCAAGAGGCCAAAAATTTGGTTTCAGAGCTGACATAAGCCCTCAATAGAAGAGATCTACTGGATTAGAGATTGAAATAAAAAGAGGCTCAAACACAAGAGGAGTTAGCTATTGCACAAAGGTCTGTGACCCTTCTTATATAAAGAAAGTTGGTATCCGCCTATTGGGAGCAAATCATTATTGCACTCACTGTTCTAAAACCGGCCTTACAATTCATAAACAAGGGATATGTTACTTGTGACCTTTAAAATGTTTACATTTAAATTTACTGTTCCTTTCAAGTTGAATCCATGTACAATAGATAGGGAGTAAATCTGCCCAATGCCCACAACATCACCATCAAACGGGTCCAACACCCTAACTTTGTCCCCTTCTTTGAGTTTATCAATACATTTCTAAAAATAAAATAAAAAATAACACATTATATTACATAGGTAATTATTACCCTTGTTTTTATAATAAAACAACCATTACTTACTTAAATATTACTTGCATGTGTGTGTTAAAATAATTGTGAAAGGAAATTTTCAAAAATAATTGCAATGATACCTTATGAATGTTTTACCCTGAAAATTACCTTAGCAATCTCACATTTTTTCTGATCAAGAGGCCTAGTAGTCTAGATGATTATTATCATCCATAGGGTATAAAGTCAACCAGAAAGAGAATGGGGTGTTAGAGTAATTGGGTATTTACTTTATTAATTAAACAATATTTGTTTAATTACATAAAGTTCCCTTTTACCTCTTTTCACTTAAGCTAACATTAGGTGCATAATAATTAATTACTTTATTAATTATTATTGTGCAAGCCTAGGGTTTTCATCTATATGTAGTTGAAAACTATCTTTTGTATCATTAATTCATTTTTACATTTTGTGTGAATTCATGGCTCCACATTCTTGAGCATTTCCTTTGTTGCTTCTCTTTGTTTCTCCTTGTAACAGGTTATTTGCTTGCAAAGATCTTTTGGGCTTATGTGGTGTTGTATCTTCTCAACTCTAACATGGGGGAGAGGGATTAGAGTAAGCATAGATTCCAAGAACCATTCATCAATCTAATTTACTAAAAAACCAACACTCATAGCCGTGCTTACAATATTACTATTAGCCTCATGCTAATCAGATACAAGGGCCACAAATATAAAAATTACATTACCATGCACACATACCGGTAATGCACACATACCAGACACGTAAAGTTATGAAAAAAATTTTACACCTAAGAAAGGTAGCTAATGCATAAAAACAAAGAATGCAATATAAGATAACTACTACTAATAATGCAAGGTGAAGGTGAAATACATTGGGATGTACAAAAACAGTGGCATTAAAGCTCTGAAACATAACCCCATGTAGTCAACATAACCTTGTCAATGATGACATATAAAACAAGAACAAAGAACAAAATGTATCAAGGAAACATGTGAAAGCCATTAAGAGCAGTCATTGAGGAAACAATGCAGTCTTTCTCTATGGCTTTCATAGCAATAGTAAATGAGTGACAAATAAGGTTGGATATAGAGGTCACATAAATAATAGAGAAAGAGCCTTTCACTTTTAGAAAATAGTGTAAGAGTATGTAAAAATAAGTAAGGAATGATGTCCAATGAACAAGTAGTAGTGGAATTCCATGAAGTTAAAAACACAATGATAAGCATGGAACCAAGGAATGTAAGGAAAAGTGCAAAGACAACAAGAAACAACCATCCTGTCTTCTAGCATTGTTTTCCATCCCAAATCACCAAAGGTTGCAGATCTATTAAGTGGGATAAAAGTTTGTAACAATAAAAGGATTTAGAAGTTGTCATAATAAAATATCATTGACAAGAATACATGACAGTGATTTGAGCAATTGAAATAATATAGAGTATGCAACAATAGTAACCAAAGGTTTTAAAATGTTGTCTTAGAAATAGAATGTGAAGCAAAATTTTTCCTTTGGGTATTTTTGGTTTTCGGCTCTATTTTTTGTCTTCAAGATGACCTACACATAAAGAGGTTGTATTTCTGATAGATGCACAATCCACCACGTAGTGGATGCACATGCTTAAATAATCGCTTCCTCCTCAGTCAGAAGTTAGACCACGTGTTGGCTTGGCAGATGTTTTCTTGAATCTGCTTTTCATGAATTTGAGATTATCTACCCGTGTGACATGTCATCCCTTCGTGCAACGAAGCTGTATCTTGGGAGTGTTCACTCGAAGACCGTCAAAATGCATTTTTCATTTTCCAATGAAGGGACGTGAGTCGGTGCCGCCAAAACCACTTGGGTGATCAACAAGACCTTTGCCAGATTGTCTTTCTAGGATTAAAGTGATTACGAGGGCTAATCTTGTTGAAATATGTAAATGATATAAATGTGGTAGTTGAAAGTTGATGAGTAGGATTCCAGTGACCAAATAAAAGATCTAGGATCGGGTTTCCAAGCTATCAGATGTGGACATATGGAAGTCATTAATACTGAATGAGGTCAACATTTCTCTCTTCTGGGCGACTATATATTGAGAACAACAACATAATGAAAGGGTTCCTGAAGTTTTCCTATTGGAAAAGGTTTCCTTCGCTTTCTTAGTTAGTAGAAATATTTTCTTTTAACGTTTACAGAACACTGCTTCACTCTAGCATGTTATGTCTTTTTTATGATCAGACTATTATCAGATTGGAATCTGATTTCTATTTTAAATTTCATCTATATTTGAAGTACAAGTTATTTTGAGTAAATATTTGAAACTGTGCATGATATGGTCTTTTTTAGTATTTATTTCTTTATATCTCTGTCCATAATAGAACACCGTGTCTTGCTTAATCTGAATAGTTTGATTATCATATTTCCATGTTATCTATATATATGATTAAATTATAATCTTTAGAGACTGGACTATGTCATTGGACTTATCCATTTTCTTTGTAGGGTTATCATTTCTTCATGATATGCTATATTAGGAGGAAGGGTTTATGTTACTTTTAAATGTTCTTTATTAATTCTGGAACTTCTATGTTTGATTCAGATCTTAATATGCATTTCCTTTAGGTCAATTGAATGATGACATCTATGCTTGTATTGATCCTCTATTGTTTGTTCTCCTCCCAAGAATGAAGGGAAGTGGTGTTTTGTGTCTATTATTGATCCGGGGGACATTTTCAGTGAAAATTGAAGTGTTCCCAATGCTCTAGATTTCAACACCATCAGAAAGAGAACGACGTCTTGATTCCAACGCAACTTGAACGGGGCGAAAAGGACTCCGTTTGTGCAAGTTACGGCCGGTCAAACTTTCAGTCAAACTGGCTTCAGGGGCGTCCAGAGGGTGAAAAAAATAACCATCTCGGAAATCAACGGAACTAGCGTCATCACGAAGAGCTCGTCGAGATGATTCCGACTACGTTCGTTTCATCGAAATCCGACATCATATGCTCGAGTTAGAAGTAGTCAAACTTCAGTCAATTTGAGGGTACAGATGATGACGTCATCATACTGACGTGTCAGACCGTACTGTACGGAATCCATATGGACGAATTCGTACGAGACACGTGGCAGGTGACTCAACTGTACGGACCAATCAGCAACTGACATGTGTCTTCCGTACCGATGACGTGGCTCTCCGTACCCGACGTGGCATACAACTCAGCAACAGTCAGTAGACACCGTTGCAGATTCTGGCGAATGGTGTTTTGACACGTGTTGTATGTTTTTGGCTTAATGCAGTTCAACGGTGGAACAAAATGTGGTTGCAGCGGGTTCGACCCCGCGATCTCTGCCCAAACGGCCGGGCCGTCAGCCGTTGCACCAAACGCAACGGCCTATAACATATATAGCATTATTTTATTTTATTGTTAAATGGTTCGAGTATTGGTGATAAAGAGGGGCCGGCGGGGTTGGAACCGCCGACCCCACGGCCAGTAAAAAATGTAATTGCCAATAGACCGTGCGACATACCTTGGAATTATAGGGCCACATTGTAATTTTGTTAAGGTTCTGTTAACCGAGCCATAACCAAATGGCTTAATAAAGCCATAAACAAGTAACACCAACTCTAACAATCTAAACCAAAAGCTAAATGGAGATATCAGAGATGTTATACAAGATCATAAGGGAGTTAGATATTTATTTTGGTGGTTAAGTCTAATAAGGCAAATTGTATGTATAAAAAGAGGGGTATAGGCCTTGTTTTTCCAAGTCCAGGTGGGGAGAACGAGAGAATGCTCGGGAGATTTTGCAGACATTTCCGCACATCATAGGAACGTTATGCTGTTGTGCTTGAAGGAGATAGTCATTGAAGCAATTGTAACTGATTTTGGAGTATAATCAGATCGGTCACTCCATTGGAGAGGGGCCTGGAGACGTAGTCCTTAGGGACGAACTCCGTTATCAATTGCGTTTGTTCTCCTCTTTATCTTCTCTCTTTCTTTTCAGTTCATTATCTTGGCAATTATATTATGTTCATTTATTCATTTGAGCATTGTATTAAGTGATCATTTACGTTAAGCACTCTATAAGCAATTGTCCTAGATCCTAAATAGATCAATTATACCACTCATAGAAGGAAACTTGTGGTTTTGAAATGTTGTAAAAGCATTGGCGCATCACCATTTTTTATGTTTTTTTGTTTGCATTTCTTTCTACCCTTTTTTCCCAAATTTAGAGAAGAGTCGACTTTCTATAAAATCTTGAAGGTATTATGTGAGGTGCATATTGTCCCCCACTCGCTGAATTTCCCATAAGACTGTCGGAGAGGCGCAAGCTTTGATTATCAACATAAAACAAAGAAATTATTTCTAGAATGTAAGAGCATGGAGAAGGTATCAATGAAAAGAACTTTCAAAACAAGGATATGCTTGAAGAATCAAAGCGAAAGGGAAGTGAAGGAAAAATTTCATGTAAAACATTATCTTTATTATGAAAGAAGGGCTATGTTTAATTTATGCTTATTGGTTGAACAATTTGTAACAATCACTTCTTTGGTATGAGGATTTCTATAGCTTATGTTTTGAATCCCTTTAAGTTATCAAATGTGGGAGAAGGGGACACAAATCTATAAAAGGGTCACATATTCACATTTTAAATGTCTTTGGTGCTAGAGAATAAATTATTTGTCTTTACTGTGAGCAAGTCCTTCATGTATTGACTGTAGTGAGTATCCATTTTAAGGCTTACCATCTTTCTCCACCCAAGCTCATGCCAATCAGTGTCATACACATTTGCTTGAGGAAATAACACTATATCAATGAAGAAGTATATGTGAATTGACCATGGGTAGGAAAAATGTAGGAATTATCAACTTATGTTCTCTAGGTGATTAGGGCTTATCTATATGCTATCATTGTGCCATAGGTTCATGGCAGTTATGTTCCTTTTGGTGGGTAAATTTTATACCTCCATGAAATTTTAGTCCATAGAATGAAATTCAGATGTTGCAAATAATGTATGTATAATTAGATGACTTTTAATACCTTGTTCTAGCAAAGAAAGTGGAACAACATATAATGTACATATAATTAGATGAATTTTAACCCATTGATTGTTGGAATCAGAGGACATAAACACTTTGATCTTGAGGAAATTCTCACTTAGGGAGCACATTGGAGCTTTAGGTTTACAATACAGTTTAGTCCTGCTGCGAGTTCATTAATTGTTGTAGATTTGTAAGTGTTGTTTATTGCTGATTTAATGAATATCATAACAATCCTATGGTTCTAGAGATTTGATAATAGTTAACATCTATTTTTTCTGGAGTTTGATTCATTCTATGCAAATCTATGTGATTATTTGGCTAATTATAAGTGTTGTGATGTATGATTAATTGTTTCTATTTGGATACAAATTGGTGAAAGTTGTTATGCTGCAAACTTGTTTTCATCAAAAATTTGAGGAAAGGGACATTACAATATCTGATGAATTTTTTTCCTAGACCTTGCTCACTAGTTTAAATGCCCTTTCCTTCATACTTAGAGATGTTAATCCTTTTTCTTTTGTAGTTTTATTTTTTTACTTGAAGGATTTGATATTATAGTATCTTTCATTATTCTGTGTAGTAGAACCTCATTTCTAGGCCTAAAGCTCTTGCTTTGTGAGCCTTATTCTTTCATAGTTTCTTATGAGTCTCATCAATAAAACAATGCTCCTTTTTGATATCTCTAATACTAGCAGAATCAACTAGGTTGGTGGCTAAGAAAGTATGCAACAAATTACATTCTAGTTATAGGACAAGTAGATATGTAACAAGTATGTTGGAATACACATGTGTATGTGTGTGCACATGTGAGGGTGTGTGCATTAGTGTGCATGTTCCTGGAGATGTGTGTGAATCTAAAGTCACATGTGTATCTATCTAAGTTCACATGTGCGCTTGCAGATGTTTGTGGTTGTGCATATGTATTTGGGGGGTGAGTTGTACGTTTGCTTATGTGTTTGTGTCCTAGACATGTGAATTAGATACAAAGGGAAGATAATTAATCAATGAAAGGGTCAAACATAATTCTAAGAGAAAATTGATGAACATGAACAATTGGGTCAATCCCAAGTGTTGTAGTAGCAAGATTCATGGCTGTAGCAGTGAGTTTAGTGCAAGGGCAACACGTTTTATGGCTGTAACAACGAGTTTAATGGATCAAGCAACAAATATCATTACTAAACATTAAGACGACATTAAGAGAAAGCATATAGAATATCAAAATAAACTTTTTTTAATAACAATAGCCATAATGAAGAGTTAACAATAGATCCGTGAAGGAAACAATAGTAGGTATCATCCAATGAAAGAAGCAACACCCTAAGTTCAAGATGTTGACAAGGTCAATTACAATGCCCTAAAACATAGTCAAGCATCATAAAGTATTGAAGTGCAAACAATCCCCACTGAAAAGTGACAAAGTAGGTACAATGATTGTTTTATGGGTTACATTCAATATTTTAGTTGTCTATTCACTATTCTATAAGCTTGTTCAATGTTTGGGATCATAACAATCATTAATACATGAAGGGTTTCAGAATCAAGAAAAAGTAATGTTTCATAGAATTCACCTCAAGTTCATCACCACTAGTACTATTAATATCATGCACATACTCCTCGAATTCAGCTTAATCATTTTCAACATTGTCCTAAAGTTGTGTAGCTTTGTCGAGATCTCTATTGACAGGGTCTTTTCCTTTTAGTTTTTCTTTCATATAATTGCTTTGTATGTGGTTTAATCATCATGAAAAGTTAATATAAGTCAAGTAAAGAATGCAAACGATATAATTTTTTTTCCACAACAACTATTATATTACCTCAACTTCAACACAACTATGATTGTGCTGCACATTCTTGTCCACTAGTTCATCTTGATTAATATCAATATCGACAACTTTGTTGACATCAAGGCATTTTTTATTTTCGTGCTACTTTGATAAAATTTCTCTGCATGTAGTTTAACCATTAAGAAAAAAAAAATCTAGATGAGGAGTAATTTATTTATAAAACAATCAACAGAGCCTTTCCAAGCATAAAAGTCACAGTATACGATCATATTTCATGAATATTCTAAGTTATACAAGGTAAAGGGTAGCATGATATAGGTCACTATCATTGGGCCATAGTCATACACCCCCTCAATAGTAAGAAGAAACTATAAAAAAATACAGAGTAAGACAATTATGAAGAGCTCACCAAAGAAAAAAACAACAATAAGAGTAAGACAATTAATAGTATTTCTATCACACCTCAAATCTAGCAAGGTAGGAAAAATGAAATTTCTCGTGAAAAGTCATTGAAAATCTGAAATAAATGATGTCAATTTATTCTAATCCTTCCTTAAGTATCTATGCTATGATAATTAAATGTATGCGTCCTTTTGAGGTTGATAACAAGTGGAAAGATCAATAACCATGATAGCTTGATAACAACAACCCTAACATGCTTACAACTGAGTGACAATAATCAAAGTCATGAACTAATTCTTAGATAACCTACATTTTCAACCACATAATGTATGAAAAGAATGCATGGAAAGAACATAATAATAGCTTAATAAGAAAGCCCAAGACTAAATTTTAAGGCATTTTAACTGGTGGTAGGCCTCATGACGGAGTGTTCATTGGAGCAACTTTTAATCAATTTTTTTTGTAGAATATTGGCATTCAATCATTTTTACAACTACATGGGAATTTATGTCCCATTCCTATCACCCAAATAGGCCCATGCCCTATCACCAAATTCCTAAGGGCTGTCTCCCTCAACCAACTTCAGACCGCATTCTACTGTAGGCATTACCAACTTATATTTTATCTCTAAAACAATAATGAATTTTGATAAGGGAACTCACAGATAAGAAAGACACTCAAAATTAAAAGGATGTTATACCTTATGATTATTAGTTATTTTAATTTCTTGAACATTGTACACTAAAGTTCACTTCCAAGAGATATTTTTTGGTGTTCTGATAAACTATTTGATCCAGTGAATGTATTTGACCATATGAATTGGAAATATGAATTGATAGTGATTGGAAATATGATTTGACAATGATTGGAAATATGCAAAGCAATTGTCAAGTGTGCAACATTAAAATAGAGGGTTGAAAATTTCTTCTACAAAGAGGTGATAATGACAAGTGTTAAGGATGAATGCCTTTGAACAGTGATTTAATGATGTTGTTATAACAAAGATCACCAAATATGTTTAAAGAGAGTCATGAGTTAGAAGAACAATGAAAAGACATAGTAGATCATTCATTGATCTCATAGTTATTTTGTCATAAAAATCACAATCACAACATTTAGGACAGTCACAATAGATTTCAATGAAACAAAAGGCAAAATTTTATAGATTCACTGTTCTATATATGATCGTAATACTTTGTCTAGAGATCATGAGAGTAATTTTATAAAGGCATGTCGTGGAAAACATTTATGACATTTGCATACATCTTTAGAATACAATATATAGATGATATAGTTGAGAATCAAAATATTGAGGGTAGCCACTTACCTGATCCGAATCCATGGAATTATGGTCATTCCATGCAAAAACTATAGGCTTAATAGGGGCAACCAACTGTGAAAATTTCTCAATGAGACCGTGTAAGCAACTCATTATATGTCGGTACTCTTCATTTGAGTTGACATGATTTGGAGAGGCTCTTACTAGGCGTTCAACAAATGGCTCTGAAATCTTTGTTGACGAACTAAATTTCCACTTGATACTACTCTTAGATTTAGTATGATCTAGTGCTGCCATATAATTGACAATATCTTCTACACCTACTTCTCTATTATTATTTTCCACCTAAAATACAATGTCAATTTCAACTTATAGGCAGTTCAATAAAAAACTGAAATAAATAACACAATGTAAATTGAACCAAAAATCCATACACTTACTCTGAATTTTTCTATGTTGGCCTGTAACCCACCTCCGCCAAATGTATATTCAGCCCTCACATTATCTCTTGCTCTCTTGCCTCTGTTATTCTTTGTCAAATATTATTCGGAACACATACTTTCTTTCAATGCCTCCCACTGTTTGGGAGATAGAGTGGAGTCTAACCTCTCTTTTCCCTCCATGATTTTTTTTCTACAATTGTATCTAAAATTGTTCATCATAAGTCTCATCTTGTGCTTATAATATTTTCTAGATATTTGTCCACCAATAGTGTGAATGGCATTTTCTATTTTTTGTATAACATATTCCACATTTCTTGGATCTTTCTCTGCAAATTTTAATTTGCAAATATCCAAATGGGCCCTATATCTTATGCCCAACTCGAAGGCCCACCTTACAACATTTTTTCCAATGGGTTCACCATCTCTTGATACCTCAACCGAGAATGGCTTCTTCCATTCTAATATTCTTTCTTTTGCATCCCTCTCTGTAGATCTGTAGAAATCTTAACTCAATCTTTGTCTTTTAACAAATGCAGACACATCTTCTATTGAACCACTACCAATATTTTTGGCTGATCCACTAATTCCATCAAAAGTTTTCGATGCAATAGGTGCACTCTGAGGCACATTAGATCCAAGTAGACTCTCTTCATGACTTTCATTAGCCAGATATTCATGCTCCCTAGCCACATCGGGTGTGGCATGAGTAGGTATATCAGTACTAGTCTCCGTAGATTTCACTTCAAACACATCCTTTAATCTTGAATAAATCATCTATAGACTTATTGTTCCTTTTCTCTCATGTTTTTCAATAAACTCTTTTAGACTTTGTGCTAAGAGATCACCATGTGGTATATCAGGTTGCACATCACCATGTGGTATATTATGTTGCACATCACCATGTTCTATATCAGACTGCACATCATCACACCTATTTTTTTCACCAATTACATTTGTTCAATCACAAAAGTGTTGGCTTCTACGAGCAGGCAAAACTATATCTTTACTTTCTTTTCTTTTTTTCTCTGCATTTTCTCTATGCTCTTTTCTTTCCTGTAAAACAAAAAAATATCATATCATGTCTTATATGCATAAAGCTCTTGCCTATAAAATTTCATTAAATATTATTAAAAAAATAATATACTACTTAGTGGATTTACAACTTGCCTATTTATCAAACCAAGACGCGATAAATATTCATTATTCTTGGCCAAACATTCTACATGAAAGCGCTCATAATATGTCACTGGAATTTCAGCATTATGATCACTATCATCTAATTTGTGCCTTAAATTCTTTTTCCTCATTTCTTGATGTCCAAAAAGACAATAATGTATAAATTAACAACTTGATAATGTATAATATGGTTCCCCCTCACTATTGAGAGGAATATCACCCTTGTATCATTACAACATTTTGGTGGTTTTATTCACTTTTTTCTAGAGTCAGAGGAGGCATGCTTTACAAAAATGGGAAAACAGGAAACCCAGTCAAGATGGATTTTCTATAAATGGCTCTAGGTAGCCAAAAAAAACTAAAAAATAGTCATTCCATGACAAGGTAGCACAACTGAGAAACATTTGGAGTAACTTGATTATTTATTCCAAATAAAAATAGAATAAAGACTATTAAGAGGCAACATATTATGATGTAAACAAGACATAAAGGCCTTTGAAATTTGGAGACACACAAATGATTGTACAACAATCCTCTCTAAGAAACATTTTAAACTGGTAACTAGTCATAAGAACTTCAGAAGGTTTTTAACCAAATATCATGGAAACAATGAGTTCCAATACACACTATGTGTATCTTGTTTGAATAGTTAATTTAAAAAAGATGATATTGAAAACATATATGTTTTAGCAAAAAGACCAAATAGAAAAAAACTCCCTTTGTGAGCTCCGCACACATAGATATACTTGCTTATACTATTTTCCGTATTTGAATCTTACTGTTAAGAAATACATAAAAAATTACAAGACCCCAAAATGAGTGGTTGGAAAGAACCCTCTTTCATTCCAATTTCAGAGCCTCATTATGACAAAGCTCCCTCCATGTGGTAGGTACCTTTTGACTAGCTCACTCCAAGGAAATTTTCATTAGAAAACTATCCATTCTTTTTAGTGTGCAATCAAACTTGTCTTTCAATAATCCATGCCTTTTTTATTTACATGATTATTTTACCTTTTTTTATTAGTATTTGCAATAATATTCCACTTAAATATTATGTCTTGTTTCACCTTACTTAAATATAAGAAATTGTAATTTTACTCCTCTATGAAACACATGGAAAATTAAAATAGTAAAGTTATTACTTCACAACATTATGCCACAATATTTTGACATTTATGGACTAGAGGATGAGGAAAATGATGGCAATACAAATGTATGTTGTACTCATTTTACTGAGGAATGTAAAATGGAAGAACAATATTTACACTCAAATATTCATTTTGTTTTTTTAGGTTTGAGGTCAACCTCTAATTTCTACATGGCACTTGTGTAGTTCATTAGTTGCATTACAAAATTCAGCTATGGGAGAGTCTTTCCTGACAAGTCGTGGCTTCATGTGTTGCCATGGATGGAAGTGGATTTACATACTAGTTATGAATGTAGAATAAATGGATTAAAACCACAAAACTTACATTAAATGTGTGTAGATGAAGATTAAAGTTTTTGTGGATATGGTTAATTTCCCATGAAAGGATAAGTCAGATATGCAACATCAGTGTTCTCTTCTATGCATTGCATCTTTGAATAATTTTATTGGTGTTGAGTATATGTAACTTTTTATGTATTAAAGTTCTTCTATGTAGTGGACTCACATATTTATTAAACATGATTTTAAGATCTATATCTTAAACTTATTTTCTCATCTAACTTTATTTTATGACAATATCTTTCCTTATTATACAATTCTACAATTTTTCTTGGCTTGAAGTTGGGGTTCCAATGTGCAAGATCACCTGAAAAGTTTCATTGATTTGGTTAATGAGCCAGTGCTAGATTTTAGTACAAATTTAGAAAAAAGGTCAAACAATTCTAATGTTAGAAAGAAAGATATCATTTTTTGAAGGTTTGAACAATACTATTGGTTAAGAGAGATTGCATGGTTGGTTAGGTTGAAACATGTTGATGGTTAGGATTAGAAATATGTAGATGAGGCTAGAGAGTAGATTATTGAACCAATCCATTATGAAAGTAGAACCACTTTGAAGGGGGTAACATCTTAATGTGTCTAACCAAAACAAATAAAATTCTAGAAATAATGCCTTGATAATGGATATGTATTCTATATTAATAGAGATCATTAGGTTGGGGAAACCCAATGAATTTTAGAAGGTAAAAAAAGACTAGTTTTATAGCACATAAGGAGACGGCTATATCAATCTCTTCTCTTGTTTATGATTGTTGAAGAGTGAATAATTATAGTGGAGAAGGAACTATTCGTATTTCTGAAACTTAAAATGAATTTAGTGAAATTTAGGTCTATATTGCAAGCCCTTCCTTAAATTAATCTAGGGTCCTAGACCTTGGCCAAATGGATGATGTTCCATTACAGTTCACATATCTAAATGAAGTAAATGAGAACCTAGTCCCAATGAGAGGTTTTGAGTCTTAGTAGCCTGAAATTTCATTTTTGGCAGCAGAATAAATCAATTTTCTTTAACAAAAAATATTTTGAAGTGTTCCATGAGTAGGCTCTCAAAAATTTATTTTCCTATAGATGTGTTCTTCATTGGTCTATATCTGTCTTAGTCTATCTTACTTACATTTAAATGTGAACACAAACTTTATTGACAAGTTTATTTGTGAGAGCATGATTGTTGCCATGCCAATACTTGTTACAACTGCTATTTGCTGCAATTTTATTTGTAGTGCATGAGGTTATAAAATTAGGAGGTTACTCAAGTATATATTTATATAATCTAGGTTTTAACCAACGAAGTCCTTTTCCTAATGCACTAACCCCTCCCCTTAACCCCTTTCTTTCCTCCTGCCCAAGAGTATTCATTATTGTATATAGAGTATAGTAGTTAGCACAATGTTATGAAGGTTTTGTACATGATTGAATAACAATTCCATGTATATTATTTTGTGTTCAAACATAAGTAGTCTATTAAATTCTAACAATAGAAGATTTTGGAAAGATGAATAGTGAATTTTGTAAGGCTCATTACTAGTTTTTGGAAATGCCTTAGGATTTGTTGATTTTTTTTTTAGAGTAATGCATCTGTAGAGCATAATGAGTTCAAAAAATTAAAATATTCTTGATATATGATACACCAATAAATACATGAAAAGATTGTCATATTGCTTACATCGAGGGCATCCAAATCAACAAACAGTTCATTAGAACCATAATATACATTATTGTTTTTTTGGACATCCAAATAATGTATAAGGATTGTATACTGCTGCTATAGACAATGAAGGAATAGAGAACAAAAGACCATATCAATGAGGAAATGAGTGCCACAGTGGGTTAAAGGTCCATGAAATGAAGACAACAATGAGAAATACTTTCATGGCAGTGAGCAGTCAATGCCAAAGCAGTTCAAAAGGTAATGGTATACAATAATATTATAAAATAAGGCTAAATATAATGCCATATGTAGGGAAGACAATGCTATTTTAGTAAAAAAGTGTAAAATAAAACATAGAAACAATGTTTAACAATGCTTTAATGATGGATTTTATAAAGGATGATAGAACAATGACAATGATAAAGAACATATATAAAAGCAGTAAATAGTGCCAAGAAGAAACTGAATGCAAAAGGCAGTAATGTAAAATCAATGACTTTGATGGTGTATACACAATGATGCATAAATGTATGTGAAATAATGAGATACAATAGTCATATTCATGATCGTGACCAAAAGGATATATAACACTATCAAGAAAATGAAGAATGACATTGAGAGACAATAAAAAAAAGTGATGTGAAATGACAGTGGAAGAAACAGAGAGATTTTAACCAATTAATGAGAGTAGTCCTAAATACAAAGGATGAGCGTATGACATTGAAGTTGGTATCTAAAGGTCTTTTTTTGTAATGTCACTGCCTAAACATGTATGTGAACAATAACCTAAAATGTTGGTCCAAAATATAAAGAAGGTCCAAGCCACAAAACCTAAGTAGTGTCTCAAGGGTGTCTAAGTGATGGAGTACAAAACCAGTGTCCTAATAGGTTGATAACTTTCAACAAACTCTACCTCTACATCACATACTTAATGAGTGAAGGTTTTGTTGCAATACAAATTCATTAGAACAATACAAGCATTATAACAATCATAGAAATGAGTCAAAGTATAGTGGTCAAGGACTGTTATAATATCCTGTCATGACAGTGGAAGCAATGATCCAAAGGAGCTATCAAGAAAAGATCATTGTCAAAGTAAAGCAATGATGGTATACATATTCATATTGCATTCATATTCATATTCATATTGCATCCTCATTTATATATGAAAACATATTCATATTGCATACAATATTTATATATGAAAACGTATTCATATTATATCCTCATTTTTATATGAAAAAATATTCATATTGCATTCATATAGCAACTTTTTTCAACATTAAATCTTTGAAACAAGTATTAGTTTGAAGGTCCATGTCCTTAAAACATAAAACGGTCTTAAAACAACATAAAATTCTTAAATAAAAGGTCATAAAATGGGGCTCATCAATAATAATCTACATTGCCAACAAGATCAAAATCTTGATCACTTGTGTTTGAATCTACTTAATTTTCTTCCTCATCCTCATTTGTGACATGCAATACATTCTCTCTCCCAATTTCCTCATTGATAATCAAAATCTCTTCTTCAAATAGTCCCTCATTGCTTTCATCCACTTCTTCAAATGTTTCTTGTAAATTAACATATTGCCCATCAGGCATTACATCAACAACTTCCATGAATTTTCATTTCGAATGAGACTCTGTTTGAATGAAATATGACCAACCTAGTCTTCTTACATCATCAATTAGAAATGATTGGTTAATTTGAAGAGGGGAAACATACAACTCATCTGGCTTTGATAAAAAATGTTGTGTATTTGCACGTACAAATCCATACTCATCAAATTGTATTGCAGATGGTCGGATCCACTTACATTTTAATAATATAGGAATATTTTCACCAAAATCCACTTGAATATTTTCTTGGATGAATCCAACATAAAATTTCTTCTCAATTTCATGAAGAAATTCAGCACTAACAACACAATCACAATTTGTCTTTCCTTTGTCTTTTTCTTCCACTCTTAAATGACTACCATAGGCCCACATTCTACTAAAATGCATAGCCCATAAATGTGGAGGTTGTGAAATCTCACTTTCCTCTGTTGTTATATCTTGACCTTCTTCTTTTGCATCATTGATTGCATTAGCAATCCATTCTTCAAATTTTGGAAAAGAATCACCTCTAATCAAATCATGACATCTATGCTTTTGAGGTTGATGTTGCATCCAAGTTTGATTCTCTTCTTCATATTTTCTGCATAGAATAATGACGTATAAATAGTAAGATTAATAATATAAATGTGTAAATGCAATTGAGTAAATAAATTATTGTGTAATTTTTTTTACCTGTGCCACTTATCGAACAAAGATGTGTTTTGAAGAATAAAGGCATGTATTGCACTTATTTCTTGATATGATATCTTGAAGCAACATCCATTGCCTTCTAATACTTCACCTACAACTCTCTCATCTTCATCATCATCCCATACACGTTGATTGAAAATTTTAAAATCCTTCATATATTATGTGCAAAATCCCATGGCCTCTTGCATTGAATATCCCTCAAACATGCTACCTTCTATTTTTGCCCTAGTACGAACAATTTTTTTCAAAACCTTCATATATCGTTCTATAGGATACATCCATCTCATTCTTACTAGGCCACATTGTTCTCATTCATATTCTAGATGTATCAAAAGATGCATAGAAATGTTAAAGAATGCTGGTGGAAATTCTCGTTCCAATAGACAAAGGACTTCAACAACCTCCTCTCTCAAACTATCAAAGTTCGAAGGATCTAATACATGTAAACTCATTCTATTTAATATTAGGCCCAACCTTATAATTGCCAATCTTGGCCCCTTTGCCAAACTTGATATATTTACCACAATAGGTAAAATATTCTTGATTATGACATGATAGTCATGGGTCTTGAGGTCTCTTAAGCTATTAATGTTAGTTTGGCTTTTGATGTTGCTACTTACATATCTAGTGGGAAAGCGAGTATGAGACATCAACTGTAAGAATTATGCACGTTGTTCCTTTGTCTAGACATAAAGAGCACTAGGTTTTCTATATTTTTCATTATCATATTTTTCAACCCAAATATTTCGATGAATCTTTATTTCTCGAAAGTCTTCACGTGATGAAATAGTATCAAAAGCACCAAAAAGAGTTTCTATAATAGCATACGCTATATTTTTCTCAGTATGCATAAAATCAACAATATTCCAAATGACTATATCCTTAAAGTATGGCAACTTATAAGATTTGCACAACCGTTTTACACCACTTTCATTACATGGATCATATCTACTGCCAGAAATCCCATCATTTTCAATTTATGACATTCTTTTTTATCCATTCTCAACAATGTAATCACCTATTATTAGCAATGACGCTCCATGATTCTCTTCTTGACCATTGAAACGTGTTTTTTGTCAATGATATGGATGATCCATTTTAAGGTAAGCACGATATCGACAATAAATACATTTATGCAATCTTCTTGAGTTCCTCACAAAATCCTTAAAGTTGCAAGCAGGACATCCATGGTATCCATGAACACAGAGACCAGACAATGTGCCATATGTAGGAAGGTCATGAATTGTAAACAATAAGAAATCTCTTAAAGTGAATTTGATTGAATGACCATCCCTTAAAGATTCAATTGCTTCGATTCCTTTCCACAATTCCATTAGCTCATCATATAATGGATCTAGATAAGCATCTATTGTATTTGAAGTCACGCTTTTCTTTCCTGGTATAATCAGTGATAACATTAAGAAAAATAGTTTAGTTGCTAACCATGAAGGCAAGTTATAATTTATTAGAAACACTGGCCAAGTTGACCATTTAGTATTTTGATTTGAGAATGGGTTCACCCCATCTAGAGCCAAACCCAACCTTATATTATGAGGATCTTGAGAAAAATCAGGCCATCTGTTATCAAATTCCATCCACATCTTAGAATCAGGCACATGTTGTTTTCCATCAGTGCTCATGTTTTAGGCATGCCACTACATAAGTTCAACAATGTCTCTGCACCTATACATTCTCAGTAATCGTAGGATTACTGGAAAGTTGCGAAGAACCTTTCTTGGAACCACAACTAATTTCAACCCTTATCTATACCTTGCTTCATGATATTTCAGACATTCACTCTCATTTACAAGATTTTTGCAAAATAATACACAACCATTCACACATGTGTGGATGTTTTCATACCCCAAGCCGAGCTTATTGATTTTATTTTTACATTGATTTTTTTTTGTTGGCAATGTGGAGTTAGGTGGTAATAATGAGCTTAATAATGCCAATAACTGATCTACACTCTCATTTGTCCAACCATGGACCACTTGCAAGTTAAGAATTTGAAGGATTGTTGTCAGATGACTTATCTTGCAATTAGCATACACAAGCTTTAAAGCAATCTCCATTGACTTGGCCCAATTATCATTTAGACCCTCATTAGACATTTTATCAACTTCAAACCCTTCGTCAAATATTTTTGCCTCTTCATCTATGTTTGGTGCCACTTCATCTATGTTTGTTGCCTCTTCATCTCTCACAGTCTACAATTATATCATATATTCATAATAATTGTAAGCCCCAGGGCTTATACCACTATGCCCATATCTTATCATATGTTGATAAATCATATTTCTTTTTTTCACCTTTCCACCAAGACAATTTTTACATGGACATGGATATTTGTTAATGTCCCTCTGATCAACTACTCTCTCATCATATGTATGATATTGATCTATAGTCAATCTTTGACGCTGATCCATCTGTAATATTGTGCATTCCAATATTAATTTAGTTTCTGATTTAAAGAAAAAAACATAAATATGAAAACATATATGCCAAAACATTGTTGAAAGTAGTCACTTTTAGTAGAGACCATAATAGAAAGAAGAGGATATTTTTGTTCTTTCTTCCTCCTTGTTTTGGTTTGTCCTTGTTTCCAAAAGAAACATGATGATGTTTGTCCTTGTTTCTCAGAGCATATCACATGATACATGATGTTGCTCTTCAGGCATTTTTCCTACTATGATATGTTTGGTATATTCTTCATTGGTGATGCTCAGATTCAGTGGTTGGTTTTCTTTTTGGAATGATCTATGGTAACATACACTTGATGTGCAGATGGTGATATAATTCATGTACAGGTGGCATCTTGATACAGTGGTTGATATAGTGTGATGGCAGTGGATATACTTCGATCTTTGACTATGTATACTTTGGCATTCTCAATGCACATGTCACTTTCTTTATTGATGGGCAGACAGGTTATATGCTATGGTTTTAGGTACATGACCATTTTTTAATACTTGATACATATATATTTGATTGGAATTTATATCTTGTCATATTATTCAAATGAAAAGCTATTAAATGCTTATCAAATGTAATAGGTATAAGTTTAATAATAAAAAAAACAAAAAGGATATAATCATAACAAGTTTTGACTTTGACTTGGAAGTATTTTGGGCATATTATTGTTCATGAAAGTTGTTGATGATAAAGTTGGGCAGATTATAAAAAATTCCTTTGGCATCCTTGGTGTCGCACGAGGCATAATATTCTTTGTCATTTGTAAAAAGGAGTCTAAGGTCATTATAAGTTTCTTTGACCTTCACCGAGAGCATTAATCACTATTGGTTTTGGATAAAAGTGCCATCTTAATTCTACTGTTTGTATCAGAATTTTAGGTCAAAAGGCAATTGACAACATGCATATTCTTTTGTTATCATTTTTCTTGTTGAGGGTTTTCAAATCCTAGCTGACTATGCTAGGGCATCGAGACTGCATAGTGGTTTGGGAAGCTTGGTAGTTGCTGGACTGAGGCAGTTATGGAACAATGACAAGGTATTCAGTTTATTCAAAGACAAGTACATTATGTTATGGTCAAGGTTTTTGTTGGTTTGTGACCTAATGTTGTGTTAAATCTATGTAAACATTCTTTGTTTGGGTAAATGTATATAACAAAACTTTATTTTGTTAATCCATGTTTGGGTATGATGAAGAAACTGCAGTAAAGTTATGAAGTCTATTATTCGTTAAGAGGTGTTACAGAACAATTATGAGGACAATTCATTTTCAGTTCAAAAATAATGAACATTATAAATGCTATGTTAAAAGACAGTTAGAAGGTGGTGTCACGTTGGTGACTCGACATGAGGTAGTTTGATACAGTTTGAATATGGTTTTCTTGATGGTTATAAGATTGAACAAGTGACAACATTTGATGACATCTACGTTGGATATTTAAACAACGTCTTTACACTGTTGTGTTTTTGGAGGTTTTACATAAGGGTTATGATACTAAAAGTTTAATCTATTTTTCTATAATTGAAGTTTTGCAAACATGATGCAAAACATATTGTATCACTAATATATTTTGTATTTTAAATATTCTAGAAAAATGAATCTTTAAGACATTAAGTGTATTAGATTGGAGGTAAAATATGATTTGTAGAGAAACAAAGTGATCCTCTGTAGTTGAATTATTTTCTATTCAGAAATGTATAGTGAAGTTAAAATGATCAAGTCAGTGAGACCAAATGATCATTGCCAGTGAGGCATTCTTGTAACCAATGAGGTTATTTGGTCAATGAGGCCATTGTTTCAAGTGAGGCACTTGCCAATGAGGCATATTCTTTATTTCCAGTGAGACACATTCTTGTCAATGAGACACTTTTCCAGTGAGGTTTATGTTGCTAGTGATGCATTTTGTAACCAGTGAGGTTCATTAAGCTAGTGAGGCTATTTTACGAGTGGTTTTTCTACCCCAAGAGGGTTTTCCACTCAGGAAATTCACTATGTTATGGTTCTTTATTTGGTTTCATTTGTGATCTTACTATTTTATAGTTATATATTTCTGCACTTACATTTATGTGATTAAGAATGAACAATTCATATTGGTACACATGTTAGCTCTTGAAACATAATTCATATTGTTCTCAAAGGGTTTAAAAAGTTTTTTTTTAAAATGTCATAAAATTGAATTAATTTGTCTAGACACTGATTCACCCCCCCTCTTAGTGTCTCACGTACTCCAGCGGATATAATGAGTCATTGTTTTGAGATCTATCTTACATTCATTTGAAGTTTACCTAATGAGAATGGAATATGACTGTGTTTCCTATCAGCTTACTTTTGGCAATGAGGGTTTCAAATTACCTCAAAATTCACTGTAGAGGACCCCATTGACTTCAAATTCGTTGCAAAAAAATTCCAAATTCCTTGCCTGCCTTTTCAAAAGTCTCAAGGTCCTATCCAAACAATCTTTATCACCCATGCAAATGCTTCAATACCTGTCCATGAGAATAGAAAATTTCAACAACAATCCAATTTCATTCCCATGCCAACAATTATACATTTTACAATTTGTCTGACTTATAAATATAGTCAAGTTATGTAAACCACTAGATAAATAACATTTAAAAGAAATACTAAAATAGTTATTAAGATTAGACTTCAAAACCCCAATTAAGTTTGACTAAGATTAGACTTCATTCATTATTTAAGTTGTCTAAGATTCAATGTAAAGTATTACTTGATCTAAAGTCTCAACTTGGATAGTGAAAGTTTGGTCATGAATGGTTTGATGCTAAGACAATCACTCTGAGTTTTCAAATGTTAAAGACACATGGAATAAATCTATAAGTATTTGTATTCTCATTAACAATATTTAATGCATGGGAATGCCATCACAATGATTGAGTGGGGAAAATGTGTTAGAAACAGTCATGCAGAGCAGTGAGGGATAAAATGAGAGCCATGGAATCCAAGAACAATCAATGCTAGAATAGAGAAACTAATCTAATCCTAAGCTAACATCAAAGAACAATGGAAATCAAAGCATAAAATAAGTACAATCTCACCACAATTCTCATCCGTTCCATGAATCACCTTCATTGCACTTCATTTTTCCGTTGTAGAATAGTTTCCCTCATATTTCTCAAAAGTATGCAAGTATGGCCTATTGAATAATGATTTAGAAAAATATCAAAGAATCTTAAAGTTTCTTCCAAACACATAAGATTTCAGGAGGATTAATAATGATGAAGGTCAAGCCAATTTATAAAAAAAATATTTTCGAATGATTGGCTCAGATTAAAAGATAAATCGACAGAGATTAGTGTCAGTAATAACACGAGTTAGAAAGTGGAGATTAAATTAAATAATAATTTAATCTTTAGTTGAGACTGTTTGAAACTTAGAAGAATAAAGTTTGCATGTGAAAGATAAAAAATAACATAGAGGAAATGGTCTGTTTGAACGCACAAATGAATGAATTAATTAAATAAAGTTATTTAATTAATAAAGGTTTGCACACAAAAGAATAAAATTGAGTGATTAAACCAGAAAGTCTGTTTGTAAAAAACAATCAGATATTAAATCAGGAGATAACTGACTAATTTAATTAAATCTCGACTTAAGTGGTAAATGACTAATTAGATAACTAAGCGATTATCTAATTGTAGAAGAATATGCCATGGATAATATTTATATGAATTAAATAATAATTTAATTCAATTTTTGATTGACTGGAGAAACGGTTAAAGAATAATTAAATAATTAAAGATTATTATTTAATTACAGTCGAAAATATGGTGAGGGTAAATTAAATAACAATTTATTTAATTTTAAGAAGAGATAGATTAATTAACGACGTAATTAAATTAAATATTATTTAATTAATCAAATAAGAATAAAGATAATAATGAATTAATTAAAGTTATTTAATTAATAAAGGATAGGTAACCTTAGAAAAATAATTAAATAATTAACATTATTTAATCCTGACCATGAAGATGAGAATTTATGTCGAAAATGGTGTCGCAAGCCTAGACCAATTTTTGATGTCTATAGTTTGCCCCTCTTTGATACAATGTCATTTCAGCTTTGTGTCAAAGAAAATTAGTTAAAAAATTCCCTTGTCGTGCCCCAGTATGAAATAGATAAGAGTATGCCCCCTCAAGAAAAATGACAATTTTTTTTTAAAAATGTGGAAATTTTCCCGATTAGGTAATTTGATAGTATGTAGTTTGATGGTGGTGAAAGAAATCGATTTAGAAGAGGTTTGGTATGCGAAATGGATGTCAAAATTTGGTAAATAGTGTGGCCAATGTAGATGATTGGAGAAAAAACCCTCCAAAACCCTAGGTATAAATAGGATTTGGGTGGAGAACCAATTCCTTTACACCCTTAAAGCTTTGGAAACCTTGATTTTTCTCTAGAGCATTCAACAAAGATGTCTCCCATTCTGTACATAGAGCACCGTGGTTATCACATTCAAAATTTCAGAAGGCCGGCCGATGCAGAACCCTCAGTATGTACCCCTGAACCATCTTTTGAAATTTCAATTTTCACGCATTTTTAGACATTTAATTTTCAAATGCATCATTTTAGGATCAACGCATATTCCTTCATATGCGACACATGTGATCATGATACGACGCATATGTGGAAACATGCATAGGTCATATTAGGTCATTTAGATAAATAAACACATTTGCAGTTGTGTGCACCTCATGTATAGGATTGCATCACATATGTGAATAACAGTGTCACATGTAGAATAGTGCACCGTATGTGTTTTATGATACACATTTGATGAGATGCAGTGGATAAATTTTACATTGAATTTGTGAAAATGGACACATATGCATTATAGTTAGGTGATTAATTGTGCATCACATTTGAGAAAATGTGACGCATATGAATGATAGGTTGGTGTGAATGCATGTTTGACACATGTGCATTAGAATAATGCATCTCCATGGTTAAATGACACATGTGTGATTGTGCAACACATGTGCAAGTTTATATGACACATTTGAGATTTTGCATCACATTCGATTATAAAATGACGCATTTGCTTGTCAATTTTTTTGAATTTTTATGATGTAAAAAATTTTCTTTGTATTTTTGACACAAGATTATTTGTTATGCATTTATAGGCTGTTTTTGATTCGATATACACTTGGGAGTCGAGGCCGACGACATATGATTTGCGAGACCAGTTCCAGAGTGCAGAGAAATGATTGATATGGAATCTTGGATTGCATCATGTGGCATCTATGCCTGCCATTCAAGAAAATAAAGGTATGTTGACGACTCTATGTGAGCGATGGCACTCAGAGACTTCCTCTTTTCACCTGCCTACTGGAGAGGCTACAGTTACATTAGAGGATGTATATAGGATTTTGAGATTACCGATTAGGGGTGAGAGAGTCTTGTATGATACCTAGAGAGGTTTTAGCGAGCTCACCCGATTTTATGTATATGATGACATTATACAACTAGGCATAGAGAATTATGAGATTAGATGGCATGTCCTTGCTGAGAGATATGAGAACATTGATTGCATGTTGTGCACATTGATTGTTGGGATTGTCCTTCCTGACCGTCAAGGTCATGGGTTTCCTGTTGGGTGGGGTGATATGCTTGTAGGGATGCTAGAGCAACAAGTTGTTTATGCATGGGGCCCTTGTTTATTGGCAATGCTATATTTTCATTTGCATGATATAGCCTATAGAGAGGCACAATCGATGAGCTGTGGTACCACTCTACTAATGATCTAGGCATGAGAACACATTGTTGTTTTCTGCTCACTAGTTACAACTAATTTAGATGATAGAGCCCCCTATGTTTTCTAATATGACGGGACCATTAGTGATGCATTATTAGGTGGCTCCCAACTTCACCAAGAGGTTAAGATATTTCACATGGTCATAAAGAGGAATCTAACAAGATTAAGATGCTCATACAAATTCAACTTATCACCAAAACACTCCCTAAAGGCTTTTAACCTCAAAAACCAACTTTGCAAAACTTCCTTAAGAGAAGGCTATTAAAGAACCTTCTTAGCACCCTTTGAGACTCAAAATACAATCTGTTGGTTTTTTTGTTTGTTTGAAACATATCCCAGCTAAGGATTTATAATTCCCTAAGAGGTAGCCAACCTCTATATTCAAGAACTAACAAAGTTAGTGGCCAACTAACGAGATTTAGTCAAAGACTGAGATCTCCTACACTTTTGGCTCTATGAAACCAAGGAGGGTTTTCCTAAGTGTGTTCATAAGAACGTTTTATGACTCAGGAAGAATAATTATTCTCACAGATACAGTCCCCATCAATGCAATTAGATAGAAATTACCCTGGTTGTGGCAAACCAAAGAATAATAACAATTATCTTAAAGCAACAAGACTAGAAACTTAACATAATAATTGCATCTTCGAAGAGATAAGGTTTGATATTTTAGATTGTTCAGATCTTGAACCACCATACTTAGAACTACAGTCCTGCACCCCTAAAAGGATCTTGCAAACATTATCTAGTGCCTCATCCATTGGGCGGGAGTCATATAAAATGTAACTCAGATATTATGAACTTATCCT
Source organism: Sequoiadendron giganteum (assembly GCA_007115665.2). Taxonomy (NCBI): domain Eukaryota; kingdom Viridiplantae; phylum Streptophyta; class Pinopsida; order Cupressales; family Cupressaceae; genus Sequoiadendron; species Sequoiadendron giganteum. The sequence goes on from CM021100.1 coordinate 109,665,594, forward strand.
TACAATGCTTCACATCATGAGAATTTTTAGTTTATTAAAACAATACTCCTTAGTGAATCTTGAGCATAACATCACAAACCTGTAACTCATTTTCAAGCAATTTGATTAACTCATTAAGCTAAGGTAGGAAAATAAAGTACACATTCAAACATTCCATTGAAGCTGAATGAATAAACCATTGGTGAACTCATCCACAATTCATGACATATAAACAGGAGAGCAATTGTCTTAACCAATTTTTATAGATTTGTTTCAATATCAGTAATTACAAAATTATAGCATACTTATTTCATACCACTCCCAACCTCAAATGATTTCCTAAATAATATCTTCAAAAAACCTACAGTAAAACCAATTGTACATACCCTAAGCACCAGGATAAAAAATCTGATCCTAACAATGAGCCGTAAAATCTCCTTTATAGAACAAGAGAGCAACAAGCATTGGGCTCCATTGTTAATTTCAAAATGAAATTAAATTCGAATTCACATTCCAAAAAATATTCCTCATCATTAGAAATAACAATAAACGATTTGAGGAATCAAAACGGTTACACCCAATAACCAGTCAGAGAAAAAACAAAGACCGTGCCACACACGTCCACATCCAAAAAATGAACCATCAGAACAACACCACCCAACAACAATCACTTAGCCAACACATGGCCCCGATACAGGCGACCGCTTCTGGTTCTTACTTCAGTTTGAAGCGAAACCATCCTCTTTTTCTTGTCCACACTAGCACTAGTCCCAACAACACGACACAATGCCATTGCAGTTATTGGTGAAACTACAAGGACCTCTTCGTCGACACCCACGAGCTCAGTCATGGCTGCGAGAAAACACCGATAGTTTGATTCAGTATCAGACCCATCGCTACCAGAGCTCAAAGAGAGCACAACAGGGGAAATGCAATGCCCAGACCGCTTACCCACACCTCAGGCACTCGCTTCAGGAGCACTACGAACATGTTCCTCCTTGCGCTGCTAATTCCTCATGCTCACTCTGGCACTTTGGCGCACCATGGGCTTATCCATTGAAAATTCGTAGCTCAAAAACACAAATGAATCCACCACTTGCAAAAAAATCAACTCAAAATGCGATGACGATACTGAGTAATTCAACAGACATTTATAGAGAAAACTGATGTAGGGACTATTAATTAACCAAATTCTTGTACAAGCATGCAAGCGATTAGTGGTTGATGTTGCCACCAAAAAATTATTCCAGGCGTACCACCCATTATTGTATTTATCAAGAGGATACCGCTCGCACGCAAGGAAATCAGGAGAAGATCCACTGAAAAACCTATGCCATTAATGAAAACAATTTGTAGACCGCAAAAAATCCTCACACAGATGAACAATGACCCTTTGAAATTGAACCGTCGATGTGGAACAGACCTGGCAAATCAGACGACTCAGATTGAGTCAATGATCGTTGAAAATCCACATCACTGCCTGGGAGAAACCACAACCAGTCACAACCCACGAAAACAGGAGGTCGCGATCGGGCCTTCATGCCCCACCTAGCCCTCATTGGTCCAAGAGCCAAGCCATGTGTCACCGTTTCACAAACCTCGTAGTACTTTTGGAACATTTAATTGGATCGTGCGAGGCGTGCGAGGGACGATCATCATTAATCCCTATCATGAATTCCCACTAGTGAAACGACGCCCACTTGTCACTGTTGGCGCATTGGGAAAGGGCCCCACTCCTCCGTATATGATAGATGGCGGTATCTCGCACACCTTGCACCACCTAAGTGACATCAACAAGAAAACCTGCGAGGTCTGCGAGGAACGGTCCAGATCGCCCGTGATCGGACGGTTCGCCATGCTGCATACAAACAAATATAATAACGGTGGGGCCGACCGACAAAAACCCTCGACGACATAAAAATTTAGGCCCAAGTGGAAAATAGGAGACCGATAGGTCAGGTGAAAAGGGGTCGGTAAGAGCACAAAGGAAAGGCTTAGTCATATGACTTAAGTGGCCGGTAACCCCCAACAACAAGTCAACATTAAAATATAACGCGAGGGTTTTAAAAGATACCAATCAATCTTTCATTAGTGATAAAAAACATAAACCCAAAATATCAAACCTCCAGTCTTTTAAATGTAACCAGTCATGCCCAATTCAGGCAAAATTTTGACAAATTTTTAAGATTCCCATCAGTGGCTTCGACTGGGGATGTATACATCCTACGAGCATAGGAAGAATTTAGAATCTCTAGTTTCGCAGAGCAGACTACTAAATCACACAAGTTCCTTGACGAATGTTCTACCATGCTTGTCAATTGGAAATTGTGTATATCCAACTTGGTGGCCCCAGGCCACCAAACAAGAGAA
>CM021100.1:109671860-109718751 GCA_007115665.2 Sequoiadendron giganteum
AATTTTAAAACAAATATATCATGACAAATGACTCTGACTAAACCGGATCTGCACTAGAGACTTTTCATTTGATAGCTCCCAAACAGAGTCGCCATTCTATTGGTGTTTTTATTTGTTTGAAACATATCCCAGCTAAGGATTTTTAATTCCATAAGAGGTAGCCAACCTCTATATTCAAGAACTAACAAAGTTAATGGCCAACTAATGAGATTCAGTCAAAGACTAAGATCTCCTACACTTCTGGCTCTATGAAAACAAGGAGGGTTTTCCTTAGTGTGTTCATAAGAATGTCTTATGACTCAGTAAGAACACTTCTTCTGACAGATATAGTCCCCATCAACGCAATTAGATAGAAATTACCTTGGTTGTGGCAAACCAAAGAATAATAACAATTATCTTAAAGCAATGAGACTGGAAACTTAACATAAGATTTGCATCTCTGAAGAGATAAGGTTTGATATTTTAGATTGTTTAGATCTTGAACCACCATACTTAGAACTATAGTCCTACACCCCTAAAAGAATATTGCAAACATTATCTAGTGCCTCATCCATTGGGTGGGAGTCATATAAAATGTAACTCAGATATTATAAACTTATCCTTACAATTAGAATAGTGAATTGTTTAGAGATTTTTTTTAAAATATGAAAATATCTGGTAACTTTTGGCAGCAGTTGTTAATCTTCTCTCCCTGACTGTAAATATCACAGATCTAGGACTTTTCTTTCATATATCAACTAGTTCTTCAGACAAAGTCGCCACCTCTTCAACAGAGGACTGAATTTCAAAATAATATGAAATTCCTTTTCAAAGCTTTTCACATTTTGGGTCTTTGTCCACAACATAGTCATAACTCAAATATTCTAATCATCATGCCTCTACCAATCTCTTCCAAATCCATAACCTATCCCCATGCAAACTTAACATTTAGATCCACTAAACAAATGATTTTGGATAGCCACCTCCAACTTTTGTGGTTTCTATTTTCTCTTTTTTCTTTTAAATTTCTCAGAAGTTCTCCCCAATAAAACAACCACTTAACTATTGATTCAGGCAAAGAGCCTATTCCATTGAGTTTTTAACCTTTATGGTTACAAGTAATATGGCAGTTATTGTAATGAAATTTATAACAAGACTATCTTCACCCAAGAACTCCTAAGTCCTTTTCCAGCGGAACACCACATATCATAGGATTTTCAGGTTCATTTCAATAGCCTCTTCCCTCTAGGGTTGAAAACTTTCACTATTAAATTTAGAATGGAAAATCATTTGATATGACTCTATAACCGTCTGCAACTTGGAGATTCAGAATTTCCCCAGAAGGGTCCCCATTTTGCTGGTGTTTTTGTTTGTTTGAAACATATCCCAGCTAAGGCTTTGTATTTCCCTAATAGGTAGCCAACCTCTATATTCAAGAACTAACAAAGTTAGTGGCCAACTAACGAGATTCAATCAAAGATTGAGATCTCCTACACTTTTGGCTCTATGAAACCAAGGAGGGTTTTCCTGAGTGTGTTCATAAGAATGTTTTATGACTCAGTAAGTACACTTCTTCTCACAAATACAATCCCCATCAATGCAATTAGATAGAAATTACCCTAGTTGTGGCAAATCAAAGAATAATAACAATTATCTTAAAGCAACGAGACTGAAAACTTAACATAAGATTTGCATCTCCGAAGAGATAAGGTTTGATATTTTAGATTGTTCAGATCTTGAAACACCATACTTAGAACTACAGTCCTACACCCCTAAAATAATCTTGCAAACATTATCCAGTGCCTCACCCATTGGGCAAGAGTCATATAAAATGTAACTCAGATATTATGAACTTATCCTTACAATGCCCACTGGTGAAACAATGCCCACTTGTCGCTGCTGGTGCATCGGGAAAGGGCCCCACTCCTCTTTTTATGATAGATGCTGGTATCTCGCACACCTCGCACCACCTAAGTGACATCAACAGGAAAACCTATGAGGTCTGCGAGGAATGGTCCAGATCGCCCGTGATCGGATGGTTCACCATGCTGCATACAAACAAATATAATAATGGTAGGGTCGACCGGAAAAACCCTCGACGACATAAACATTTAGGCCCAACTGGCAAATAGGAGATCGATAGGTCAGGTGAAAAGGGGTCGGTAAGAGCACGAAGGAAAGACTCAGTCAGATGACTTAATTGACCAGTAACCCTCAACAACAAGTCAACGTTAAAATATAATGCGAGGGTTTTAAAAGATACCAATCAATCTTTCAATAGTGATCAAAACCCTAAACCCAAAATATCAAACCTCCAATCTTTTAAAAGTAATCAGTCATGCCCAATTTAGGCAGAATTTTGACAAATTTTTAAAAGTCCCATCACAATTCAAGACAACATACCAATAGACTCCACAAGGATTCTTTGTGACAAACATGGAAAAAATTTCAACTACCCCTGCTTTTAGGACACCAATTAGCCTCAATTTACAAAGGAGGTCCCTCTCATTCACCTGATCTTCACAAAAAATCATCAAACAGTCATTATTCATGTTTGAAAACATCAAATTCCACAATTTGTTTTCCATTCCAAGGCTTTCTCAATGCTGATCTAACAAACCCTCCTTTTACATGCAAATCCCGAGGGTTTTATTGAAAGTCATATCTCTAGGGACTTCCCAATGAAACTAACACCTCAAACACTTCACAAATATCCTAATCTCACTCATCAATCCCTTACATAATCAACACAAACAATATTTCATCAAGACCTCTCCTTAGTAACTCACTTTCACATGCAATTTTCTCTGCCCAGCCCAAGGGCATCACTCCAAAGCCACCAAATGGTTTTATTTATATTCATAACCTATTTGAATATTTACTCTAACAAAAGATAGGCCATCCCTCCAAGTAACATGACACAAGAGTAGGAGAAATGGCTACTCCCTTAATTAAACTTCAAAACTAGACCTTGCTGGCCTGTTATAGACAGTCATAGAAAGTAAGTGAGATCTTCCCCTAAATTTAAATAAATACCCTCAAATAAATGGAGATGAATATTAGAACATGTCACAACAATACTTTTCAAGTTCCAGGATAATGGTAGCTTATATGGGTTCGTACAATAGCAAAAATGACCAAAAACACAATAAAATATGCTAAAACCGTTGGTATCTTTATTGGAATTCTTTGACAAATGATCAACAACTCCTGTTCGAGCCTTTTGAGGCCTTTAAATATATTTTCCACTCAAAACTACCCTCCAAACTTCTATAACCACCTTTTGAACTTTTAAGACCCTTCATATTCCCACAATATTATAGTTTTGACAATTTTGCATTAACAATTTTACATTTTTTTTGTAATTTTTGACCTATTGAATCCCAATGAATCCCAAGAAACCAAAATAAATTTCAAATGGTCTTTTAGAATTTATTTAGCATAATCTAAGATTTGACTCACTAAACCCTTCAAAAACCCTTGATTACATGCTTTGCACTTTTTGAGCATTATTGACAATATTTCAACATTGCCTCACAAAATAATCTTCCTAATACAATCTAATTGTCAACTTGACCTTATTGACATACCAAATGACCGAAAACTCCTAAACAACCTATCCCTCAATATCTTGATCAGATAAAACTATATGAGTGCTTCTGCACCATACACCTGGTCTTAAAAAGATTCATGCCCCATGAATGACAGTAGCAACTTGTTCTTGTCTTCCCTTTACCAACTTCATATCCTCCATAGGCTTTCTCAACTGAAATTATTCTCCATGGTGGTGTATATACTATCATTTTCCTAGAACTTTCTCTGTCCTCTCTTTGCCTCAACTTTTCTTCCCCCAATAGGCCTGCTCCATGTTCCTTAACTCTATCTACACCTGAAAGAGGTGTCCTTGTTATCTTCATTCCTCTGCATAGAAATTAACCACACATACCTTTAAATTTTTGCACCTCTGCTTTGTTCTTGCCATGTCTACCAAACTTAGAAAATTCTATCTTGACAATGCCAAACTACCCTCCAACCTTGTTCACTGTTATAGGAAAACTCACAGTCCCCACAAGGATGGTGTCAACACTCTTACCCTCAACCTGCATATGCACATTAGCCTTTTCTGGGCTTGTTTGTGGTATCGACATGTTGCCTTCATACTTCAATTCTGAAACACATTCCAAATTCTCTGTTTTCACCTCCTTATGCTCTATTTTTGCTTTCCCCATCATGGGAATGTCTTCACACTTACCATTTCCCTTCTTCACAAGTGTCTTCATATAAAAATAAATCACCTTTGTTGTATCAAATTGGTCATCTTGCAATGGGGTGAGTGAAAAAATTCTACCTTCATGTTTAATCAAATAACAATTGCTCCTACAATCATATTGTTAGGTCTCAAAAACATAGGTTTGAACCACGAGAGGTTGCCAAGCTCTCACAACATTTTTGGCTAACGTACAAGGCCAAATGGTTTGAACCTTCTTCTCTTCAGGTGCTACCAGACCTAGGCGGGTATACCTATATGAATGAAGCATACTTAAAGTTGTATGACTTGATTGAATTGATGGATATATTACGATGGAACAAATGTAATAGATGATAGCTTTGCTAGTTAATTTTACTCCTACTGCATGAAAAGATAAAAGTGTATACATACTTCGTTTTTATGAAATTTATTTTTTGGGGTGTGACAGATCAGTGCCTTCTATCCACATGGGCAATGGAATCAAAAATAAGAACGATACGTGTTTCCCTATTTTGGCCTAACTCTAGTTGTTAGGCACTTTGAATAATGAGGTTCTATGACTAGCATAAACTTTACTAAATTTATGACTTGCATAAATTGTGCTGGAATATTTATTTACTAGGTTCTTCTTCAATTATCCAAAAAAATCCTTAAATCACTATAATTCATTCAAAATAATTTAAATCTGACTTGTAGACACTAGTTAATTAAATCACACAAAATGAAAATGCATTTTGATAAATCAGGAATATACTTGATATACTGATTTAAATGATTAAAAGACCTCAAGTTGGAGACAACTAGATAAAAAGTACAAATAGTTGCATCACAACAACTGAAGACCAAAAAATGATTTCACCAGTTTAAAACATTATCTCCATTGCTTTGCTTTCAGAAAAGTCTGTACATTATATACATCCCCTATTTTTTATTTCCTCCTATTTTCTAATTCCTAATTCTAATCCTACTTCTTGATGATTTAAATTCATCTTACATATATACACTTCTTAGGGTTATGACTTTTCATATATCCGTACAATAGAAGACTTCAATTATCCTTGGTGAAAATAAAATATTTAATTAATTGCCTTCCGGAAAATTAAATATTTTAATCTTCATCTTTGTGTCATACTTTTAATAATCTTCATTAATCTCAATCCCTTCACTGGAAAATATTTCGCTTATCTCTTGCTTGGTTGGAATATTTCACCAAATTTAATAGAGTACTCCTTCGGATAGAATTATTACCCATTACCTGCTCTTGTAGCTCCTTTGGTGAAAGAAAGTATTTCACCACCGTATGTAAATATTTTATAAATTTTACCTTTTGTACATTTGTGGGTAAAATAATTGTTCACTTTATATCTCCATTTGTTAAAATATTTTATATTTCAGTGAAAATATTTTAATTTGTGAAGAAAAAGCTCCACCTCTCTGCTTTCACCTTTATTCAATACTTTTTCACTTTATTACTCTCGTGATTTTATTCCTTTTATATTTCACCCACATTGTACTGATAGAATTCTTTTTAATATTTTTTTCCTTCTTCAAACTATCAGTGTGACAACCTCCACCGTTGAGAATTTATTTTTATATCCCGATAGTGAATCTCTTGCCGATGAATTCTTTCATCGATGTGACTAATGTAGTCAAAGAGACATGATAAACTCACGCCGATAGTGGATGTCACTCCGATGGAATTCATTTATTTAGGGTTTTCTCCCCTGTTGCTCATGTGCAGGATCTTCTACAGTCTCATTCATGGCAACTTCCCCACATAGTCAATCCTTGATTTTATCGGTACCTCTATTGCATCTTTCATGCCTTGCGCCCGATGCATTGCTTTCCTTTATTGCATTTTGTTTGCTTCCATTTATCAAGCATTCATATACTTCATATTCCATATCATAGTGAATGAGGGCTCTATTCTTAAGTTACACACTCCTCCACTCTTGCATATCCTGCTCAATACTCAAGCCGATTGCCTAAGTTTCCATTGTGCAAAAACAACATGATGATAGGGCCTTTTACTTGATTTATTTTGTTGCTATGAAATACCTCCCAATGCCATTCAGAATGTTCCCAAATGAGTGATTGATGCCAATCGAGCTCTGTTTTTGCAAGTTCGTGGTGTTTAGTGAATTCTCATGTTCACCTCCTATTGACTCACTATTTTTCAAATATGTTGAATGAAAACATGCCTCTTGCATCCGCCGAGAAATACAAAGATTCAGATTTCCCATGATAGTGGTATGTGGAACCTTACCGATAACATGAAATGAGTGCAATAGGCCTTTCAAATAATGTAATGATATCATCCTTCAACATTGTTGAGCATCAAAAGTTCAATTTATAACACCCATGTGTCAAGATTTCTCTTTTGAATTGTCACAAGCATAATTCATCCCCTTGTGCTATGATCTTGTCTTTGTCTTACCACAAAAATCACCTATGTTGCTGCCTAAAAATTCACCCTTTTGCATAGTCCATTGTGGCTTATCTTTGCAACTATTCTGAAAAAATAGTAGTTGTGCAAACCTTGTATTTCTCACAACTAGTCCATCAATAATATGAAGTACCTCTTCAACTAAAATGGGTAATTATTTGATTTCTGATATTTTGCAATGACTAAAATGATGAAAATAGCCTCCAAAATTAATCAAACGATCTCCAAAGGGCACGAAAATGCACGAAAATGTTTAGTTATGATAGGGGAGCATGATTTCCTAACGGTTTTAAATGAATTCATCAAATTTTCAAACTCTTAATGCTCAAAGTTTGACTTTTAGCATTTTCTGAAAACTTGCATTTGTCAAAAATCACTTGAAACTCATCAAATTTCCTCTTTGGAAAAAAATCAGATCTAATTCTCAGAAGCTTCCACCTTGGGGATTAGTTCATTTAGCTCACATGGACATGTAGGAAAATGGGATTTTCTTCAATATTATTCCTTTACAAGATATTAAAAATCAAACTTGACCACTCTGTAGCTGTCTGGAAATGCAGTCATCAAACTGTGTAAAACCTATTTGGTTTTATTTTTCTAAAAATATCAAACGAACTGCTAAGGCTCTAAATTTTTTCATGAAAACACATTAAGCTGGGAAAAATTTGAAGCACCAAATGATCTGTCATGATATCTTTTCATTTGCTTAATAGGGATTTCCAAAGTTGACCTACTTAGCAGATTTCACTGTGAGCAGATAACCAACCTCCACAAAACCCTTTAGTTTGGCCTTTTGAAACCCAGTCAAAACTGATCATATGAAGCTAAAAATTGGTGTTCACACTCCCATATGCTAGATAAACATGCTTGCAAAGTGGTTTGGAATGAAAATGAATAGATCCAAAGTTATGATTTTTCAAAATGTGCTCCTGGGGCTGATTTTACAACTGAGTTTTCTGAGTGTTAATTAAATTTTTTGACATGGCACCTTCAAATTTTGGCAAAAATTTGAAGGTTCCAACACATATATGGCCCTCTTGTCATATTTCCAAGGCATCCCAAGCAAAATATGACAAAAACTCATGGGCACAACATCACACACAATCTGATCTCTATACCCACCAACACTAAACTCAAATTTTGCTTGCTCATTCACAAGAACCGATTGATCATCATTGAGCCATGAAATCATGTAGGAGTTGTCATGAGGAAACTTCTTCAAATCTAACTTTTCTACCATTTCACTAGCAACCATATTTTTAGTACACCCTGAGTCAACGACAACTTTACATACCTTATTCTTGGACTTACTTGTTGTTCTGAAGAGAATCTTTCTTTGCAAAGGTTCTTTATGTTTAGAGGTCTTCCACATGGTTCTTCTCACCATTAGAGCATCCCCAACTTCAGGTACAAAAGTTAGAGTATTTGAATTCTAACTCTCACATTCATCTTCTTCTTGAACAATCTGAGCTCTCCTTTCATTCTTCTTTTCTCCTCCACTTGATGAAGCACCAAATTTTTTAGGGCATTTCCAGGCAGGATGCCTAAACTCATTACAGTTGTAGCACTTTCGTGAGAATATATTTGCATTCCTACCACCTCCAAATCTACCTCTTGATCCCTTGAATCCACCTCTGAAATCAAATTGATTTTGTCCCTTATTGGCCTCTTCTTGACTCTCATTGATTTGTTTTGCATTAGGAATGGATCCTCTACCTCTAAAGGTGCTTCATATGCCTCTAACTTATTTATCTTTCCTTCTTTTCATTTTCTCTTCAACTCTAACTGTCATTTAGTAACATTCCTCTACACTCCTAGGGTTAGCCAAAACCAATTCATCTTGTATATTCAATCTCAAACCAACCAAGTATCTAGAAATTTTTTCATCCTCATTCTCATGATGACCAGATATCATACTCAATTTATAAAATTCTTCAGTATAAGAACTAACATCCTATTCCTTTTGCCTTAAACTTTGGAATTTCTTAAACATTTGAATTTGATGATCTTTAGGCAAGAACTTACCTTTGATTTTTGCCACCATCTTGTCCCATGAAGAAATCTTGGACTTTCCTTGCTTCCTTCTCTTTGACTGAAAATAATGCCACCATACCAAAGCATGGCCTTTCAATTTAGTCTTTGCAATCTTTACTCTTTTCTCCTCAGGAACCTCATCACATTCAAAATGGTTATCCAAAGCAGCAATCCAATCAAGTAACTCTTCATCATTCAGACTTCCACCATACTTAAAATTTTTTTTTTCTTACCTTTTTCTTGTCAATCTTGACTACCTTTAACAAATTTACCATTATCTGGTCTTCTGGATCAAGTTCTTCATCCACATATTCATATTCTTCATCCCCTTCTTCTTCTAACTTGCTCTCTTCCACATCTCTTCTTTTGTTTGTCTCCAAGGCTGCAATTCTTTCTTCCAACTCTCTTATCTCTCTAGCATGTCTATATTTCATCTCCTTCATCTCTTTAGCCATATATTTTTTTTTTGGAGGTATCTTGATAACTTGTCTCATCAACTTCTTCCTTGTGTTTCACAAACCTACAAAATTCAATCAAAATACATAATCCTTGATGCTCTGATACAACCTAATGCAATACTAGGTGGCTCCCAACTTCACCAAGAGGTTAAGATATTTCACATGGTCATAAAGAGGCATCTAACAAGATTAAGATGCTCATACAAATTCAACTTATCACAAAAACACTCCCTAAAGGCTTGTAGCCTCAAAACCCAACTTTGCACAATTTCCTTTAGAGAAGGCTATTCAAGAACCTTCTTAGCACCCTCTGAGACTCACAATCCAATCCAAGACAACATACCAATAAACTACATAAGGATTCTTTGTGACAAACTTGGAAAACCTTTCAACTGCCCCTTGTTTTTAGGACACCAATTGGCCTCAATTTACAAAAGAGGTCCCTCCCATTCACCCGATCTTCACAAGAACTCATCAAATAGTCATTAGTCATGTGTCAAAAACATCAAATTCCACAATTTGTTTGCCATTCCAAGGCTTTCTCAACGTTGATCTAACAAACCCTCCTTTTACATGCAAATCCCTAGGGTTTTATTGAAAGTCATATCTCCAAGGCCTTCCCAACCAAACTAATGCCTCAAACACTTCACAAATAGCCTACTCTCACTTATCAATCCCTTACATAATCAACACAAACAATATTTCATCAAGACCTCTCCTTAGTAACTCACTTTCACATGCAATTTGCTCTACCGAGCCCAGGGGCATCACTCCAAAGCCACCAAATGGTTTTATTTATACTCCTAACCTATTCGAACATATACTCTAACAAAATACAGGCCATCCCTCTAAGTAACATGACATAATAGTAGGAGGAAAGGCTACTCCATTAATTAAACTTCAAAACTAAACCTTGTTGGCCTGTTATAGGTAGTCACATAAAGTAATCCCCTAAATTTAAATAAAGACCCTCAAATCAATGTAGATGAAGAATAAAACATTTCACAACAATACTTTTCAAGTTCCAAGACAATGGTAGCCTTTACAGGTTCGTACAATAGTAAAAATGAACAAAAACATAGTAAAATATGCTAAAACCGTTGCTATCTTTATTGGAATTCTTTCACAAATGATCAACAATTCCTGTTCGAGCCTTTTGAGGCCTTTAAATACATTTTCCACTCAAAACTAACCTCCAAACGTCCATAACCACCTTTTGAACTTCTAAGACCCTGCATATTCGCACAATGTTACAATTTTGACAATTTTGCATTGACAACTTTACAATTTTTTGCAATTTTTGACCTATTGAATCCCAATGAATCCCAAGACACCAAAATACATTTCAAATGGTCTTTTAGTCCTTATTTATCATAATCTAAGACTTGACTCACTAAACCCTTATTAAAACCTTGATTACATGCTTTGTAGTTTTTGAGCATTATTGACAATATTTCAACATTACCTCACAAAATAATCTTCCTAATACAATCTAATGGTCAACTTGAATTTATTGACATACCAAATGACTAAAAAATACTAAACAACCTATCCCTCAACATATTGATCAGATAAAAATAGATGAGTGCTCCTTCACTAATTAGTTAGAGTCATGTGGAAGACAAAGGGTATTGGAGGCATGCCATTGACACCCTGGTACAGTTTATATGGAGGTCATATATGGATTGTGCACGGTGGCCTGATGAGGATATACATATACCATTTTGTAGACAAACACAATATTTGATTGGGAGGATAGTATCTAGTGCTCACATTATTGAGTGACACCTTCCAAATCGAGTCCTCAAACAGTTTGGTGAGGTCCAGAATGAGCCACGAGGGCGAGCTGAGTTTGCTCATTCTTTGAGAGAGGTTCCTTTGTGGGGGCCAATGATTCTTGTCATGACATTCGAGGAATATATTTTGCATTACAGCCTATTCAGTGGGGTTGGAGGGGTGGAGTTGTAGATCCTAGGACCTTCACAACATATGATGCTTGGTGGGAAGAGCATAGGCCCATACCATATACAGATCAAGATCATTTGACTCCTATAGAGCGATGGTGGAAATGACCAGGAGGTCAACGTGGTGGTAGAGGTGGAAAGGGTGGTGGAGATGATAGTAGAGGTGGAGGTGGGAGAGGTGGTTGACGGGGTCGGCAAGGAAGGAGAGGCGGTAGTGGGCGAGGTTTGTCACCCGTCCGTGAGGAGGAGGGGGAGGGAGAGGATGTTCTGATGTTGGATTTGGGTGTAGGAGGAGAGGAAAAGATGGATGTAGAGAATGCTATTGAGGAAGTCGAAGAGGAGGAGCATGCCGAGGAGGAGGCAGGTGGTAAGGAGATGGAGTTAGATGGTCTTGGTTTGTTGGCAGGGTATTAGGATGAGTTGGAGGAGGAGGAGATGGGGGATCAAGAGAGGGAGCTCTAAGATAGCATTGTTGAGGAGTGGGATGTAGAGGTGGGAGAGAGGCCATGATGGGAGGAGGCGGGTCCCGTTGATCAAAGGTTAGTGGATTTATAGGCTCGATTAGAGGCCTTGGAGGAGAGGGTGAGGGAAGTGACTGCAGAGTGATATTTTATGCATATGAAGAGGGATAGTGCTTATATGAACAAAGATCAAACAGTGGCCCGGAGATAGGAGATGTGGCAGAGGTTTGCAGAGCTAAGGGCCCTATGTACTAGACTGGCTGTAGCTTTTGCTCGGGAGTCAGTCAAAGTTGGTTTTAGGGAGAGGTATTATAGAGACTTATATGAGTAGGAGGTACCTCCTCAGAGACGGGCTCCTAGCTATTCACAGGCACATAGAAACAGTGGACGCAACAGGTCACACAACTGATCACAAAGCATATAGGGTGTTGTAGGACCTAGGATAGGACCATAGGATATGCCACCTTATGCACAACAATCATCAAGACTGCCCCCTTAGTCACCTCCTCATTCTCCACATGGGAGTACTGGGAGTTCAAACTAGGGACATGTTTTATTTATTTATATACATTGTATTTTGACCATGTTGGACTCAAGGGAACACTAAGAGGGAGGGGGGGGGGGGTGAATCAATGTTCAACAAACCTTAACTTTATTAATTTGAAACTCAATCATTTTTTCATTAAATTAAAAGAAAGATGAAATAATTCAAAGGAAACATTCATAACACCATAACACAAGGAATTTTTGCATGGAAACCTTGTTAGGGGAAAAATCATGGTGGAGGTTATTCCATAACTTGAGTACTCAAATAATTTTCTACAAAAGGGAATGCACTTGCATTCAAGCACACTACCTAGAGCTCACTACTCAAAAGGGAAGGCTCACTGCCTTACAAAAGTTAAGATTAAAACCATATAAAGGATGAAATGAGATAGTAGCATCTATTCATGTCAGATTATAGTTTCGGTGAAGCTCATAGATTTGATTCTAGATTTTCTTTCTAACTCTGTACTTCGCTCTGCTCTACTCTTCTCTTTTTTGCTCTTTGCATCACACATAGAAAAATTCACACTATTACTCTGCTGAATTTCACATCATATTCACATTTGCTATCTTCACATACTTCTCCACATATGACACACACAAAATGATAAAACTGATCTTATATATATCCCCTCTATCAAGGATTTGATCATTCTTATGTCGGCTTAATAAAATATTAAGTTCTTCTCAAGTGTTGGTAAGATCCACCACTAAATCTTTATGCGCATCCTCCAAAGTTGGTTAAGAAAAAGAGAGGACCTAAAAAAACATAATAGAGCATGATTTTTTTTGATTAATTACTCCTTATACATCCGCAATTACTATATCCGCTAGGTTGGCCTTCTACCATAGATAATCAACAAAAAAGTGCACAAGATCTCCTAGATCATGTACCGGTGAATGCGTATCAGTATACTTCACAAATAAGCATCAAAAAACATAAAAAAACCTACCTCAGAGATCCACAACCCAAAATAATAGTCCGGTGAGGTATATAGATCAACTTTTATGCCTATGACTGGATGCCCTGTTCTTCACCTTGTTCTATCGGTGTAAACCAAAATTGTATTGTAGATCAAATTCTTGACTTAGGTTGCCAAGGCTTCCAAGGTTTCCATCAATGACAACACTTACAAGCCATATTCCAACAATCTCCCCCTTTGGAATTGATGGCAACACTTATTGAAAAATTACTAAGTGTCAGAATCATTATGAGTATGATGCCAAGCTTTGCTGCACTCTCTCCTCCTAAGATTAATAGAGCATTTTTCATTGCATTCTCTCACCCTTTGACATCAATGAAAAAACATAGAAACCATATGAAAAAAATACAAAACATGTGTTCAAAATTTTCAAAACTTCAGAATATATATGCCGACAATTCTCCCCCTTTGACCAAAACTTCAAAAATTTGAAAACAATTGACTACTACTTTTAGAAAATTATCTTATGATTTTTCTTCATTTCTGAAAGAAACTTCTTCCAAGCATCTATTTTCATCCCAATGATAATGATCAAACTATTATTTTTGGATGTTTTGTTAATGATTTCAGTTAAAGATTCCTGAATTGTAATTGCTTCTTCCAGTTTCTCACCTTTCCTTAATATTTCCACCATCTGCTTCAATCTGCATTCGATTAGATCCTTCACCTTCCAAAAAGTATCAACAAGTGTGTTCTTGGTGTGTTCAGACTGTAACTCTCAAATCCTTTTCCTGATGGTGCCATCTTGATCTTGCAACATATCAAAGCTTTTCCCAGTGTCATTCATCTTTGTTTCAATCTATTCCAATTTCTCTTTGTAATTACTAACAACATGGGGCCAACGGATGCAATAGCTATAGATGTTGTTAGCTAAATTTATACACTATCTCAATTCATTCATTTTATTCTTCAGTTTGGTAAGTGATATTCTAAACTGCTCCTTTAGGTGAGAGATAACTTCACCTTCTTCTTTGTCTTTATCTTCAGAGTTCATTGTCTCTTTACTACATTCAATCAATTCCTTAGGTAGAATGTTCTGCAAACTTTCTAATTTGATCTTGCAATGCTCAACATGAGCATTTAATACACTTTGGATCATGTATTGATCATATGATGGTCTAAAGACCATAACCTAGCGATCTTCTGCATTCCACCTTCTTCCTGAATAAGCTGTTGTAGCATTTCTTTTGACAGATCATCTTCTTCCTCACTAGATTTTTCCGGTTCTGATTCATTTTTCTCAGTTTCTTCATCAGACTCTTCATCTGAAATATCCACAATTTCCTTATCTTTACCTTTTCCCTCAATTTTGGGAACTTTGCATTCTAGAGGGTTGTACTCAACAATTTCCTTTTCTCTTTTCTGCCTTTTATCCATGCCACCGGAAGAGGAACCAACTTATATTGTTCTTACCAAAGGGAAAATATTGACTGAACCACACTTTGCAAGAAAATTCTTAAAGGAATTTTCAAATTCTGTATCCCAATCAACCAAGCTTCTAGAATATGAGTATATTTGACTACAAACCGATTCATTTTGTTTTCCACACCACATTGTCAATCTTTAGCAAACAGTTCAAGAAACACATTACTAGGCATATGATCAAAGTACCAAACCTGAAAGGATAGCCTGTTTCTTTTGTCAGTTGCACATTCTCCATTAGCTTATCCTTTATCAACCCACATAGGTCAAATTTATGACCTTTGATTATCATCTTTTAAGAAATATAGACTGTGCTAGCCGAGGTCGCTCCTTCTCAGTTTTTCAAAAAGTCTTTGTATGAGATTCCATGCGTAATGTATTTTGTAATAGGATTCTTGATTGTCACAATAATCAGTGCCCTCTGATCTCTAATTATTTCGGTTAGGGTTTCAACTTCCTTGTTCTAGATGGATTTCTTCCTTGGTATATCTCCAACTTTGCATAATCCACTCAAATTCTCAATTACCTCCTTTGAAATAATGTAGGGTTTGTCCAAATTTAAAGTATCATCATGTAATCTGCTCAAGATGAATTTGACAAATTCCACATCCTCAAAGTACAGAAACACATTCCAAATATCCAAATTTATGTGTTTGGCTTCATTCAATTGCTTCAATTCGTTGGGTAATAGAAAATTCCTCATAGACCTAATCTTTGCACTATTATATTCGTCCAAAATGATTGTCCTCTTGATTTGTTCTATTTTTCTTTCACACTTAGGTTTAACAACCGCACACCAAATTATATGAAAATTCTAAAACCAATTGAAATACCTGATAGATTTTGAGTTTGAACAATGAATCAACTTTTCTGCTTCAAAGTTCTTCTAGCGAGTGCTCTCCTTCTCTTCTTCAATGCAAAGTGACAAATGATGATTCCAACTTGACTTTTATAGTTCGCACATGTGCAATAAATGCATTTTCCCTAAGTTTTTTGGGTGCTCTGTTTTCTCAGACAATGAGAGAAAAATTCTCTTGCGGACCTATGAATTCTCTTAATTTCCTTGTGAAAGTTCTCCAAAACTTCTACACATCATAAATACACCTTTTTGACTATTCTTTGCGTTTTGGTACCATCCACAGATAGGGGAGGAAAGATTTACTTGAAAAAATCCCCCTAGGCGAGTGGCCTGAAATCAATTATCGGAAGAGTTACCGGAAGCAGGTTCTGGTGCAAAACCATTTCCAACATCAGAATCATTCTTCCTTACCCATGTCTTCTTCTTCTCATCTCTTATCTCATCTGTAGTCACTTTTCCTTTTCCTTTATCATTTTTCTCTATATTTCTGCCTCTCTGTACCAGACCTCTTCTATCCATTATTTTATTTTTGATTTTTTTTGCAATGTGACCAAACTTATTGCAATTGAAGCAAACAATACTTCCTTATCCAAACTAATCATTCCATTGATTTCTTATTGATCTGCATTGATTAGCAATATGCCCAAATTTCCCACATGTATAACATTCAACATTCTTTGACAAATTTTTGTACTCAATTGATTTATGACCAAAAATTTTGCATTTGAAACATTGACCAAAAAATGACGAATCTCTTGATTTTATATTAATTCTACACAAAGTATCCATATGCCCAAATATGTTGCAAGAAAAACAGTATCCATTAAATTTTTGAGCATTAGGCTGTCTTACCGAATATCTTCCAGCTTTGTTCATGTGGTTTCCTTGTCTGAAATTCTTCTGTAGGTCTGGAACTTTCTCCCTTTTCATATCCAAGACCTCTCTTATCATTTACACTCTTTTGTCCTTGAGTTAGCTCATCAAGCTTCACTAAACTGATCTTAAACTTTTCTTTGTACTCATTTGCAGTAGTAAGTTCATTTTTGAGGATGACAATCTTCTTAACAAGTTCTTCTTCATTGTTTCTGGATTGTTGCAATTCTCTTTCTACTTGACTGAATTATTCATTTATTCTTTTGTGTTCATAAAATTTCTCTTTTAAGGACTGTACTAGATTCTCTTTGTTCTTCTTCCTTTCTTCAATCTCTTTAGTCAGCTTCATCACCATAGATTCCATCTCATGCTTTAGGGTAGCATTTTCTCTGGCAAGCTTTTCACATTCCTCAGTTATTTCCTTCAAGATCTGATTCAGGTGAGCATCATCCATATTTTCATTCTCTTGTTGCTTGATATGATAAAAAACATACTTTCTCTTCTCCTTGGATTTAACAATCCGATCCTTCAATGACTGAATGAATTTCTTAGCATCTCTAAGATTTTCTTTTAATTCCTGTACTTTTTAAGACTGATCAAGGTCATCAAGTGCCACCAAAAGCTATTGCTGAGGAATACTAGATTCCATCACATTCCAAGATCCACCTCATGCTACTAAACTTATTCAGAGGTACTAAGCTTTGATACCAATTGTTGGACTCAAGGGAACACTAAGAGGGGGGTGAATCAATGTTCAAAAAATCTTAACTTTATTAATCTGAAACTCAACCATTCTGTCATTACATTAAAAGAAAGATGCAAGAATTAAAAGGAAACATTCATAACACCATAACACAACAAATTTTTGCGTGGAAACCCTGTTAGGGAAAAAAATGTGGAGGTTAATCCATAATTTGAGTACTCAAATAAAGTTTTACAAAAGGGAATGCACTTGCATTCAGGCACACTACCTAGAGCTCACTACTCAAAAGGGAAGGCTCATTGCCTTACAAAAGTTCAGATTAAAACCATCTGAAGGATGAACTGAGATATTAGCATATATTCATGGTAGATTATATTTTCGATGAAGCTCGTAGATTTGATTTTGGATCTGCTTTCTAACTCTATACTTCCCTCTGCTCTGCTCTGCTCTTTTTTGTTCTTTGCATCACACATAGACAAATTTGCACTATTACTCTACTGAATTTCACACCATATTCACATTCACTATCTTCACATGCTTCTCCACATATGACACACATAAAATGATAAAACCGATCTTATATATATATATATATATATCCTCTATCAAGGACTTGATCATTCTTATGTCGGCTTCATAAAATATTAAGTTCTTCTCAAGTGTCAACCAGATCCACCACTAAATATTTATACGCATCCTCCAAAGTCAGTTAAGACAAAGAGAGGACCTAAAAAAACACAATAGAGCATGAAAAAATTTGATTAATTACTCCTTATACATCCATGATTACTATATCTGCCAGGTCGACCTTCTACCACATACAATCAACAAAAAAATGCACTGGATCTCCTAGATCGCGTACCAGTGAATGCATATTACTATACTTCAAAAATAAGAATCAACAAACATCAACAAACCTACCTCAAAGATCCACAACCCAAAATAATAGTCCGGTGAGGTATACAGATCAACTTTTATGCCTATGACCGAATGCCCTGTTCTGCCGGTGTAAACCAAAACTGTATTGTAGATTAGATGCCTGAATTAGGTTGCCAAGGTTGCCATCAATGACAACACTTACAAGCCATATGCCAATAGATCATAGAGCCTGCGAGCTCCCTTCTGAGAGATACATTATGACATTGTATTGTGACACATGTTTTGAGTGATATATATATATCATTTTTGGTAGCGATTATATAGTTATGCAATGTTCTAGTTTTGTATGCACATGTTCTATTTGATATGCAGTTTTCTATATAATATACACTTGTTATGGATGATAATGATTACATTATGATGCTTTTGTTCTTATAATGATATATTGATTCTATATGATGATGAATGTGTGGTATTTATAAATGTTATGTATGCATTCTATATTTATGATATGAGATGCACTGTGATATCTATGTACAATGCCATGCAAATGTATTATAATATGTATAGTTCTTAATGGGAAATGCATGTATGCCATGGTTACCTAAATGTGATGAATGCCTATATTTTTGTGTTTTAAATGCAAAAAATATGTATGATGCAATATGTATATATGCATGATGTTTCTAACATGAATGTATATATAGGATGCTTTATAGTTTTGTGTCACAGGACTCTATCATGATGCAAAGAAAGAAGAAATGTTAGTGTGGAAAAGATGAATTATGAAATAGAAGACATGAATGTTAGTATCCAAAATTCTAGAATCTTCATTATTTTTCCAAATACATACTAGGCCTTGCATTAAATCATCATTGGGATTTAAATGATATAGATGGAAAATAAACACCATGATATGAGATAGACCAAGGTGTGAAAAGTCATCCACCTGTGAAAACATACAGTCATAGACAAGGAGTGTCTTAACTCATTTTGAGGGAAAAATTGCCCCAGTATTTTTGTCAAGACAAACCAAAAACAACAATCAAATAAAAAGATGATTCATGAGACATTATCACTTCCCTAAATCCCTCATGGGACATCCTTAAGGAAGCTAGTAACCCGACTCCAAGACAAAGCCAAAATACAGTCGACAAACAATAGTCAAAGAAAAAGAGTACTAAGACATCCTTGCTTCTCTAAATCCTTAATGGGACATCCTCGAGAAAGCTAGTAACCGGACTTGAAGACAAATCCAAATGAAAAGACAAGACAAAACAAGCCATAAAGTCATAAGCCAGTAAGAATATTTGTGACTATCTATGTAAGGCATGACAAAGTCTGGTTTCATAAAGACACGCATTGTTTAAGATGTTGAGTCTAATTTTTTTGATGTGACAACCTATATAAGGCTATGATGATTTATTTCCTAAATGATAATGTCTGTTATTAAGAAAGACACATCTTGTATAGGACATAAGTTGATTGTTTTAGCAATTTGTTTGGTTTGACATGATGATATTATTGACTTGTTTGTTTTGATGTGTTGACCATTGTTTTGTGTGTGATAACAGTGACTGACTTATGCCGATTGACATGACGTAACCTAAAGGACTGACCTAGTGCGGCCTCTAGGGCTCATCGATTGATGGCCTTGCCTACGTTATACATGTAGAGACCTCATAGTTTGACTTGAATTTGAATGAAAAGACTGACTGATGTTGATATTTTCCATGTGTGATAGTGAATGTCATAAACCTTAAAGGAATGACCTAGTGTGGCCATAGGGGCTCATCGATTGATGGCCTTGCATATGTTATACATGAAAAAACCTCGTAGTTCGACACAACCAATGACTGATGTAAAAATGAGTCATGATTTTATGTGTGTGATATGTGACAAACCTAAAAGGACTGACTTAATGCCTCAGGGGTGCATCAAGTGATGGTGTTGCCTACGTCCTATCGTAGAGGCAACGTAGTTCAAAACTTCCATGAATGAATGATACAACTGACTCTAACTGTGTTTTTTTTTGGTTTTTGACATGTTTTGATGTTTTATGATTTTTGGGGTTTTATGATTTTTTGGATTTTTTTAGGAATTTTTATGCTTTTTTTTTGATTTTTTCAAGACATTTTATGATTTTGGAACAACAAGTACAAGGTCCAAATGATGTAAGTCGAGTATTTTCCCCCAGTCGGGTATAAGACCAATAGGATGGGATGGGGATATGGAGTGTAATTGATGTCAATCGTTCCAAGTTATGGAAAGAACAACCATTTATTATGGGTGTAATGATGCAAAAACCAGATTGGAATGATGGTAGACAAAGGAGCAAAGTCAACTACACATGGCGCCTGTTTGCCAAGTTTTCACCATGGTACCTATCCAAAGCGCCACCGAAGTGGTTTTCACCATTTGACAAATTATTTATCTTTACTATATTCTTGACTTTTCAATTTTTTTGGTGTTACAAAGATGCTTGTTTGCTAGGTTTTCATCAAGGTAACGATTTTTTTGACTTCTTCAATTTTTGTATTTTTCATGATTAAGACAAGGCTCTCAGAAGCTATGTATAGAACTACTTCAGATAAAGGTTGTTGATTAGTGATGATAGTGGTTCTCCTTTAGGGGTAGAGAGTTGATATGCTCTTGATCCAAATGCTTCTGTAACAATGTACGGTCCTAACCACTTTGGTTTAAACTTCCCTGGCTTTTCTCTTTTTGCTTGATTCTTTGGGTTCTCCATTAAGACTAGGTCACCAATTTCAAAGTGTCAATTCAAAACTTTCCTGTTATAACTATGATGAAGGTGATTTTGATATGATTGGAGATGATCTAGTGCCTTTTGTCTTTGTTCATCTAGGAACTCTAGCTCATGCAGTCTTGACACACAGTATTCTTCATCATTGATAGGCCCTTTTAAAGATACCCTTAGGGAAGGAAGTTCGAACTCTATAGGTATGATAGCTTCAGAACCAAATACCAAGGAGTATGGAGTGACACTAGTGGGAGTGCAGATGCTTGTGTGGTAAGCCCATAAGGCAAGATCAAGCTGTAAATGCCAGTCAAGACCAACATCATTGCCAATCTTTTTGAGGATTCTAATGATTGTTTTGTTAGACGCCTCAGCTTGGCCGTTACCTTGTGGATAATATGGTGTGGAAAAATGGTGTTGGATATGGAATTCTTCACAGAGATGGAAAAATTCTTGGTTTTTGAAAGGGCAACCATTATCCATGATTATGGATTGAGGGACACCATACCAACAAATGATATAGTTAAGGATAAATTTGGAAATTTGTGTGCCAGTAATGTAGGTCATAGGAATAGCCTCGATCCGATTGGTAAAGTATTAAGTTGTAGTTATGATAAACTTATGGCCATTGGAGGATGCAAGATCTATCTTACTTATGAGATCAAGTCCCCATTGGGAAAAGGGCCATGGTGAAGTTATTAGATGGAGCTCCTATGCTGATGCGTGTATCAAGTCTCTATGAACTTGGTACTGTCGACATTTCTTGATAAAGACATATGAGTCCTTTTCCATGGTAGGACAATAATAACCTAGTCTCATAATATTCTTAGCTAAGATGGGACCACTATAATTGGATCCACATATACCATTGTGTACCGCACACAAGGTTGCTTGTGATTCTTCAACATCGAGACATCTCAACAAGGTGTTGTCTAGGGAACGTCTATAAAGGGTGTCTCCGATTATGGTATACTTGGAAGACTTATAGATAAAGGTCCTACATTGGTTGTTTGAAAGGTCTAAGGGTAGGATTTGGGCATGAAGGTTTCCATATATGTCTTTGTACCATGGGGAAGTGGGACCAACAATTTCACAGACCATTTCAGAATCTGGAATGTCAAAGGCAGGGACCAAAAGTTGTTCCACAAAACACTCGAATTTAGGCATGTTGCTAGGAATGTCCAAGAGTGAACCAATGGTTTCCATAGTGTCTATTGCTCTGTTATGAATGCGAGGTATTTTCTGAAAGGTGATGCTGTCAAATTATTGTTTAAAACTATCTAGCATTTGCTTGTATGGGCAAAGCTTTTCATCTTTGGTTTCATAGTCATCATTGACTTATAAAACTATCAACTGATAATCTCCATACACTTGTAGGTGCTTAATCTTCCATTTGACTGTCATTCGTAATCTTGTTGCAAGGGCCTCATATTTTTCTATGTTATTGGTGCATGGAAACACAATTCTGAATGACTTTGGGATAGTGTCACCTTGTGGTGTGACAAGCAGTATGCCAACCCCTGAGCCATGAATAGTGTGGGACCCATCAAAGTATAACTTCCATGTCATTCTTGTGTCAATGGTGAAGATGAACTCATTAGGAAAATCTACAACCAAAGGATGATCTAACTTAATTGGTGCATCTACTAGCTGATCAACAATAACTTGTCCCTTTATAGATTTTATTTCTACATACTGGATGTCATATTCACTGAGTATAATTACCCATTTAGCCAATTGGCCTATTAATGCTACTTTTCTTAGGAGATACTTCAAAGGATCTATCTTAGCAATCAATATTGTTTGATGGTTTAACATGTAGTGCCTAAGTTTTTGAGTAGCAAAACCTACTACAAGACAAGCACGTTATATGTGACTGCAATTTAGCTCATATCCCACCAAAGTACAACTAATATAATATTTTTCTCTTTCATGACCCTCGTTGTCATTTTTTGCAAGTAAGGCTCCTAGCGTTGATGTAGTTGCTAAAATGTAGAGTATCAAAGGTCATCCATCGACAAGTGGTATTAGCACAGGTGGTGTAAGGAGGTAATACTTTATCTTTTGAAAGGATTCTTGACACTTATCCATCCATACAAATGGTACTCCTTTTTTGAGTAGATGTTGGAATGAGTGTATTTTATCTGCCAACTCCACAATGAATCGTGTAATAGACTGCAGTCTTCCTTGTAGTGTTCTTAGCTGACTTATATTGGTTGGGGGAGGCATGTCTATTATTGCTTTGAATTTTGTGGGGTCCACTTCAATGCCTCTTCTAGAAACAATGTATCCTAGGATTTTTCCTGATGTTACCCCGAATACACACTTCTTAGGATTGAGCCTCACTTTGTATTCTTCTAATCTTTGAAAAATATCATTTAGGACCTTTAAGTGATCAACCCTTGTCAATGATTTAGCTACTAGATCATTTACATAATCCTCCATGACACTGTGTATGAGATCATGTAAAATAGTTTTCATTGCACATTGGTATGTAGCTCCAACATTTTTGAGCCCAAAAGGCATGATGTTCTAGCAATAGGTTCCCCACGGACAAGTAAATGTTGTCTTATGTTTGTCTTCAGTTGCAATTCTAATTTGATTATATCCTAAGAAACCATCCATGAGGGATAGCATTTCATATCTTGTTGTTAAATCCATAATCATATCAATATTTGGCAAAGGAAAATCATCCTTGGGACATGCCTTTTTTATATCTCGAAAGTCTATATAGATGCAGATGCCCCCTATTGTTTTAGTGATTGGTACAAGATTTGAAATCCATTCTGCATAGTCAATTGATCTGATAAAGCCGACATCCAACAGTTTCTTTAGTTCAAATTTGACTAATAAGGCAATTTGTGGGTACATTTTCCTTAATTTTTGTTTCACGGGCTTAACACCTGGTTGTAATGGAAGATGATGTAATACTAGGTCAGGATCTGGTCTAGGCATGCCAACATATGGCCATGCAAAGTTTATCTATCTTTTTGTGAAGAAATATCAAAATTAAGGTTGCTCTATCTTTGTCAAGGAAGTCGCAAAATAGAGTATCTAAGGGTTATCTTCAGTGCTTATGTTGATCTCAATAGATTCCTCAACTAGCATTGGTGAATTTTCCTTAGCAATGGGGTGAATGTTCAACCCTCCATCCTTGGGTGCCTAGGAGAGGTTTTCACCCTTGTATGTGTTGATGTTATAGTAGTGGGAGATATATTTCTCTCAAATTTAAAAAGCATGGATAAATAATACCAAGGCAAGTCAGAGTTGCTATATATAATAATTTTATGAAGAGTCATCTTGTTTCTTAAAAGAGGCCAACCCAAATGAAGAGTCACCTAGTTTTGTATAAATACAAGGTGATGATCATTCATTTGATCATTAAGATCATTCATCATAATTCACATTCCTAGAAGAAGTTCATACTTGAGTAGCAGGTCATCATATTGTAGCAGTAAATCATCATTTTGTAGCAACAAATCAATTTCGAGGAGAAACATATTCATTTATATCTTTGCATCTAGGAGAGGTGCTATTATTCATTGTCTCAAATTCAGCATTTTGTTGGGCGTGAGTTGTAAGAAGATTTATGCTCTTATTCCTTCGATATATAAGAGATATATTTGCTAGGTTTCTTTCTCCCTCGAGTAGGAGGGTTTTCCCAGGGTATCTTGTTGTGTTAATTGTCTTATGTGTTGCATTTTCTGATTGCTTTAATTTCTGATCCTAAATCTAACATGGTATTAGAGTGGGTCTAAGAAAATATTTGATCAAATTTGTTTAAGAATTCAAGTCAAATTTTCATCTAGGGAAGATCTTGAAGTATCGTAGATCTAAGGTTTAAATTATTTCTGACCTAAGGGAAGATCTTTGAAGGTGAATTTGTGTAGAAAAATAAGATGGTGAGTGGTGTCAAGGTAGAAGATAGGCTTGATGGAGCTTCAAACTTCAACTCTTGAAAACCCAAGGTACTCATTGCATTAGAGGAGAATTATCTTCTTGATTTCGTGGAAAGTGATATGCCTGAGCCTTCCGATGATACTGAGAATATCCAATGGAAGAAAAATGGCATGACGGCTAGAAAGATCATGATAGACTATGTGATGAATCACCTAGTACCGATCATCTCCAAGTTGAAGAGAACTAAAGAAATGTTTGATACTCTAAAAGGATTGTATGAGATCAACAACACCAATAGAGCCCTTGCTAAAGATGGCTAAAGATGATCTAGTCATCTCATTCTTTATGAAGATTGCTGATTTGAGAGATCAATTGAGTGCTATTGGGGATATAATTACAGAAACATATCTTGTTATGTTGGCACTAAATTGTCTTCCTCAATCTTGGGAACCCTTTATTCAAAGCATCAGTGGGAGATCCAAGTTGCCCAAGTTTGATAATCTTCGAGCTGAATGTATTCAAGAATATTCTAGGTTGCCAACAAGAGGAATTGGGAGAAACTATCATGATGTAGAAAATCAAGTTCTTGCTACACATACTTCTAGAGAAAGAGGAAAAGCAAGAAAGAGGAATAGAGACAAAGAATCAGATTCTTCCCTAGAATAGAAGAAGAAGAAGGATCTCTCTCACATTCAATGTTTTATGTGTGACAAGTATGATCACTTTGCTCGAGATTGCAAATTAAGGTCTACACAACATGTTTCTACTGCAGAAATTGACACAGGGACATCTCAGAAGGAGCCTAGCTCTAAAGTTGATTCAAAATGTTTCTTATTATAAAGTAGATCAATTTCTTCGAAGAGGAGGAAATGACATTCAGAGGGAGTCAAATTCAGAGAATTCAAGGCACGAGTTGAGAGATTTTTCGAGAAAAGGATTAAGGTTCTGAGATAGGTCAATGGAGGGGAGTTCAATTCCAGAGGATTTCTTTGAAATCTCTGAGGCATGGGTCAAGAGGGAGTTATGTGACTCACTAAGAAGAAGTGAAGGTTGCAGTGTTGCAAGGTCAAGTACAAAATCCTTGGAAGACCTCTTCAGCAGCTGAGAACATAATTGCACAAGACAATTAATTTGGATTTGACATTGGTAGCTCCACAAACCTATTTAGAATAGGGTGATTTGGGATGAGGTCGAGGAGGACAGTCCTAGACTCGAGCAAGTCAATAGTGCCAAAATTGTGCATTGGAAACCGCTCCTCTAAGGAAAGCATTGTAGAAAATCTTGGACAAGGACGTCATGAGGTTGATGCAAGTACTTGGAGCTCCAGAGGGAGTCAAATCATCATGAAGATTTTTTGTAATGTATATTTCTCTGAGACAGAGAAATATGAGGTGAAAGCCCTTGTAGTGTATATTTCTTTAAGATAGAGAAATATGAGGTGAAAGCCCTTGTAGTGTATATTTCTCTGAGACAGAGAAATATGAGGTGAAAGCCCTTGTAGTGTATATTTCTCTGAGACAGAGAAATATGAGGTGAAAGCCCTTGTAGTGTATATTTCTCTAAGACAGAGAAATATGAGGTCTGAGCCCTTGTTCATCTTTGTGATTGAGATGAGACATCATGTTGAGAGAATCCATGATGACATCACGTTGAGAGACTCTATGATGAACCCTTGTACTTGTGTTTCTTTCCACACATGGGAGTAGCCATGGTGGACGTCATGTTGAGAGACTCCATGACAACATCACATTGAGAGACTCTGTGATGAAACTTTGAGTTTTCTACAAATGGGTGTAGCCATTGTGGGAATCATGTTGAGAGACTCCATTATGTGGATATCTAGAAAGATGCCTCCCTAGCTAAGAGGGAGTGTTGATGCTATAGTAGTGGGAGATATCTTTCTCTCAAATTTAAAAATGATGGATAAATAATACCAAGGCAAGTCAAACTTGCTATATATAATATTTTAATGAAGAGTCACCTTATTTCTTAAAAGAGGCCAACCCAAATGAAGAGTCACCTAGTTTTGTATAAATACAACGTGACGATCATTCATTTTATCATTAAGTTCATTCATCATAATTCACATTCCTAGAAGAAGTTCATACTTGAGCAACAAATCATCATCTTGTAGCAGCAGATCATCATTTTGCAGCAACAGGCTGATTTCAAGGAGAAACATATTCATTTATATCTTTGCATCTAGGAGAGGTTCTATTATTCATTGTTTCAAATTCAGCATTGTGTTGGACCTAAGCTGTAAGAAGATTTTTTCTCTTATTCCTTCAATACATAAGAGATATATTTGCTGGGTTTTTTTCTCCCTCAAGTAGGAGGGTTTTCCCAAGGTATCTTGTTGTGTTCATTGTATTGTGTTGTATTTTCTGATTGCTTTCATTTTTTATCCTAAACCTAACATGATGCATCCTTCATTTTTAATTTTTCATCATCCAAAGGTGCCTTTCGGTTTTCACCCAGGGACTCATCATTTTCCTTTTTTTCATTGTTTTTCTTTTTGTTTTCATTTTTGCGACTGGAGGTGTGAACAGGCTTCCCAAAATATGCTATGTTATCCAATTCTATGGTAAATCCAACCTTATGGTCACTACTAGGTATGACTTCATGCAGTCCTAGGAACTCAACTATTGCTTCGTCGTTCTCAAATGTGTCTAAAATGGGAGTGTCTTGTTGATCCCAATCTATAAGCTGGGGGTATACGAGGGGCATGGCATCGTCAAAATTATCAAAGGTGGAGGTTGAAAAGGTGAGGATAGACCTATTGACATGGTCACAAAAGTTTCAAACTAGCCCCTTCTTCTTCTTCCTAGGAACAAGTAGACTCTAAGGTGGGCCCACTGTTAAGGCTTGGTCATCAGAAGCAGGTTTGTTAGGTTCCCAAAATACAAGATCAAGGGTTTCCCAATAGTAAATCTTGAGCCATTCTTCTTTTGTCAAGCTCATTTGAGGATAGGAATCAAGTGTATTTGGTGAGGGATTAAGCATTTGGTCAAGCTCCCCAAATATTTTATCTAAGTCCATGAAGGTGGTGGAAGAGAGGGAATCCCACTCGTATTCATTTGATTCAGGGTAATCATAATGGTATCGGTCAGGGAGTTCATTGGAAGTCTCAATATCTTCAAAAACACTTACTTCCTCTTGTGATAGTGCTAAAGTACTAGGAACACCAATCCTAATCGGTTGAAATCCTAGCCCTAGGCCTTTTGGTCGCTGAGAGACAATGATGGGCTCAATCCTCCCATTCTGATGTAGTCCTAGTCCACTATGTCTATCATATCCATTTTTTTTCATTATTATGAAACCTTTTCCATACTGATTTGTAGGTATTTTAGCGGACAAAGGAGGTTCTTCATTATCTTCTAAATAAAACCAAGAGGTCACATCTTCTTGATCTGTAGCTTCCTTACTTAGTTCCCCCCATTTTGTAAAGGTCATTGTGGGAGGGATGTGGAACGTGACCATGGATTGCCTCCTATCTATTGTCGGTAGACCATATGACTTAGGAGGAACCAATTGGCTGACACAATAAGATGCTTTCATGTGATATTCTCCACAACCCTTATCTTGGATCTCGACCTTAGGAATATAAGATGGTGTTTAGGATGTAAATGATTTAGAAAGAGTTGATTGATCAACATACAAGGATAAGTTGGAGGATGAAGCCTCCTGATTAACAAGCACCTGTCGTTGTGGTATTTTGCGTAGGCTTGTGCAATATTGGAAAGGATCAGTATCACCATCGATCGTGATCTTGATGCCTTTATATGGGTATTTAAGACATCGATGATATGTGGAAGGTACAAAATTCATAACATGTATCCATGGTATAACCAATAAGAGATTGTAGGGAAGGATGAGATCCAAGACTTGGAATCTAATGTCCATAACCGCGAGGCCAATTCTGATAGGGAGCATGGAAACTCCTTTAGATGATATTTCCTCATCATCATATGCCTTAATGACTATACTCTTTGTAGTGTCTACGCATGCCTCTGAGAAACCTAATGCCTTAACCAATTTCAAGGTGCAAAAATTCAATCCTTCTCCTTCGTCTACCAAGACTCGTCTCACTTTAATTTGATGGACACAAACCTCAAGGTGTAATGGGTCGTTATGGTGGGTCTTCTCAATTGAGTAGTCCTATTTAGAAAAAGGTAGTGTGGTGGGAATTGGTTAAGTATCCTACCATATCTTCAAAATGATTGACATCTAAGTTGGTAGGGACGGTCGTTTTTTGTAAAGCTTTGTCAAAGATGGCTTGATGGTCAGGTGATATAGTCAACAATTCCAAGATAGATATTTGTGCTGGTGTCTTGCCCGACTAGTCAAGTAAACTATACTTAGGCTTGGAGGACTATAGGTGTTGTTGCGATGAAGGACCTAAGAGGGCTATTTTAGTTCGGCATGTGTTTACAACACATTCAAGACTCTTCCTTATGGTAATGGTGTTGACATTTTCATCGACAGCTCAGATATGATTTATGATTGTGCTGTGGGGATAGTCATACTTAGCATTAGTATAATTGGCTGAATTATTGGTCTTATTACATGAACTGGAGGTTTTTCCTTTTCCATGGTCATGTAGTGGATCACTGAAGACCTTGTGATCAGTTTTCATGGTATGTTTTTCCCCATTGACTTCTATGGTTCTGTTTTCAACAAAATCCTGGAGAATGTACTTCAGTTGTCAGCATTGTTCTAGACCATGTCCCTTAGTTTGATGGTAATCGCAAAAAGAGTTGTCATCCCACCAAGAGGGTTTAAAATTTCGAGGATCATACCTTTTTGGCTCTTGAGGTTGTATGAGTTTATGTTTTATCATCTCTTTGAATACTGAATCAATTGGTTTCCCTAGGGGGGTGAACTCACATTTTGGAAACCCCCTTTGTGGTCGTTGTTGTTGTGTATTTTGGAAAAAATTGGTAGTTTGATCCACACTGTTTTGTATGTTCAGAGAGAGATTGTGTCCTCTCAACGTAATGACCGGTCCTATGTGTAAAGTCTTAGCATCAACAATACCATCATTAGTTACATTTTTGTTCCAGGACTAAAATATGTTCTTGTCATTAGGGGCGTTTTGTTGTTGAACATTTAGATTCCTATTTGGCATCTTGATTTCCCTTTATTCAATGAGATATTTCTTGAGTATAATGCCTTTTTGTACTAGATCTACAAAAGAAGTACATCAGTGTACTCTTAAGTCACTTATTAGTTTTGGATTAAGATTTTCAAGGAATATTGTGACCTTTTGTTTCTTTGGTATTTGAACAAGGCATCGACTAGCTAAGCTCCTCCATCTTTGGAAGAAGGTGATAAAGTTTTCTCCTTCTTCTTGTGTGGTGTGACGTAAGGTAGCTATTGTGATTTCATTGTCAATGTTGAAGGCAAATTGTTCAACAATTTTTTCACCAATTCACCCAAGGACTTTATGTCGTATGGAAGTTTAGAGAACCATTCCAATGTTATCCCGACAAGGGTTCACAAGATAAGTCTCATAAGGTACGTGGGGTTGTATGCAATGTCCATGCATGTTGTGGAAAATTCCCTTATATGTTCCAGAGGATTTTTCTTCTCTTTATACCTAGGCAAATTTGGTATAATATATCCATATGGGACATGGACATAAATCTTGCGTTGAAATAGTCTCTTTTCCTAACATTGACATGTCATCCATTTGTTGTTGAAGGGCTTGCATCCGTGTTTGCAGAACATCTACCTGTGTCAAAGACGTATTGGTTGCATTGTTAGGATCTATGTAATTGTTCTGAAATGCAATAATTTGTGACAAATTTTGGTTTGGTGTAGGTATGTGTCCTATTTGTATAACCCCTATTTGTGGAATGGCACTAGTGGTGTTGATCTGTGGTATAGCCTGTGTCATGTTTATACTAGTTTTGGGCCTTTTACTTCTGGTATTAGTGCCAAAGGGATTGGATGATGATGTGCTTGCAGCAAAACTAAGGCCTTGTTCATGCTCGTTGTACCAAATGGCATCATTTGTACTATTATGGTTGCTTGGGTAGGTATTCCAGATGGTATAGCTGTGGTTATTTAAGGAATAAAGACACTAGATGTCATGTTTTTTGTCCCTTGAGTAGATGAAGTTTTCAATGTGTGGATGTCAAATCTAGGAGGTAACATGGCACCTTCTACTAAATATTTTACTAGATATCTCTGGGGATCTTGTGCCAAACATTCATTTACAAAAGATGCAAATTTAGAATCTTGGACTGCAACATCTATGTCTTCTATTAAAATTTGTCCTTGTGTGTCTGTAGTGAAATTTTTTTCGAGCAATATTTTGTGAGGTCGAGATGATGCCCCTGATGGTATGTTTGAGAAGGGATTGATGAAGTATTGAGGATCTTCCATTTCTCTTTGTTTCTTTTTAGACCTTGTTTCGACCATGAAAATTTTTGCTCAAAATGGGGGATGCAAAACTATGTTTAAGAATGATATGAACTAGTCTATGTTTTTGGGATTTTTTGGATATAAGGAATGAATGCAACTTTTTTTTTTGGTATTTTCTAGAAAATAAGGAATGTCTAAAATGATTGATATGCAAGGATTAATATGTCTAAATATGTAAAATTCTAAGAAAGCTTCTAAGGTAATCAATTTTGGGATATTCTAAAAAGAGGTTACCTACCACCTAAAGTTTAACCAAGGCTGCAATTTAGTTTTTTCAAGGAACCTTTGTAGGACTAGGACCAAAAGATAAGGTGAGCTCCCAAACTAGACTGATGAGTTGGAAGGACACAAGTGACTGGGTTCAATGACAATGTTCATTGAAGCAAGGGCTTATCCAGTGTGGAAAGTGGCCTATTCTAAGATCTGCAAAATGATTTTCCTAAAAGTTTGATCTATTTGAAAAAGACTCCGAAGGTGTAACTATAGTTAAATGATACCTACAAGATGCAATAGTGCAAAGTATGAGAAAAATTTCTTGTTTCTATCCAAGAATCACTATCAAAAGAGAAACCAAAGACTGGTATGACTGTTTGGTTTTAGAATGTGATAGTAAATTTTTAGTCTTTTGGTAATCAGGCAGATGCGGTTCAGATCTACAGATGCATCACATAAATTAGTAGATGCGGTTCTCAGTGTCATATGGGGTTTTCTAGCAAACTATGTCTCAAGTCTGTGATAGATAGATGTGGCTCATAAAATCAAGTGTGTCACAAGGTTTGACAAATGTTGTTTTCAGACTCAGTGGTAATAATAGACTTGGCATATGCGACTCGAGAAATCAAATGCGATTTTCAGGTTGATAGATGCGACTCACTATAACAGATGCGTCTAACTGATAAACAATTGAGACTCAATTTTTTCTGGTAAATGACAGATTGGATTGAGTTTTGACAGATGCGGTTTTCAGGTGAACAAACGTGACTCAGTTTGACAGTTGCGAGTTTCTAGTTAATAGTTGCAGTTTTCTAGTAAATTGCAGGTTTGACTGACTTTGTTTGTGATCAAATTTGGGAAAATAAAAACACTCAGAAAACACTATATTTCAGGTTTGATGAACATGAATATGTATAATTCCAGAAGAAAAATAAAGTCCTAAGGTAGGCAATGACTGTAAGTGTGAAATAAGTATGAGTAAAATAACACTTCTTAATAAGACATTATATCAAAGATTCAACAATTAATCTATTAAAAGGAGCAAAAAACTTGAAAGCATCTCATTGTTTCCTATCTCCAAAGATTTATTAAATCACAGAGGGCTCTCAGATTTGGTAACCACTTGTGACTGTTAAAATTCCAATCTAGAGAATGGAATGATGTTAAATGCAATGATGTAATGATTTCTAGATGATATTGATGCTATTGTAATCTATATTGACATGAAATCTGATGAAAGAAAGCTACTGTAAAACTAAGATGAAACCATGATATGAATTCTACTGATGCTATGATTGCTAAAATTCTATTTCTATGATCGTTATTGCTGTGATGCTTGATTGCTTGATTGCTATTTCCTGTAGAGTAAGATTGCACAAAGTTGGGATACATTTCCTGTTGAGAAAGGCTATATTTATAAATTCACGGTAGTAGATTTGCACAGGGGCAACAAAGTAGAGGCTTGGATTGAATCTGGAGGATTGAATGGTGAGAGATTGAGAAGATTGAGAAGATTTTGGAAATGGTCCCTACCCATGAAAACACCAAGTAAGATGATAAGAAGGATCAAAGAAAGAAGATTGAGAGGATTTCCTGCAAGCTTTCCCGTGAATGCCAGTCACATTTAATTTGACATAAATTAGACATGATATTTGATTTGGTAGGTGAGTGAATAGAGGAATTTGATTTATGCCTTTATTTAAATATTTTTGATTTATTTAAATTAGCAAAAATGGGGAATTAATAATTTAATAAAACAAACTATAGAGGTTGTTTATTAAATTAAATAGAAGAAATATGATAATTAAACAATAAAGTATTTAACCTTTGTTTAATTAATTTGAATGATGTGATTAAGATAGAATAGAGGAATTTGATAATTAAATAAGATAAAGTATTTAATTTTGTTTATTTAATTAAGATGAAATAATAGTAGAATTAGAAGAATTTAAACGTGAACTATATAAATAAATATTTCTATTTATTCAATAGTAGAGGAATTTAGGGTAATTAATCAAATAAGTTGTATTTAATTAATCGGATTCTCTAGACCAATTTTAGGTGTATACATTTTGCCCCTCTTTGAAGTGATGTGTTTACGCATTGCTTCAAAGAAGATTTTACTGTTGCTGTCAGTATCGACGAATTTTTTTTTAGTATGCCCCAGACATTGATTTTCAGGTGATTGATGATAATATGCCCCCTCAGGAGATAAATTTATGATTATTTATGATTTTTTTGGATTTTTCAAAAGTTTCAATTTTTTTTTTTGATTTTTCAATGATTTGATGAAGATCTGATGAAGTAATGAGGTGAAATAATTTATCTCCCGATATAGAATATTGATTCTGCCAGATGATTAAATGTTGCCCTGCTTTGCCTCCTTGTGTTTGATGATTTTTCGATCGTGTCATCCTTTGATTTGATATTGATTGTTGATCCCGATAGGTTAGAAGATTATTGATCTCATGATAGGTGATATTCAATGATTGATTGATTGATTGACCTCATGATAGGTGAGGATCAATGATAGATTGATGATTGACCTCATGATAGGTGAGGATCAATGATAAATTGATGATTGACCTCATGATAGGCGAGGATCAATGATAGATTGATGATTGACCTCATGATAGGCGAGGATCAATGATATATTGATGATTGGCCTCATGATAGGCGAGGATTAATGATACATTGAGTGAGGCTGATTGATTGATAATATTGCTGATTTGTGATATGTTATGATTATAGGAGGATTTTAGAGTTCTTCCCAAAGACGTGGGACATGATTCTGTATTTGGTGTAGGCCGATATAGATATCATCAGTCGATGTGGTTTATCAACTTTGATTGATATGCCCCAGTATAGGATTGATTAATGTACTAAAACTTGAAGATGTACTGATACTTGATGTATATACGTATTCAGTTGAGACATTTTATGATTGCTCCATCATGTTATTGATTCACCAGCCTTTGGAATAAATTATTCTGCAAATGAAAAACTAACATAAATGCAATCTAATTTAAACATGCAAAACTACATGCAAACATTGGCATCTTAATAGTCTTTTTATATGTGCTTTTTATCATCATTGAACCTTTTAAAATGTTGAAAGTGAGTACAAGCATCGATGGTATGAGTTAGACCATGATGACCTGAGTACTACTTCCATGATTTTTGATATTGCAAGTGAATACAAGCATCGAGGTATAATTAAATTGAAATGACCTGAGAATTTCTTGCGTAAATAGACAAGGACTAATCATTTTAGTGTGTGAATTCTGAATGTCATCAATGATACATTTGTAGAGCATGTCCCATGACAATTCACACATTAAATAATTAATTCACAAACAATAGACAAATGAAAATACCATTCTTCTTCCTAGCTTCTCTAGTTCATTACATCATTGAGTTACTCCAAAGAAATGATAACAAACAATCAAAAAATACAACATATCCAACTTTTACTTAAACCGAGATGACTTGAGCATTTCTTGCATAAACAAACAAGAATTGAATCATTTACTATGTAAATTCAGAATGTCATCAGTGATATTTTGTATAGCACATCTCGCAACAATTCACATAATAATAATGATTAACTCACATAAAATAGACAAAGAAAATATCATTCTCCTTCCTAGCTTCTCTAGTTCAATACATCATCGAGTTTCTCCAAATAAATGATAACAAAGATCAAAGTACAACAATTTAACTTTTGCTTAAATTATTTCAACCATTATTCAGATTAGATCATCCATATTGATACTAATTTCAACATTTGATACAGATAGTTGATGGAATGGTTTTGATGTTTGTTGTATGTTCAATGTCAGATCTTCCTATGATCATTGTGTTTGTTGTGTTTGTCATACTATTGTTTGTCCATTTGATTAAGCTCAAAGTTTATTGCCCCCAATGAGTTCAAGATTTTTCCCCCAAGCTAGGGTGAGACACGACCACATTTTCCAGGATATGTACATGAGATTTTATTGCACCTTTTTTAGATTTTATGATTTTTTGCATTTTTATGATTTTCCAATTTTTTTTTGTGGTATTTTTTATTTTTTATTTTTTCTATTTTGCAGCTTTTTTCTATTTTTTGTTGTTGGATTTTTCAGGATATTTAAGATGAAATGAGATGATATGACAGATTGAAGGAACAAGATGCCCCACAATAGAGATAATGCAACCATGGATAATTGATAGATCAAAATGAAAGATTCACTGCAAAACATGTCACCGAAGCAACATATATCTTGTCAAAAGATGATAATGCTTGATTGATTAAGATGCCAGGAATGATTGATTCCATAAGGCATGGTGATGATAAGTACTTAGGATCACTAATTTCCTCTAAGTACGATAAGATTGATGATTGTTGACGATTGATTGACAAAAGATATGAGGATCAGATAATGTTGTATAGCTAGGCTCAAATATGACTTGCATGATAAGATTCAAGGTTGCAAAGGGACATGGTAACATGGATTTTGATAAGCTAGGAGATATGTAATGGAAGAAAGTAAAAAAATAATGAATGGTATGATCAAGATCAACTAGATAAGATACATACACAAGGCCCAAGTATTTTTCCCCTATTCCTCATCAAGACCAAGGAAAGGAAGAAATGATGTATTTACTAAGAATGATGGAATATGGATAAGATGAAAGATATGGTATGGAAGATATGGATAAAGTGTATAGGATAAGATATATGATGTTCAAGAAGATCCTTAACCTTGTCAAGATCAAAGGTGGCAATGTAAGGAATGAGCATAGAAAGGATAATGACCATGAATGATAAGATGGATGAAACTTGTCCCTAAGTGTAGAGTGCAAGAGGAATATGGAAGATAGGATATGGATGATAGGGAAATGGAGGAAGAACTTAAGAATCAAGTTTCACAACCAAATATACCTCTAATAAACCATGGCAAACAAGAATTAGACTCCTAAATGCTGGTAGATTAATGATATGACTCAAGAATCTAAGAACTTATGCAAAGGTTTGGATTAAAGGAGAATTATGGGGGATGAATGTTGGATAATGGATAGGAGGTTGGAAGGCCTGTCGATGGATAGATGGAAAGGATGGAAAGATTAACATTGGCACACACCTTGAAGGGTGGTGGAGTGATGGAGGAAAAATGGATTTGGAAGGTGATAGGTTATTAGATGGAAAATTGGAGGAAGCTTTTGGATAAGCAATTTGAATGCCAATTTAGAGTTTATTGCTTCTATGAGACTTTTAGGAATCCACATGACTTTTGACTTTGATTTTTTCTTTGTGGGCCTTTGTGGCCTTTGACATTTTCTTTTTGATTTATGGACCCTTGTGGTCTTTGAAAATTGCCTTTTTGCTTTGATGGGCCTTTGTGACCTTTTAAAATTTTCTTTTGATTTTGGATCAAATTTTATTTTATTTTTGCATGTCTCTTCGAGGAGACATGTTGATCCTTTGATACATGTGGATTTTGATATAGAAGCTTTCGATATTTGGAACCCAAATTGCTTCCAAGAGCAATGGTAGGGGTGGATTGAGATGAATGATATGGAGGTATTATGGATGAGTTAATGTGGATAAAATTTTGAAAGGGCATCAAGGATGTGTGCCTTTGTTGTTCTTGAGAAATAGGATATGGACCCAGGATAGAGGGAAGGTTTGATGGACTAGGATGAGGACCTAGGATAGATGGAATGTTTGATGAACTAGAATGAGGACCTAGGATAGATGAAAGGTTTGATGAACTAGGACATGTAGGCTTATAATCAAGGCCGCGGTGATATGGATTTCTTTGAACATAAAGGGGTTCTAGGATAACTTGCTCATGAAGGACTAATCCTTTTCCTTTGTAATTCATACTTTGACACATTCGTTTACCAAGGGGATATGTATTGTTTTTGAAACAAGATGCGAGTCCATTTTGGAGAGGATATGATATGGATGAACGGATAGGTGTTGGAAGTAAACCAGAATGGATAAAGGTGGAGAATCCCAATTTACAAGTGTGGGGTTCATGGATAGCTTGAATAGGTGTGATAGGCTCTTGACATGGGGATGATGGGGTGTTTTGATCTTGACTTGGAAAATAATTATGAAGTGGTATGAAAGGCATATCTTGATCATGAGAAGGATAAACATCTTCATGGGATGAAAGGGTGTCTCTGAATGGAATCATATCTTGACCTTGATGAGAAAGGGAATCATGAGAATTTGTAGAAAGCATGTCTTGATCATCAGTTGGTAAGACATCATTAGATAGGATGGAAAAACTATCATGCTATTGTGATGCAATAGAATCATGAGATGGTATGGATTGATTAGATGATGTGGTAGAAGAACCTCGAAGGATATTTGTCTCTTGAGATGGAAGGGAATTATTTTGGATGAAAAGTGAAAGGAGGGGATCATCATAAGTTTCTTGAGAAATGGGATCTTAATCAAAGATTGGAAGAATTTGTGGAATGTTGATATCATTGGATGGAGTGGAAAGAATATTTTGATTTTGATGTGTAGGGGAGTCTATGCTAGCATGCTTTGGATTGAGAGATTGACATGAATCATTGGATGTTGAAGATTTAATAGAAGAGGATGATTGGATGAAATTGTTAGCTTGAGTGAAAGAATCTTGAGTTTTATTTGGATTATGGTGGATGGAGATAAATGCATGACATGATGGGATTGCTCAATTTCATTTGTGTTTGAGGACTGAGATCCGGGCTTCTGATTTGATTTTTTCAAAAATTCAAAGATATCGAACTTGGATGATGTAGTTGTTGGTGGAGAAGGTGTCATGTCGAGATTTTTGTTAGAGGAATAAGAACAAATGTCTGACAAAAAAAATCTCTCTATGGTTGTTTCCCTTTGCATATCCTAGATTTGTTGTTGAAGGTTTTTCATTGGATGAGCTAAAGCATTCAATTGATCCTCATCTATTTTGTCCATGGTGGTTTGAGTTTCAATTTCCTTTTCTTTGGATTTTTAGTCTTCGTGACCTTGTTAAAATGGACATACGAACATTATTGTTTTCAATAAAATTTTGACCTTAGTTTGGTATAGTGTCAAGGATATTAACTCAAGTCAAATAGAATGATATATTCTATTGATTAGACTAAGTTGACAAGTTTGATTATACGGTTTCATTTCTCTGATTTAGGACGAATGATCTTGAAACTTAACTTACTAATCAAATGTGTTTGATTGAAACACTTTTGGATGGTAGATCTTGGTTTGATTTGAAAAAAATCAATTATAAAGTCCATTTTATGCAAGTTTAAGACTCTGTTTTGATTTAGGAATGTTTATGTTTTGATAAAAATCAAAATTTTGATGTTAACTATCTGACAAGGGTTTCCAATAGCGTTATGTTTTATTTGTGTTTTTCAGGATGATCTTATCTAATTTAATGTTTTGAAAACACAACAAGATTTGTAAAACAGTTGTTTCTTTAAGACCTAGAGTCTAAACAATAAGTGTATGTTCAAGAATCAAACATGATCCTCCTTGATTTCCACTAGTTTGTTTAACAAAAATACACTTAAGACAAACTCACTCTTAAGGTCAAAAAGGTCATCATTATACTCAACAACCCACATCTTAAAATTACGTTGACTCACATAGTCGTGTCACCCCCTAGAGGGTGCCCATGTTTTTGTCATTTCCAGGTGTGTACTCAAGGTTAGATTTCTCGATCCCTTGAGAAAATGGTCCTTGGAAATTATATGGTGAGTGTCTTGGGGGTGGATTATTCCCTCCCATTGCACTGTGAGTATTACAATATCTGGTTACTGACACAACTAGAATCTACACTATGGTTCGTAGATAGGGTTTCCGTTCGAAGCGAAAAATGATAAACTCCCTCAAGAGACCACCCAATCTTTAGAACAAATATTTTAGGGATGGTTATCTTGCACACTTCCGTCGATTTGGACTTTCATCAACAACTTGATTTTGATTATAGTGGGTTGGAATCTTTAGCTTTGGGCATGCCCACTTAGGTCATTCTCGTAGGGTGAGTACTTTTTTCCACTATGGCAGGCCTTCTAAAGGATTTAATAAAGTGTGAATTGCATGAAATCAAAGGATGATTATGTAATTTTGATCACCCAGTTAAGGGGAGAGCATAGGCCTATCACCATACAAGCATAGTAATCGATATTCAACTTTTAAACCCAAAAGACAAATTTTCTATTCTATGTGAAGATTTTGCTTCACAAAAGTCATGGTGTTAATTTTAAATAATATAGCAAAATGTGTGATGTTTATCCTAGGATTGATAAATTTTAAACCAAATGGCTACCCTAGGATTGATAAATTTTAAACCAAGTGACTATCCTAGGATTGGTTCATTTTAATCCAAATCCAAAAACTAGTGAGTTGCTAATGTTCTTTTTAACCAAATTTGACAAAGCTTGTGTATATGGTTAATTTTAAGCCCAAATTAATGCTAGTTGGTCCTAAAGCATGAATGAAAAATAACATATGATGGGTTATTTTCCCATGAGTGTTTGAAAACACTATTACAATGGATATCAAATATTTTTTTCTTTCACTTCAATGCTCCATGTTCCTCTTAAAACCTACAATAAATGCTCAAAATGTTACATGAGATCAATAAATAAGAAGATATAAGGGTTAGATGAATGATTAAGCATAAAAACCCTAAAAATTAGACCAAGTTACAATGTGATTTAACTTTAAATGTAAAATTGAAACTTTTAACTCTACAAAAAGTGATAAATACCTACACCATTTCATATCTTATGAAATTCTATCCCATTTCAAAAAAAAAAGTTTCAAAAAAGAGCTCCGTATGACCAAGATATGGCCATTTTAAGATTGACTATCAAAGCGCTAAAACAAAGGTCAAAAATGCTAAAACAGACTACAAAAGTGCTATTTTGGATGCAAAAGTGCTAAAACAGGCTGCAAAAGTGCTAATTTAGATGCAAAAGTGCTAAAACAGGCTACAAAAGCACTATTTTGGATGCAGAAGCGTTAAAATAGGTCTCAAAAGCACTAAAACAGAGTGTGTAAGCGCTACTTTGGATGCAGAAGTGCTAAAATAGACCTTAGAAGCGCTAAAGTTTTTGTCGGAAGCACCGAAAAATCTCTCGACCACGCTAAAATGAATACGCCATAATCCTGTATGACACTTTTCAAAATTGTCTTGTAAAATATCGAGTTACGCCCCACGGTGGGTGTCAAATTATAAGTGTGAAATAAGTATGAGTAAAATAACACTTCTTAATAAGACATTATATCAAAGATTCAACCATTAATCTATTAAAAGGAGCATAAAACTTGAAAGCATCTCATTGTTTCCTATCTCCAAAGATTTATTAAATCACAGAGGGCTCTCAGATTTGGTAAGCACTTGTGACTGTTAAAATGCCAATCTAGAGAATGGAATGATGCTAAATGCAATGATGTAATGATTGATAATGATTTCTAGATGATATTGATGCTACTGTAATCTATATTGACATGAAATTTGATGAAAGAAAACTACAGTAAAACTAAGATGCAACCATGATATGAATTCTACTGATGCTATGATTGCTAAAATGCTATTGCTATGATCACTATTGTTGTGATGCTTGATTGCTATTTCCTGTAGAGTAAGATTGCACAAAGTTGGGATCCATTTCCTGTTGAGAAAGACTGTATTTATAGATTCAAGACAACAGATATGCATAGGTGCAACAAAGTAGAGGCTTGGATTGAATCTGGAGGATTGAATGGTGAGAGATTGATAAGATTGAGAAGATTTTGGAAATGCTTCCTACCCATGAAAACACCGGGCAAGATGACAGGAAGGATCAGAGGAAGAAGGTTGAGAGGATTGCTTGCAAGCTTTCCCGTGAATGCCAGTCACATTTAATTTGACATAAATTAGACATATGATATTTGATTTGGTAGGTGAATGAATAGAGGAATTTGATTTATGTCTTTATTTAAATATTTTTTATTTATTTAAATTAGCAAAAAGGGGGAATAAATAATTTAATACAACAAACTATAGAGGTTGTTTATTAAATTAAA
The DNA here is from genome assembly GCA_007115665.2 of Sequoiadendron giganteum. NCBI lineage: Eukaryota > Viridiplantae > Streptophyta > Pinopsida > Cupressales > Cupressaceae > Sequoiadendron > Sequoiadendron giganteum. The sequence goes on from CM021100.1 coordinate 109,713,071, forward strand.
TAGAAGAAATGTGATAATTAAACAATAAAGTATTTAACCTTTGTTTAATTAATTTGAATGATGTGATTAAGATAAAATAGAGGAATTTGATAATTAAATAAGACAAAGTATTTAATTTTGTTTATTTAATTAAGATGAAATAATTGTAGAATTAGAAGAATTTAAACATGAACTATATAAATAAATATTTCTATTTATTCAACAGTAGAGGAATTTAGGGAAATTAATCAAATAAGTTGTATTTAATTAATCAGATTCTCCAGACCAATTTTAGGTGTATACAATGACAATACTTGCTGAATTCTCACTTGGGTTTCCCTAGCTGCACTTATTCAGAGAAGATGATTAGAAGGCTGATCACACTGGCTCCCCTCCATGATACACACTTCTCAGGTCAGCCAAGATTCAGTTCCCATGAAACTCCCATGGAAATTGTTTCATGTCTACTAAGAACTGCATGAATGTGAGATGACTTCAAAGGTCCGACCTCTTGCACCAGCAAATATAAGGTTTTTGGTTACTAAAAACAATTGGCTCTTAATACGGGCACCCATTTAGGTGGATATACGTGAGGCAAGATAAACTTTTCTGTATAACACATCAACACCTATAACGCTAAGCTTTCCAGTAGCGTTCACATTTGTATACCGACCAAGAGTAGCTTGGATAAAAAGCTTCATTTCCAGTTTATGTCGCTTTGGGTGAGTACTTTTTCCCACCAAAGCAAGCCCAGATCTAGAGTCAATAACAATTTCTATTACACCTAGGATCACACGAATGCGTAAGGGGAGAGGATAATATTTTTATTGAATCAGGTTTCTAATCTAAACAAATCAAACACAATAGATAGTGATTAATTTTAAGCCCAAATGACAATTTTCTAATCTACTCAAATAATCTGTTTCAAAATTATCTTCGACAAGCGTTCTGCAAAACAATTCATTAGTATTTTGATCATTGTATTCATTAATCATCTTGCAAAAAGGTTTTAATACTTTTCTTCTATGAAACGCCCTGCAAAAACTATGTTAACTCCTCAAAAACGCACGTTGCAAACTTGAAATTAGTCGTAATAAAGCTGCAATTTAAAAATTCAAACACAAAATTTCATAAAATTATTTACCAATCAAATGCGTCACATAAAATCATAGATGCATCACAAAATATCAGATGCGTCACAAAAATTCATATGCAACTCGAGATATCAATTGCGTCAATTTGTGCAACAAATGCATCTCATCGTACCTGTACCTACAGAACTCAAAATTTCTATAGATTTTTTCAAAGATAGTATCTTCATGTGGGGTTCACCAATGTAACACAAGAAGAACAATGAATAGATTAAGCGGTAAACGCATAAACTAATCTAATCCTAAGATAACGAAAGAGAACAATGGAAATCAAAGCATAAAATAAGTACAATCTCACCAAAAGTCTCATTCGTTCCATGAATCACCTTCATTGCACTTCTTCATTTTTCCGTTGTAGTATAATTGCCCTCAGATTTCTCAAAAGTATGCAAGTATTGCCTATTGATTAATGATTTAGCAAAATATCGAAGATTCTTAAAGTTGCTTCCAAACACATAAGATTTCAGGAGGACTAATAATGAGGAAGGTCAAGCCAATTTATAGAAAATTGATTTTCGAATGATCGGCTCGGATTAAAAGACAAATCGATGATTGAGATTAAAGACATGCCATGCGACAGAGATTAGTGTCAGTAATAACGCGAGTTAGAAAGTGGAGATTAAATTAAATAATAATTTAATATTTAGTTGAGACTGTTTGAAACTCAGAAGAATAAAGTTTGCATGTGAAAGATAAAGATTAGCATAGAGGAAATGGTCTGTTTGAACGCATGAATGAATGAATTAAATAAAGTTATTTAATTAATAAAGGTTTGCACGCATAAGAATAAAACTGACTGATTAAACCATAAAGTTTGTTCGGTAGGAACAATCAGATATTAAATCAGGAGATAACTTACTGATTTAATTAAATCTCGACTTAAGTGGTAAATGACTAATCAGATAACTAAGTGATTATCTAATTGTAGAAGAATATGCCATGGATAAATCTTTATATGAATTAAATAATAATTTAATTCAACCTTCAAAATTTAGAGATTAAATTAAATAAATAAAGATTTATTTAATTGATTGGAGAAAAGGTTAAAGAATAATTAAATAATTAAAGATGATTATTTAACTATAGTAAAAAATGTGATGAGGGTAAATTAAATAACAATTTATTTAATTTTAAGAAGAGATGGATTAATTAACGATGTAATTAAATTAATAATATTTATTTAATTAATCAAAGAAGAATAAAGATAATAATGAATTAATTAAATAAATAAAGTTATTTAATTAATAGAGGATAGGTAACCTTAGAAAAATAATTTAATAATTAACATTATTTAATCCTGACCATGAATATGAGAATTTATGTCAAAATGGTGTTGCAAGCCTAGACCAATTTTCGATGTCTACAGTTTTCACAATGACAGTAGCAACAGTGAAATGACTGCTATAAGTTCAAGGCAAAGGTTGTAATGTTCATGACAGTGATTACCAATATGAAGAGAAAAGAGTAGTAATAAGGTGTTTGAAACAGTCATTAGTATCATGAAGGAAAGTGTTGTGCTTATTCATTAACAGTGAGATCACACATGGCAAAGTGGAAATGATGCTTTGTAACAACAAAAAGAAGGCCCCAAGGTACCGTAAGAGATAGTGTTCATGGTAAAGTGATGCAAAGAAGGGAGGTAAAGCTTCACACGATCACAATTCAATCAATTTCAATCAACTTTCCATACACCAGAACCCTATCTTAACATCTTTTCACAATCTTTGCTTATTCTCCTTGTAACACATCAAATAGTGTAAATTGCCATATCTTTTAGAGAAGGCCCTCAAACCACAAAATCTTCATCATTTCAGATATCCATTAAGGCGTTCTTCAACATATCTTTAAATCTCCTAGGGTCACTTTAGACCATCAACTTCAAATCAATGCTGCTACGTTGAACATGGCCCCCAATTAGCCCTCTTTTTCAAAGAATCATCTATGTAAACACTCCCCCAATCCCAAAAATCAATTAAAAAACCTTTACCAGCCTTCAAATAGCCAAAAACAACAATCTTTGTCAAGAGTACTTCCCTCCAAAACATTTAATCACCAAACCCTCAATTGCAAACCATACTTGAAAACTTCATCTCCTTGATCTTCAAAATATCTTTCACCTGGTAAGCCTTTCCACTAAGTCAAATATTGTAGATGTGCATTGTGCTTTGCACTCTTGAACTTGTTACCACCTTGATAGTGCTCCCTCTTTACAAGCTCTCCTGCTATATACCTTCTTATCTTTTCCTTATCAAAAATTGATGAAGAACATGTCTATAGAAGTTGTCAAAACCAACTTCAGACTCCAAGATCACATGCATGCAAATGGATATCTGTCACAAGGAAGAGAATGGATGGAGAAAACAAACAAAGGTTTGAAGAAATATTCAACCACAAAGAAAGTATTGATTGATGGATAGATGAATAATTACAAAGAGAACATATGCCTGATTATATAGGCAAGTGCTAAACCTAGAATGCAAAGGATGTTGCCAAGTGTTCAAATCACACTTCATGTGACAACAAAAAACCCTAACCAACTACCTAGGGAATGATAACAAAATGGAGATAAGTTCTAGAAAAGACAACTCATCTTGTAAAAGAGAATCTTATCTCAACAATTTTATTAAATGATTAAATGCAACTTAGGACTAATATGATTAATTAAAACCTAAGTTAACTTATGCTAGTGTAATAATTAATTAATTACACTAACACCCCCCTATAAGTGCAATTTAGGGAGACTAGATAAGCATGCACGTAAAATGAAGATGAATGCAAGAAAGCATGAATGGGTCCCGACAACAAGGCCTGATCAGGTACCCATGTACAAATGCAATAATGAGGTAGAAAAGGAAAACCCAATGGGACAACCCCCCTTACAATGAGATGACTGCAACAAAGAAGCACTGGAAGAACACTATGGAGTAACATTGGAACCGCAATTTGGAAAGCAAGGAAAGATACTTTTGTCTACAAGAAACCATATCAGAATCATAATAATGCAACAACAGACTCGATGCCACGGAACACTCGAAAACACCAAACTGGAACAACCTTGGAATCCATAAAGCAACAGTAGATGAAAATATGATGACAGAATCTGGAAGCCGTGAATCTCGATGCCGATGTCAATCTGAGACTAAAAATTTTCTATGAGAACAAGTACCATAAAGACTCAGGAACATTAACCACAAATTTAGTGGCCCTCAAACAGAGATGGATCCAAAATGAATCTGATATGTGTCCAGCTAAGACAAAAAAGTGGCCAAAAGAAACTAAGAAACCATATTACAATCTATGAGATTTGTCATCAAAACACAATGAAGATCAAAGTGCATGCACACTCTAATCAGATTATTATGCAAGAAACCCCCCTAATGGAACTTTATAACAGTTCATTTATTACAATACCCAATGATTGCAAAAGGAGAGAATATGCAAAACATGCATAAATTAAAAATAAAATGCAAACCTACTGCATGCAAACAAAAAAGAGTGCATGCACAAACCAATGTTTACATCTACCTCCATGATGAAAATAACTTCAGATTTGTGTAGATGACCAAATTTGAATACATGGCATACAACATTATGAAGTGCTCAAAACAAGCTTTCCGTCAATATCTCATTTGCCAAAAACGGACATCGTGGCCAAAAGTTATGAATTTTTCAAAAACTGAATTTAGCTTGCAGGAAACGAATTTTCTAGCAAAAAACGTTTATTTCTAATTTAATTTCTAGAAAATCTACTCACTATTTGTAAACAAAAATAAAAACCCATAAATATTTTGATGCTAGAAACAAAACCCAGAAATCGTTTTTTGATCCAACAAGCAGAAGATGAAAAATTGATTTTTTTTAAACCTGCAGCAGGAGAAAAATGACGCGCACCGCTTTTGTAACTGCGATTTTCTCCAAATCTGTGTAAGATATGCAAAATCTAGAAGATACCCTGTTCAGATTTCGACGCTGGCTACAAAATCCAGAAATCATTTTTCCTACAAATGAGTGAAAACTAGAATTTTGAAGCAAATATGATGACGGCTCCAATAAAAAACTGCATGCAACAAAGCCTTGTTGCTCCAAATAGCTCCAAACTCTTCAAACAAGAACAAACATGTAGCAGGAAAGCTCTGATACCATGTAAAAGTTGTCAAAACCAACTTCAGACTCCAAGATCACATGCATGCAAATGGATACCTGTCACAAGGAAGAGAATGGATGGAGAAAACAAACAAGGGTTTGAAGAAATATTCAACCACAAAGAAAGTATTGATTGATTGATAGATGAATAATTACAAAGAGAACATATGCCTGATTATATAGGCAAGTGCTAAACCTAGAATGCAAAGGATGTTGCCAAGTGTTCAAATCACACTTCATGTGACAACAAAAAACCCTAACCAACTACCTAGGGAATGATAACAAAATGGAGATAAGTTCTAGAAAAGACAACTCATCTTCTAGAAGGGAAACTTATCTCAACAATTTTATTAAATAATTAAATGCAACTTAGGACTAATATGATTAATTAAAACCTAAGTTAACTTA
>CM021100.1:110402481-110495153 GCA_007115665.2 Sequoiadendron giganteum
GGACCTTGGTGGGGTATGAACTCAACTACACTCCTATCGAATGGGATTTCCTTGTAGTGGTCTTTGCAACACAAAAGTTAAAGCATTACATGTTGAACCATCAAACAAAGCTGGTAGCAAAAATTGATCCACTCAAGTATCTTCTCAATAGAGCAGCGTTAACAAGGTGATTATCAAAATGGGTCATGGTCCTTAGTGAATATGACATCCAATATGTCGAGTGCAAGGAAATCAAAGGACAGGTAATAGCAGTTCAACTCGTAGACGTGCCAACATAAGATGAAAATCCCCTCATCACTGATTTTCCAAATGAGTCACTCTTCATTGTTGAGACAAGTAATGTATGGAGGATGTACTTTGATGAATTCTATACCAATCATGGGTTAGGTGTTGGGGTATTTTTTGTCACCACAAAAGGTGACACGATACCAAAAAAATTTAGAATAGAATCCCTTATACAAATAATATTGTAGAATATGAGGCCCTATTAACGGGATTACATATGGAGGTCAAGTGGAAGTTCAAAAGTATACAGGTCTTCAGAGATTCACAGTTAGTTATCAATCAGTTCAATGATGACTATGACACAAAGGATGAGAAATTGAATCCCTATAAGAAAATGGTGGACAACTTCAAGCTTTACTTTGTCAACATCACCTTTTGTCATATACCCCACATACAAAACAAAGCATTGGATGCCATGGGAACCATTGGATTGCTCTTGGATATACCTAACAACGCATCACAATACGAGTTCTTAGTGGAACAACTAGTGGTCCCAACTTTCGATGTCCTAGAATCTGAAATGGTTTGTGAAATTGTTGGTCCTGAGTCACCCTGGTACCTAGACACTTATAATTACCTACATTCCTAGATTTTACTTGACAACTTATCTAGTAACCAACACAAGAACTTTATCTGAAAATCCTCTCATTATGCTATTATCGAGGATACCTTGTACCGACGAACCTTTGACAATACCCTACTTCGATGTCTCGATAACACAAAATCACAAAAAACCTTACGCAAAGTGCATGAAGTAATTTGTGGTTCCCACTCCAGTGGTCCTACTTTAGCCAAAAATATTATGCGGTTGGGATACTATTGGCCGACTATGGAACAAGAGGTATAATGATTTTTCCTAAAGATGCAGAGAATGTCAAGTTCATAGTGATCTCATTGATGCTCCAACACATGAACTAAGGCCCATCACTTTTCCTTGTCCCTTTGCTCAATGGGGACTCGACCTCATGGGAAAAATTCACCCCACTTCCTCAAATGGACATAAATTCATTATAACTGCCACTGAATACTTTACCAAATGGGTAGAGACCATCCCCCTTACCTACATCACCGACAACCAAATCGTAAAGTTTATTCTTAATTACATCATTTTCTGATATAGTATTCCACAGTCCATAATCACAGATAATGGTCGTCCCTTAAAAAACCAAGATGTCTGTGAACTATGCAAACAATTCCACATCCAACACCATTTTTCAACTCCTTACTACTCGTAGGGCAATGGCCAAGCTAAGGCATCCAATAAAACCATCATTAAAATCCTAAAAAAAATTGTCAATAACATTGGTCATGACTGGCACATCCAACTCAACACTTCCTTATGGGCATATCGAACCAACATTCGTACTCCCACTAGGGCCACCCCATTTTACCTAGTCTTTGGTTTGGAGGCTATTCTCCCCATTGAGGTCAAATTCCCCTCCCTACGAGTGTCTATGAAAGGGTTAGTCAATGATGAATAATATAGGATATCTAGGCTGCATGAGCTAGAATTACTGGATGAGCGAAGACAGAAAGTACTGACCCACTTATAAGCATATCAGAACCATCTTTGTAGAAGTTACAACAAGAGGGTCCTGGTCAGACATTTTGACATCGACGACCTGGTACTAACGCAAAATCCTAAAAACCAGGCAAAACAAGACAAACATGGTAATGTTGAGCCTAATTAGCTAGGCCCTTATGTAATCACAACTTCCTTAAGTTTTGGTGCATATCAGTTGTATACTCCAGAGGGAGAACCATTATTTGAGCCTATAAATAGCTTTCACCTGCACAAGTTTACACATAGCTTCAGAGAGCTCAGTCAAAACCACAAAATACAACAAATTGAAAAAAGAAATGAAAAAAAAACCAAAAAAAAATGTAAAGAGAAATAATCCATCCAGCAGTGAAAACCATCTCGATGGCACTTTGGATAAGTACCGTGGTGAAAACCTGCCAAACAGGTACCATGTGTAGACAATCTTTGTTGCATTGTCTATTACGACTTCGCATGGTCTTTTCACCTTCACCCATATTAATATAATTGTCCCTCCTTCATTTCAAAACACCTAGTCCTATGGCTTGAGATCGGTTCACGCTCATAGCATATTGTGCAAAATCCCTCTTACCATCCAATCCCACACAGTAGCTGACTGGGGGAAAATACCTAACACCCATTATTGGTGGAAAAAAACTCTAGATCTTCAGGACCTAACACACTTGGAAAACACAAAAACATTCAAAAAACATGTCAAAAATGCGAAAACATTTAAAAACATTTCAAAAACGCAAAAAAACATTCAAAAAATGTCAAAATCCCAAAAACATCCAAATAAAAAAATAACTACAAAAACAATCAATTTTTGTCATGTCATTCTTTGTCATTGTGTCAAACTACGTTGCCTTTACGATTGGACGTAGGAAAGGTCATCTTTCAGTGTGCCTTCGAGGCATTAGGTTAGTTCCTTCTAGGTTTTTCAAATAAAGCATAGTAAAATCATGACTTAATCTTTGCCAAATAAAGAAAAGTAAGGTTGTGTCAAACTACGAGGTCCCTACATGTATAACATAGGCAAGGCCATCAACCGATGAGCCCCCAAGGCCACACTAGGTTAGTCCTTTAAGGTTCATCACATTCACTGTCACTCATGTCAAATGTCTTCAAATGAATAAATCTTTTTTAAATCAGTCATGTCAAACTATGAGGTCTCTATGCGTATAACATAGGCAAGGCTAATCTTTGATCAGCCCCTGAGGCCCCTAGGATAGGTCCTTAGGTTAGATTCTTGGTCAAAATCTCATAAAACATGAAAATATTGGAAAATTTAAAAACCAAAACATTTTTTAAACATATTGAAAACATTGTTCATACAACGAACGACTCGAACACAAGGTAAAAAATGATGCACCATCCAACCAGTCAAAAATCAGTCCACCATCAAATCTATCAAATCAATCATCGAAGAGTTTTCAAGATGTGTCCTTTTTGATTTCAAACTCTTTTTTGTCAAACCATTTTATTCAGGATATTTCTTTCCTGAATCCACATCAATTTTATCAAGTCAAGCACTTAAGAGTCTTCAATATGTGTCCTTCTTGACATCAAATTCTTTCATGTCAACTGTGGGTCTTCAATATGTGTCCTTCTTGACTTCAAACCCTATCATGTCATCTATTCAGGATGTGTCCTTGAATCTCGACCCTAGCAATAATTAAACTCGACATTTAAATCTTCTTTAGGATGTGTCTTTCCTAAAGAATGACCAATCAACCTCGTCATCACCAGGTCAACCTTGGCAAACAAACAAAGATCTGACACACATGCCTTGACAAACATTTTTCATTTATTTTTTTCAATGATTTCATATTACCATGCACTTAGCCACCTTGACGATGTCCTATGACGGATTTAGAGGAGCGACAATGCTACATGAACATATCTTTCTTTTTGACTAATTTTCTTATCTGTTTGAAATTGTCATGTCATTAGCCACCTCAAGGATGTCTTGGCAACATGATTTAGAGGAGAAACGATGTATCATGATGATTTTCTTATATTTTTGAAATTTCCATGTCACTAGCCACCTCAAGGATGTCTTGGCAACAAGATTTAGAGGAGCAACAACGTTTCATGATGATTGTCTTATATGTTTGAGCCTGTCATGTCACTAGCCACCTCAAGGATGTCCTGGAAACAAGATTTAGAGGATCAACGACGTTTCATGATACGTTTTCTTTGGATTTTTGTTTATGGTTTGTCTCGACAAAAAGACTGGGAATAATTGGGTTCCTAAGTATGAGTCATGACAATCCTTGTTTGCAACTATTTTTTTCGGCAAAAGCACACCATTGCACACTATGTCGCCAAAAATTGTAGCCTTGACACTTTTCACTCATTTTGGGCCTTTCCTATGGATTTTGGACCTCTTTTTCCCCCTTTCCAAGCCTTGTTTCGAAGTGTTGTAAGGTGTTGTAACACATTTTCACACTTTCCTAGGCTTGTCATCACCAAATTTACCCTTTCTTATGCTAAAATAACCCCTTAAATCTCCTACAGGTCCAACTTAAGTGTGTTTCATAGGACAATCCCGTTAAACAATGTTAATCACAATTTAATTCTTGACAACCACTCAAATTTTCCCAGGTGGACTAAGTCGCTACCTTGGGAGACTTAGTCCCATGTGGCTTAAAAATTAAATTTAATTCAAAATTCTTACGGGAAATTGTCTCCTAAACCCTAAGGTCGGCTTGTGATGAGGCATTTTCTAGAAATTAGGGCATAACATGTATAAATAAGGGTTTTTCACCTCATTCTAACCCTAACTCTTCTATTTCATTCACTCACTCAATCTTCTCAAGCACTCATCTCTCACTCTTCTCAAGCAAGCTAGGGTTTGAGCATTTTGAGTCATCAAGGCATATTTCCAAAAGCATCAAAGGGTTGACTCTTCCACCATTGTTGCAGAAACTCAAGATCAATCATCATGGAAAGGTACTAACTCCATTGTTTCATGCTTCATTACATTATTTCTCTATTTTGGTTTAATTACTCAAAAGGTGTTTGACCAAGGCAAACCCCCATACCCTAACAATCAACATTTATCTTCCTCTCCTTGTGTGTTTGCAAATTTAGGTATTTTGCAAGTGTGGACATCATTGAAGGATGGATTGAAGACTTGTTCAAGACACTTCCTTGTTAACTAGGGAAAAAAATCCACTCAAAGTCTCTTACAGTGTCGCAAACCAGGGTTTCAGAACTAGATACTTGGAGAAGAAGAAAGTGCAGAACAAGGGCTCCGGATTCCACTTTCCAACTTGCAGAAAAGTTAAAGTGGACTAAGTCACCATTAGTGGTGTCTTAGTCCCACTGCACATGTATTTTTAAGATTTTGGAAGATTTGGATACTCATTTGGCCAAAACCGGCTCCGATGCATTTTTCCAGATCTGGGACTAAGTCACCCATCTTGGCAGAAGTGTCGCAGTAGGCCAAAATTCCAAATTCAGTAGCATTCCCAGCCTCCAATCCAGTCTACAACTCACTCCTAAGTGCACATTTCCACTTTTACAATTTTTTGTTTAGTCTAGTTTACATTTCTAGGTCATTTTGTATATGTTTGCATATCATTATGTGTTTTCCAACATAGTTTCATTTTTCTAGTTCTTACATTACTAGTTAATATCTTTAATTATTTCTTAGCATTTAGGGCATTTAATATCACACACCTCACACCTCACACCTTTAAGCCCCTAATATTGAATGTAACCCCAAAAAAAATAAAGTGTGAAAGAGGCATTTTACCAACCAAACTCCCAAGTGGAAAACCCTAGGAGCCTATTGGGGAATTCTCTTTCCCTTAGTTCATTTTTTTGAACCTGACATTCCTACCCACTTCTTGTCTAATTTGGAATCCTTAATTGTCCTAGAATTAGCTTGCATTGCATGTTGCACTAGTTAAGTTGCATTCTAGGGTTTCAAATTTTTGCATTAGTGAAAGTGCATATAGGTTACATTTTTTCATCTCAAATCATTGCACATCATTGAAACACTATATTTTCATGTTAGTTTTGCATTATACAGCACATAAAACATTTGAATCCATCCAAATTTTTTTGCAAATCCTCAAAAAATCCTCAGCACGACTAAGTCACCACCTTGGGTGACTTAATCCCTTTCCACCCCTAAAATAGCCTTTTATAGAGCTGAAAACCCTTTTTTCAACTTTTGTTTGCTGCCTTTACCTATCTGCATCAATTGGTTGTGTTTCTGTAACATTCATTTCATGCATTGCACATTTTCAATTTTGCAATTACAAGATTTCATTTTCAGATCATTGCATAGCGTAATCAATAAATTACCTTCTTTGAAATCTGAAAATTGCATTTCATCCTATGTCTTTACATTGCATTTTAAGTTTGCATAGATTCTATTACACTTAATTCATTAGAAATAGCATTCATGGTACTTGTGGATAGCATTAGACTTTTGCAATCTTCATTTTCTGGATTCGTTCCTAGATCATTTAAATCAGACTCTTTAGACAATGAAAACACAACATTAACAATATCACATGCACCCACTCGCAACATTCTTAAACTTAGAGATATCATGCCCTTTAGTAGTGATGACTTAGACATGCTAGATGAAGCCCTTGATGACTTCATCTCTTCTAGCTCATCCACTAAAGATTTGACACAAGAAGATGCAAGCATTTATAATCATGATAATCATAATTATTCTTCTCCTAATATCTCTCCCATTGGTGATGAAGGTATCTCAGTGAAAGAGGACACAACCATTGAAGATCATGAAAGTCTTGATTGCCATCCTCCTCCTCCTCCCCCTCAGGAAAACATTATAGGACATGCGGATGTAAATGTAGAAAATCATGACAATCAAACCTTTTCTTCTCCTAATATCTTCTCTAGACATGAAGACTATAGTTTAGTGTTAGAAGATATACCTATTACAAGTCATGAGACTCTTGACCCTCCCTTCCCTAATGCTCCTACTCTTTGGGATAATCTATTTGAAAATCATAGTGGTCCTTCTCTTGATGCCTCCCCTACTTGTGATGAAGCTATTGGTGACCATATTACAAGCTCTCTTACTAGGGTAGATAGTATGGAACAAGCGAATGAGACCTTCGGAAAACAAGACAATCAAATAGATCCCTCTCCTAATCCTCCCACTATTGATAATCCCATCATTTATCATTCCCCTACCTGTGATGAAGTCATTTTAGGAGAACCAACCCTTGAATATCAAGAACATGTGGTTTATAGTTCTCCTAAAAACTCTCCTCCTATGGAGGATATCATGATGCAAGACAATCATAATATTATGCCTTTACAAGAAGATGCAAAGCCTATGTTCAACTCTCCTTCCCTAGGGGACGTTAATATTATTCAACCTGAACTCATCCTTTATCCTCCTTCAAACACACCTTAACTTGAACTTATCCTTTATCCGCCTTAGTATAATGTGTCGCAACAGTCGGGTTATAGTACCATTGCTCACACATTACACAAGGAACAATCCACAACCGCAACAACCAACTCCAACACCCTTACCCACTCCTATATTACCTACTGCCCCTTGCTTGAATTCCCTCATTTGGGAGTATGATCTTGTTGACCAGCTTAAGAATACTCTTGCTAATATCTCACTATGGGACCTTCTTCAAGCCTCCCCTCACTATCACAACATGATGTAGGATGCCTTGCAACAAATTCCTATCCCTTCTAATGGCAAACAAATGACATAGCAGCTCTGATTCAAGGCTTGAATGCTGACATTGTTTTCCACCAAGGTGAGCTCCCTCCTTTGGACATGCAACATAAAGTTGAAGCCTTCATAATCATATCTCAATACAAACACATAGGGATAAAGAAAACCCTTGTTGACAATGGCTCCGTTGTTAATGTGTGTAGTGTAAACCTTCTGGATAGGCTGCATATTGATAAATCACAAATTCAACCTACTTGTTTATCTATCAGTGGATTTAACAGTGTAGGATAGAAGCCGCTTGGTGTGATCAGTTTGCCTCCTATAGTTGGAATGGCCACATTAGACACACCGATCCATGTTATGCCTCAAGCTATTTCATATATTCTCATTTTAGGTAGACTATGGACTCATGCAATGAATGGGGTGCCTTCCACTCTTTATTGTAAGATGAAGTACATCTAAAACAAAAAAGTGTAACACTTGATGCCGATCCTGAGCCTTATAGTGTTTTACAACTTGAACAAAAAAAATCCAAACCCTTCACCACATTAACACCCACCAAACAAGTGGAACCTGTACAATAAAAGCCCTTAGGTGATGATTGGGATTCCTTAGACTTCACCCCTCCTTTACCAGGAGAATCCAAGATCACAAATAAAGACTATAAAAAAGGAAATGCGATCTTTTCACCACAAGACTCGGTTGATCCTTCAAAAGCATCCACCTCAACTACTATAGACAACGATGCCACCAACGAAAAAACACCCAATCCAAAAGCACTGAAAAATCTTTATGGAAAAGGTTATGATCTCATGAAATAACTTGGCTATAGTGGAAAAGGATGTGGTGCTAACGAACAAGGTATCCACGCCCCTATCGAGCCTATCACACAAACAATGATTCATGGTCTTGGTTTTTTCCCTTTCATTGAAATCATCAAGCCTTCATCCAACATCAACACTATCCCAAATCATTCCTCTCAACCACCTTCAACACTAGTGCCTCCTGAAATGATGGACACTAGTGGTCTAAATAGTGATCCTTTGCAACAATCGCAACAAACAAAGAAACCTCCGCTTAATGCCAATGTCATCTCGCAACCCACTCATGATTTATATTTTACACACTCCTCTAAAGGACCGTACAAAAACTCACAATCTAGAGCACCTTGCGTAAGTATGACATCATGTACTAAGCAAGACACAAGTGTTACAAGTTAGAGGCACACCTTCTACCTTCGATCAAGCAGGTATCTTGTTGAGACTCCTCCAAGATCACTTGATCTCCCTTCCTCCGTGAACTCAAAATAAATGTTACAACAAACATTCCTTTTGTGCCTACCACCAAGTCCATGATCATTCCACTAATGAATGTAAGGCCTTGAGTAGTAAAATCTAAAATCTTGAGTTTGGTACTCCCTTATGTGGAGGCACCTCATTCCTCTAATTGATACTAATTTTCACTCTACCATGCATTTCATCAATCATTTCGGCTCACTCTTGTCTTGCACTAAGTGGGGGTAAGGGGTTAGGTAGCCTTGTCTTTGTATATCCCTTGTCATTGTCTCTTTTTATCTAGTTGTTAACCTCTCATGAACATATAAGATCAAGCTTGGGATGTGGACGACATGTCTTAAGTTGACTTGCATGTGACATACTACCTTGTCATGATGTAGCTTATCAGAAACATATGACTTGGCATAGGGATTTCTGAACAAGCTCTCATGTCCTCTTCCTTTTTCTTATACTTTAAAGAAATTTCTCATAGTAATGGTGTTAGCAACCGCTTTATAGTGGGGGAATACATCAACACTTAATTTCATTGCACGATTTTCTTTTTTCTTGCAATTCCCTCTCTTGGAAACATTAGGTACAATGTTCCTCAAGATGAGACATTTGCACTTTTCCTCTCTTGGAAACAAGATGAGTCCATTTGCACTTTTCCTCTCTTGGAAACAAGTTGAGTCCATTTGCACTTTTCCTCTCTTGGAAACAACATTGGGCATGATGTTCCTTAAGATGAGACATTGCACGAACTAAGAAAAATCCCTTTGAACATTCCTTACACTATTACAAACATCATTTTCTTTTGTGGTGCCTTATCAAAGTTAGATATCAAGAGGTATAACTTTGGTATGGTTTAAGTGCGAAGCCCAACCAATGACATGACTTTCCCCATAGTCACCTTTGTGTGTGTGAGTGCATACCAGCCGAGTGTATGTTTCTCACCTTTTTGAGCCTTTTTACCCAACGGACAACCAAAAGTCGTGTCGCCCCAGAGTGAGTACATCTTCTTTTTGGACAAACAAGCCTAGATCTGATCCACAACTAGCTGGAAAAACAGCCGAAGCTTTATCCAAATCTTTTTACTTTCCTTCTTCTCTTCCTTCTAGTTCTTGTCGTTGCATGATCATGTATCTTGTTTTGTTGCATATCATTCACCCTTGAATATGTCTTCTTGCATGTATGTCGACTTGACTTAGAATCTTGAATCCTAGGGGCTTGATCACCTTCTTCATCTTTGTCATTCTTCACCATCTCCATTGGGCTACTTTAGTGTGAGTTTGAAGCAAGTTCATCCTCTCACTAAAGTGAGGGCTAAATGTGTCACCAAAAAGTGTAGCCTTGACACTTTTCACTCATTTTGGGCCTTTCCTATGGATTTTGGACCTCTTTTTCCCCCTTTCCAAGCCTTGTTTCGAAGTGTTGTAAGGTGTTGTAACACATTTTCACACTTTCCTAGGCTTTTCATCACCAAATTTACCCTTTTTTATGCTAAAATGACCACTTAAAGCTCTTACATGTCCAACTTAAGTGTGTTTTGGAGGACAATCCTGTTAAACAATGTTAATCACACTTTAATTCCCGATAACCACTCAAATTTTTCCAGGTGGACTAAGTCGCCACCTTGGACAACTTAGTCCCATGTGGCTTAAAAATCAAATTTAATTCTAAATTCTTGCGGGAAATTGTCTCCTAAACCCTAAGGTCGGCCTGTGATGAGGTATTTTTGGGAAATTAGGGCATAACATGTATAAATAAGGGTTTTTCCCCTCATTCTAACCCTAACTCATCAAGGCATATTTCCAAAAGCATCCAAGGGATGAATCTTCCACCATTGTTGCAACAACTCAAGATAAATCATCATGGAAAGGTACTAACTCCATTATTTCATGCTTCATTACATTATTTCTCTATTTTGGTTTAATTACTCAAAAGGGGTTTGATCAAGGCAAACCCCCATACCCTAACAATCAACATTTCACTTCCTCTCCTTGTGTGTTTATAGATTTAGGTATTTTGCAGGTGTGGAAATCATTGAAGAATGGATTGAAGACTTTTTCAAGACACCTCCTTGTTGAACAGGGCAAAACATCCACTCAAAGTCTTTTATAGTGCCACAAACTAGGGTTTCAAAACTGGATACTTGGAGAAGCAGAAAGTGCAGACCGAGGGCTCTGGATTTCACTTTTGGACTTGTAGAAAAGTCAAAGTGGACTAAGTCACCATTAGTGGTGACTTAGTCCCACTACACATGTATTTCTAAAATTTTGGCAGATTTGGATACCGATTTGGCTAAAACAAGCTCCGATACAGTTTTCAAGATCTGGGACTAAGTCACCTAGCTTGGCGAATGTGTCTCAGTAGGCCAAAATTCTAGATTTAGTGGCATTCCCAGATTCCAATCCAGTCTACAACTCATTCCCAGGTGCACATTTCTAGTTTTACAATATTATGTTTAGTTTAGTTTACATTTCTAGGTCATTTTGTATATGTTTGCATATCATTATATGTTTTCCAACATAGTTTCATTTTCTAGTTCTTGCATTACTAGTTAATCTCTTTTATCATTTCTTAGCATTTAGGGCATTTCATATCACACACCTCTAACCTTTAAGCCCCTAATCTTGAATGTAACCCCAAAAATAATTAAGTGCAAAAGAGGCAATTTACCAACCAAGCTCCTAGGTGGAAAACCCTAAGGGCCTATTAAGGAATTCTCTTTCCCTTAGTTCATTTTTGGTGGTTCACACACAATTGGTCTACCTCATATCATGGTGTTTCTTGTCTATTGCAATAAACTGCTCAATGATTGTTAAAATGCAAATGCTTAGTATAATGACAACAAAGTGACGACATATCTTTCTTTCACGCTAACATAGATCATCTTCCAGCTAACATTATTCTTCCATCGCATTGGGATGGTGTACTGTGACACACAAAAATCACCTACATTTATTACAACATTAGAGCTCAACATACATCTTACATCCATTTAGCATAAGGAAATTAAAAACATCAAAACATTATAATATATATTTGCATAACATGATATATATATATATAGATAACACAATGCATACAATGACTATATATCATAACTCACATGCATCCATTACATCATAAATCATTTGCATCAATCATAATTAAAAGCATACATCATCATCATCAAATAAGCATGAATCATCAGCGCATCACATAAACAAACACATCATATAAATCGCAGCCAAAAATGCATCGCATATAAAAATAAAAATGTGTCATAGTATAGTATCTAAGATGTAAATTAAAAAAAATGGAGCTTCCAGGCTCTATAATAATAATACAATATCTATAATATAAGAACATTTCCCTATGCTCTACTCCCACTACTCTGATGAGGAGAATGAGGAGGTGACTGACGGGGAGTGCCTGAAGATCGTTGTGCAGACGGGAGCCTGTCATAAGGTCCTGGCATGCGAGGCCCTAGGACACCACCACTCATGTGGGATCTACTCTATGATCTATTACTGAGCACCTGAGAAGCACTAGGAGCCCATCTCTTAGGAGGTACCTCTTGCTCATACAAATCCCTGTAGTATCACTCTCGCTCACCAACTCTGACCAACTCACGAGCCATATCCAAAACCGGTCCACTGCAAAGAGTGGAGAACTTTGAAAACCTCTACTCTATCTCCAGCCTCCGTGCCATCATATGATCCCTCTCCAGATAGGCACTATCCCTCTCCAAACGTATTGCATCTCTCTCCACGGACACAACTCTAACCTGCTCCTCCAGAGATTCTACCCTAGCCCCCAAATCGACCAGCCGCTGATCTACGGGACCCTCCTCTGCTCGCACGAGTCTCTCCCCCTCATTCACATCCCACTCCTCCACAATCCGATCTTGGAGCTCTCTCTCCTCATCTCCCATCTCATCCTCTGGAAAGTCCTCCACATCCTAGTATCCTTCTCGTAATAGCTCTAGGGCATCCCCGACTTCCTCCTCTCCACTGATGGACATTCTCCACCGATGACCTCCTCCTCTCCCTCCTCCTCACCCTCATGGATGGGTGACAATACTCTACCCCGACCTCTACCGCCTCATCGACCTTGTTGACCAACCCTCCCACCTCCTTCTCTACCATCATCACCTCCACCTCTACCACCTCGACCACCACGACCACCCCCTCTACCACCATGTCGACCCTGTGGGCTTGTACCTCGACGCTCTACAAATGCTGGCTAATCAGGATCTATGTATGGCATAGGTCTATGCTATACCCACCAAGTATCGTAAGTTGTTGTCATACTAGCATCCATTGGCCCACCCCTCCATGCGCATTGCCCTGGTTGCAGTACGTCAATATCTACCTTTGTCGCCACTATGAGAATCATGTTCCCCCATAGAGGAACCTCCCTCGAAGATCTGGCGAACTCGGCTCGGCCACACAGCTCATCTTGAATCTCACCAAACTGTCGGAGCACTCTATCTGGTAACTCTCTCAATTATATGTACCGCGACAATGGTCCTACCAATCAAATAATGTGTCTGACGACACAAAGGCAAGTTTCGATCCTCATCCTGCTACTGCGCATAGTCCATGTATGACCTCCAAATAAGTTGCACAAGGGTATCAATCAAATGCCTCCAATATCCTATATCTCCAACATGTATCTGTGTAATGGTCCCAACATAATGAAATGCATAGGGATATTGGTCATCTAGCTGATGTACCATTGGTGGATGGAAAACAACAATGTGCTCCCATGCCCAGATCATCAATAAAGTAGTCCCACAGCTCATGGACTGCGCCTCCCTATAAGCTATGTCATGCAAATGGAAGTACAACATCGCCAGTAGACAGGGGCCCCATGAATAAACAACCTGTCTCTCCAACATCCCCACTAACATCTCTCCCCAACCCACAGAAAACCCATTCCCTCAGTAGTCTAGTAGTACAATCCCAACAATAAGAGTATACAACACACAATCAATCCGCTCATATGTCTTTGCAAGTACATGCCATTTGATCTTGTAATGCTCGATACCAAGGTGTCTAACATCCTCATACACATAGTATCGGGTGATCTCACTGTAACCCCTTTGAGTATCATAGAAGACCCTCTCACCACTGATCGATAATCTAAGTATCCTATACACATCCTCCAATGTAACTATCGCCTCTCCTATGGGCAAATGGAAAGATGAAGTATCCGAATGCCATTACTCAATGAGTGTAGTGAGAATCCCTTTGTTTGCTTCAATGCTAGGCATAAATGTCACATGGTGAAGTCCAAGACACCATATCAAACGTTGCTTTGCACTGGCCAGCTAGTCCCGCAATCTGTAAGTGGCTAGTCTAGACTCTCGAGTGTATATCAGATCCAAAACAACCTACAATGCACAACACAATATCTTGCATCAGACACACGAGGCTAATAAATGGGCATCACTCAAAAGACAAAAAAAAATTACACTTCACAAGCTCAAAAAAATTGATAGGAAGATACGTTGTTCTATTTAATAAATGTGTCACGCAAAACACATGTGTCACACTATTTAGCAGATGCGACTCACCATGCAAATGTGTCACATGATAGTCAAATGCGAACCAGAAGATCAAATGCGTCACTACTCCATCATATGCAACTTACTAAAACAAATACGGTTCGAAAACATGCAAATGTGTTGATTCACAAAAACACACAAAACCAACCCCTTGTGATTCAGAAAATGTGTCGTATCGCAGACAGATGTGTCACATAAAAACACCTTTGCGGTGCATAGGAAATGATGCATCTAAAAAAAATGTAAAAGCCTAGAAAAGCGTGAAAATTAAAATTTCAAAAGTTGGGTTTGAGGTACATATCGGCTCTCCTACGTTAGCTGGTCGTCGAAAGGTCCTGGTGCGATATATGTGATGCTTAGAGTATAGAACAAGACATTTTGCAAGGTGGCTCTAGAGCAAAATCATAAGTTTCCAATCTTTAAGGGTGAAAATGAATTCACTTTGTACCCAATTTCTATTTATAACTAGGGTTTTTTAGGGTTTTCTTTGAACCCTAATATACTGGACGCACTTTTTGGATAGTTCCAATGACCATTTCATGTACTATACCTCGCCGCAACTAATTTATTTCACCACCATCGAACTTCTAGCTATCTAATTACCTAATCAGGACAATTTCCAAATTTTTCAAAAATTCGTCAATTTTCTCGATGGGGCATACCTTTACCTATTTCATACCAGGGTATGATTGGGGCATGTTATTCTTTATTCTTTGACACAAACACCGAAATGAAATTATGTCAAAGAGGGGCAAAATGTAAACACTGAAAAATGGCTTAGGCCTGCGACTGCATTTTTCATCATCAATTCAAGATACCCGCAAAATGATTAAATGATTTTATCATTTAATTATAACTTAACAGATCCTAATTCCTCTAATTAATTAAATAGGTTTAACCATTTAATTAATTCATTTCATTATTCTTCTAAAATTGATTAATTAAGTAAATAACATTAATTTACCTTAATTACATCACTAATTAATAATAATCTCTTCTTTTAATTAATTAAATAAGTTTCATAAATTTATTTAATTACGTCGTTTAATTCTAATATCTTCTTTTAATTAATTAAATAAGTTTCATAAATTTATTTAATTAATTCATTTAAATTAAATCATATTCTCCCACATTTAATTAAATAAATGATTATTCATTTAATTAATTAACTATATCCTTTCACCTAAAATGCCTCCATAAATTAAATAGTTCATTCAACTATTTCATCACGTACACACAACTTTCTTCCAAAAAGAAACAAATTAATTTAATAATTAATTCTTCCATTTGAGCACATGTCTTCTACATTTTCAAGTAAATATCTCATGTCTATTTCTCTCCACTTTTGACTAACACTCTCTCTCAGTTCACTCACCTAATTGATTTGTCACCTCCTTTTGACTCACACACTCTTTCAGTTACTTAACTATCCAATCAATCTAATTGATCAAGTCACTTAACAATGCAATCAGGTCCTCACACTCGATCTGGACCATTCGAATTCAAATCAATCTCGATCGTCAAATCTATGAAGTTTCTATGAAAGAAGTTTTTCAATTCTATCTTCGGGTAATCACTGTTGAGGAATGAAGGCCAACAGTCATAATGTTTTATTATGACTCTTCATTCGAAGACTCTTCATTTCCCATATCATCCTGGAGCCTTTTTATTTGTTGCTCCTGCTCATTTGTAAAATAGTTCATTTGAATAAATAATATACTCTACAGTCTGGACGTAGCCACAATTTGTGGTGAACCAGGATAAATCTGGTGTTTGCGTATTTGTTGATTAGTTTAAGTATCTGCTGTTTATTTCTCATTTTTTAATCTCTTTCAATTGGTATCAAAGCACAGGTAGTGTAGATTGGAAATCTAGATTGAATTTCCGGAAAGATGGATGATTCGAAAGTGGAGAAATTCACAGGCAAGAACTTCAACCTGTGGAAAGTGCAGATGCATTCCTTGTTGATCAAGCAAGATTTTGCAATCGCAATTGATGGAAAATCCAGCAAGCCAGCAGCAATGTCGGATGAAGATTGGAAGAAGATTGATGACAAAGCAATGGCATCAATCTTTCTTTCGTTGTCGCAAAATTTCTTGTTCAATGTCTTCAACGAAAAAACAACAAAAGAAGTCTGGGATAAACTTCAGAGCATGTATGAGACGACATCAGCTGCAAACAAAATCTTCATTATGAAGAAACTCTACAAGCTAAAAATGAGGGAAGGGACTGCGATGTCAAATCATGTAAATGATTTGAATACTTTATTATGTCAAGCAACCTCAGTTGGTATGACTCAAGATGACGAAGCCAAAGCCATCATCTTGTTATGTTCTTTACCCGACAGTTGGGATCCCGTAGTTACAGTTGTTAGCACTTCTAATTCCTCAAAGAAAAAGCTGGTCTACGATGAAGTAGTTGCTACTTTACTTAGTAAAGATATGAGAAGAAGTAACAAAGACACCCCATCCGGTGATGCTCTTACCATGGTCAGCACCGAAAGAAGGGGAAGAAGCCATCATAAAAGTAATAATAATAATTACAATTACAATCAAAGAAAATCAAGATCGCCCAATCGATCAAAGTCGAGGTAGAAATGGAGAGTGTTGGTTTTGTGGCAAACCTGGCCACTCAAAACGAAATTGCAGGTCTTACAAGAAAGCACAAGACAAAGTGAAGAATAGTGAAGCTAATACAGCCTATGAAGTAGATGAAGTTGCTCTAGTTCTTTCTACAAGCGACTCAAAATCAGATTCTTGGGTGATAGATTCCGGAGCCTCCTTCCATGCCACTTCATGTACGGATTACTTTAAAAATTATCAAGAAGGCGAATTTGGAGAAGTGTTTTTGGGTGACAACAAGGCATGTAAAATCATTCGGAAAGGTGATGTCGTCTTGCATCTAGAAGGTAGAACCAAATTACTGCTCAAAGATGTTAGACATGTTCCTCAATTAAAGAGGAATCTAATTTCAGTCAGCCTACTATATATCCAAGGGTTTAAAGCAGAACTCACGGATACATGGAAAATAGTCAAAGGTTCATTGGCTATTGCAAAAGGAGAGAAGACCAGTAGCCTCTACATTGTGAAACCAATCAATGAGGTGGGAGCTACTATGACACTTGTAGGCAGCAATGCGACACTTTGGCATCAAAGATTAGGCCACATGAGCAAGAAAAGCCTAGAGGTAATGCTCAAGAGGGATCAACTACCGGGTCTCCAATCAGCAAACTTGGAGTTTTGTGAACATTGTCTCTACGGCAAGCAAAAGCGGGTCACCTTCTTGAAAGATGGGCATGACATGAAGGCAAAAACATTGGAGCTTGTGCACTCGGATGTCTTTGGCCCTACCGAGGTAAGCTCCTTAGGAGGTGCTAAATATTTCGTTACTTTCCTTGATGATTGTACTAGGAAAGTTTGGATATACATGATGACAAATAA
Organism: Sequoiadendron giganteum; assembly: GCA_007115665.2. Taxonomy (NCBI): domain Eukaryota; kingdom Viridiplantae; phylum Streptophyta; class Pinopsida; order Cupressales; family Cupressaceae; genus Sequoiadendron; species Sequoiadendron giganteum. The sequence goes on from CM021100.1 coordinate 110,420,270, forward strand.
ATCAGAAGTTTTTTCTAAATTTAAAGTTTTCAAAGCTCTTGTTGAAAACCAAAGAGGCCACAAGATTAAATGCTTGAAAACAGATAACGGAGGGGAGTTTTGTTCGCTGGAATTTGATAACTATTGTGTAGATAATGGTATTCGTAGGGTGAAAGTTGTCCCCTACACCCCTCAAGAAAATGGGACAGCAGAAAGGCTAAATAGAACAATACTTGAGAAAGCTCGGTGTATGCTTTCCAATGCAAGTTTGGGAAAAGAGTTTTGGGCTGAAGCATGCAATACAGCGGTCTATTTAATAAATCGAAGTCCTTCATCAAGGCTGAACTTCGAAATCCTGGAAGAGGAATGGAAAGGAAGAAGAGTTTCATACTCTCATCTCAAATTTTTTGGCTGTCAGGCTTTTGTACATGTCCCTAAGGAGAAGCGAAGCAAACTAGATCCTAAATCACAGCCTTGCATATTCATTGGATATGGGGAAGAACAGTTTGGCTTCAGACTTTGGAGTTTAACCAATAAGAAAATTATAAGGAGCAGAGATGTAGTCTTTAATGAGAACATATTTCCTCATTCTAAAGATGAAACTCCTATGAGAGAATACATTCCCCTATTTGACATGATGAACAATGGAAATATTCATTCTCCCATCTACTCACATGTTAATCCCACATCAAATTCTCCAATCTCTGTTCTACCCTCTATGCCTCAGCAATCACAAAATTCTTCATCAGAAAGCTTGATGAATGAAAATTTTCATGATTACGGTGGAAACCAAACTTCCTTCCCATCTGACTTTGACTCCACTGAAGCTTGTTTCCCTACATCCCCTACTCATGATAGCAGGGACAATGTTCTTAGCACTCACGACAAGTGTGAAGAAAATACACACAGCAGGGAGCAGTCACCGCAACGAGCCTCTCACAACTGTCTTCAAGCACCACACGACAGGTTTGAAGATCCACTGCCAGGTCACGGCAGGGACGTCCTTGGCATTTACACAAGGCAGAACTCTGCCTGCAAGGAGCAAAGTCTCGGCAACAGGGAAGGCACTCACAACAGTCCGCATGCCTGCCTTCAGCCTTCACACGACAGTCTCCAATCTCACACGAGTCTCCATCCTCACGCTAATCTGCATCCACACGCTAGTCTCTAGCCTGCTCACACCAGTTATGAAAGTGGCGACATGACTCTCAAGACCAATCACGACAGAGAACATACTCTACCCCCTCTTCAGCACGGGAGAGCTGTTGGAGAAGAGCTTGGCAGAGCTGCTGGTCAAAGGCACGGGGGAATTAGTGGAGATGTGCCAACACATATGCAAGAAATGCCAAGTCCTATGGAGGTATATAATTTGGGGAATAATAGAGGGAATGAAACAGAGAGGCAGAAAATTAAACAAGGAATCAAACACTCAAGAGCTACAATTTCTGGCTCTCCATTTGATCTAGCTCAGGATCAAACATAAGGTATAGAACCTCAATTAAGAAGATCAACCAAACAAAAGAAAATGCCAGCTAAATACTCTGATTATGAGTTATTGTTCGCTGAAGAAGCAGAGCCTTAGATTCTTGTCTCAGAATTCTCAGAACCTTCCACATTTAAAGCTACTCTCAAAGATGTTAACAGTGATAAATGGCAAACAACGATGCATGAGGAGATGGACTCTTTACTCAAAAATCAAACCTGGGACTTGGTATCCCTTCCGCTAGATCGAAGACCACTTAGAAACAAGTGGGTATACCAGTTAAAAGAAGAAGATGAAGGCAGAAAACGCTTCAAGGCCAGATTGGTGGTAAAGGGGTTTGATCAAGAAAAGGGGATAGATTTCAATGAGATCTTCTCACTGGTTGTCAAAATGACAACTATCCAAACAGTCCTGGGATTAGCAGTAGCATGGGATCTTGAACTGGAACAACTTGATGTGAAGACCGCATTCCTACATGGTGATGTAGAAGAAGAGTTATATATGGAGCAGCCTCAAGGATTCGTCAAGAAGGGACAAGAGCACCTTTATCGCAAGCTAAATCGGAGTTTATATGGCCTCAAACAAGCTCCAAGACAGTGGTATATAAAATTTGATCGCTTCATGGCTGAACACAATTTCACAAGATGCGAATAAGACCCATGTGTCCACCTCAAGAGACTTTCTTAATGGTGAATTCGTCATTCTCCTTCTTTATGTTGATGACATGTTAGTGGTTGGCACAAACAAAAGAATAGTTAATGAGTTAAAGGAGAAATTGGCAAGAAAGTTTGACATGAAGGACTTAGGGGTAGCCAAGAACATTCTTGGCATGACGATCACAAGAGATAGGAAGAAGAAGGAAATTACATTATCTCAAAAACACTACATTGATAAAGTTGTTGAGAGGTTTGGCATGGCTGATGCTAAAGTTGCTCCTCTTCCTCTTGCCGGTCACTTCCGCTTAAGTTTTGAATTGTGTCCAAAAACACAAGAAGAAAAGGACTTCATGGATAAAATTCCTTATAAATCTGTAGTTGGAAGCATTATGTATGCAATGGTCTCTACTCGCCCCGACATTGCTCATGCGGTGGGAGTTGTGAGCAGATTCATGAGCAATCTCGGGAAGGCTCATTGGGAACCAGTTAAGTGGATACTAAGGTACCTAAAAGGAACTTTAGATTTTGCATTATGCTTTGGAGGAAATAAGGTTCAACTGCAAGGTTACACTGATTCTGATCATGCCGGAGACTTGGACAAACGAAGGTCTACCACTGGATATACCTTCACGTTTGCTAGAGCTGCCATCAGTTGGGCCTCAAGGTTGCAGCATTGCATTGCTCTCTCTTCAGCTGAGGCTGAATACTTGGCTCTTTCTGAAGGAGCAAGGGAAATGATTTGGCTTCAGCGATTACTTGGTGACTTGAAAGTGCATCAAAATGAGTATAAACTGTTTTGTGACAGCCGCAACGCTATCTTCATGGCTCATAATCACTCTTCACAACGTCGCTCTAAGCACGTTGACGCACATGCTCACTTTGTTCGTCATGCAGTTAAAGAAGGAAAGCTGGAAGTTGTCAAGATTGATACTAAGATCAATCCGGCAGATATATTCACCAAGGTTGTTGCCAAAGAGAAGTTCGATTGTGCAAGGACTTCTCTTGGCCTTGTGAAGAAAAGATAAGTCAGCACCTCTGCAGGGTATTGGGTGATCAGTTGCACCATGGTTGTCCTTAAGGTGGGAGTTTGTTGAGGAATGAAGGCCAACAGTCATAATGTTTTATTATGACTCTTCATTCGAAGACTCTTCATTTCCCATATCATCCTGGAGCCTTTTTATTTGCTGCTCCTGCTCATTTGTAAAACAATTCATTTGAATAAATAATATACTCTGCAGTCTGGACGTAGCCACAATTTGTGGTGAACCAGGATAAATCTGGTGTTTGCGTATTTGCTGATTAGTTTAAATATCTACTGTTTATTTCTCATTTTTTAATCTCTTTCAATCACAATCTTCAAAGTTTTGTTGTCGAAATACTTACAAGCTAATATTTTCACACTCACAATCTAAGGGCATTGAGCAATTCAAAGCAAAGTTGAGAAGATTAATGGAGATGAGTCAAACAGGAATGGGAATTAAGTGATATGTTTCTTATTTAATTAAATTTCTTTGTTGCATTGCATTTCATTATCAATTTGAGGATCTTAGTATGATCTAGGCAATTTGTGATTGTTGTCATTGTTATGCTTTCTTTGTTCTTGTTTATTTTCCCTTATCACACAAATCATTAATCAGTTACATTCAGTCCTCATTTTGATTCTGATTTGTTTGCAGATTTGGTTCAGGGCTCAAGCAAAAATTATCACAGCAGTCCATGTGTTGAATTGAATTTTCTCTCACACGACATTAAACTCAAATTCCTACTCGTGCTTTTCTTTAACCAACAGCGATGCTCGCCTAAAAATATCTTTCTCAGAATCTTTGCTTTAAGACAATCTTTGCTTTGGGACCCATGCTTATTATGTTTCTGTTTATAATCGATTAGTGAATTGGATATGGCTGTAAGTCTTTGTGAATCGCTTAAATTAAATGCATTAAATAGGAGTGTGAAGTCTTTATTGTTGATCATATCAACTTCAAACTGTACGCACCCTGTTATCATTTCTTTGAATGGGTCATGTATCTTGTTTATGCCTGCACATCATGCCTGCATCTTGCAATGAATGCATTCCATTAGCTTGCCTCCTGCAAATAGTAATTGCCTGAAGCTTTCTACGGTTGTTTAATAATATTATTGAGAGGTCTGGCTATCTCCAACTAATACGTGAGACAACAGCTCGTGGGGTTTTGTGTCTTGCGCCAATTCTTATGCTCTTGCCTTTCAAGGACAATCGAAGTGTTCCCTATCTGTTGGGGAAACTTTATCCTTGCTATATTATTACATTTCAATATGTTTAGTGGACCTTTCACCTTTCTCTTGAAGTTCCCATCTTGGCGCGGGTAGAGAGAAGTTTAGCATAGGCCGTGGTTATGATTTGACACCTACCAATTGCATTTGCTCGAAAGTGTCTAAAGCCTTTTCATCGAATCCATGTTGTGCTTATGTTGCAATTATCGCAGTCCATAGAACCACGTCTCTTTGAGGCTACTTGTCAAACAGTTCACTCCTTCCAATCATATTTGTTTGTAAGTTTCTTAAGCCTTTTAGACAAATCCACTCTGCGCATATCCTGCAATCATTACATTCTATGAGAAGACATTTCTTTCAAGCTTTCTGGAAACAATTCGTGTGCCCTCTCTATGCTTCCATTTTGGCACAGGTAGAGAGGTCGCGGGCAAAGGTTGTGTTATCTGGCTTTACATCTAGAATTGCATTAGCTTGAAAGTTTCTAAAAGATATTTATTCATCGGTTTTACACCTGCCAATTGCATTAGCTTGAAAGTTCCTAAAAGCCATTTATTCACTTGTTTTACACCTGCCAATTGCATTAGCTTGAAAGTTTCTAAAAGCCATTTATTCGCTGGTATGCTATAATCATAAATGTTGTTAAAAAGTAAAGACTCGAGCTATTCTCTTGATTGATTTTCTCTGGGTGGATATAGGCGCTCTGTGGCAATCAAAATCGTATATTTCAGGTGCATATAAGTGTTTGGGGAAGGCCCTATAATATTATATTCATTGAACTTGCTACGGCTTCGTCCTCTTTGCCTGAACATATAATTTACTGATGTAATGTGAACAGGCCATCATGATGCTTGGGGCGACGGTCGATCATTCACAAGATTTCTTCTTTATCTCTTTATAACGGTTTCATTAACTGTGGATTTTTTTGGCAGATTTCAAAAAAGGCGTTTGAATGTGTGGAGGGTACCATTTCAAGGGCGTTTAAATCTGCCTGCTCCCCAATCTAATCATTAACATTACAAGAAATTTAAATGCATTCATTATGATGGGATTGTCGACCATTTCACACATTACTCAGTAACTTGAATTAATTTCTTGTGATAATATCGAATTGAATCACCTTGTACAGATCTTTCTTTATTTTCGCACACTTGAAGCTTTGGCCACTCAACATCTTTCTTGAGGTCGACGCCTTGGTCTTCCAATGAGTTGGGGTTCTCATACAGAATCAGCGGCATTGGAATCAAAGAACCACAAGCAAATTTTCCCATGTAATTTGTGTTTGAGTGTGGTGATATAGTAGATTTGAGTTTTCTTTTTGCATTAAAAAGGTAAAAGATAAATTTCCATTAACTTTGATAATATAATATTATAATAATCTACAATGCATATAAGTGATATCTAATAAGATCCACACAATAAATATAATTCCCACTCAAGTATTACAAAAAGGAAGTACAATAATCACATATCAATTATATTGTAATAATATGAAAGTATCAAAAGTATATATCTATTATTCAAGAATGAAGATAACATTATTACTTATCTAAGATATACAAGGGGTCAAAACTACAACCCTCATTAATGATAAGAATACAATAGGCCATGAATCCATCCACGCATATAAAAGTGGTCCAGAATACATGGTAAATAATATTTTGAAGAACTCTAAGATCAATTGTACAACTCAATTCTCCAAGCTCCCATGCTCTTGTTATTGATTGGGAAGGGTTTGAACCTGACATGAGGTTGCCTCTTTCCTCCCCATCTAATATTCAAGGTGAGGAAGCACCATACATAATCCAAAGGTATGATATAATATAATTCTATCAATTATCTTTCTTATTTCATTCTTTTATTGACATATCATACACATAAAACCATAGATATAAAACATATCAAATACATGGAATAGATTTCACAGGTCACATCCTCAATAATATGCCCATTCAAAATAATCATTCCAAGACACTCAATATCTCACAACACATCCTTTTCAACATCTAACACGTATATGAATTCAAGTACATTAATAAATCAAATATGACCATTAGTAAAAACAATTCCTTTTAACCTTATAAAGTTTGACTTAGTGCAATATTTTCATGATCACATATAACATTTACATGAGTTGCTACTTGAATCCCATACTACAATATATTTATTTATGTGATGATGTTTATCTTAGTAAGGTCATATGCCCAAGGTAGAATTACATAAATATTATCCATTTCACAACATAATTAGATAAATATACCAATAGCAAGAGTTTAAATATGCAAACACATACAAAAGAAATAATATAGAATCAAAACATTCACAAATCAAATACAATAGTCATACATATAAATGGATTACATAGGTACAACTACAATAAAATTACATCATACATTACAAGAACACAATAAAATTACCTAACATAATTAAAATCACTCAAAGATTCCTCATACATGACAGACCTAGTTACCAAAACCCATCCTAAAGGAATCTCCTAATGATGTAAACCTAAGTATCACTACCTCACACATGAAAATAAGGTTAACTATCAATAACAACCATAGATCAGCCCTACCACTAGGTGAAAACAACACGTATGGAAATACAATAAGCCATAAGACTTAAAACTTGAAGATCTCTTAGCTCCAGTGGTACAAGGTGGTCATAGCATTAACTTCTTATAGATCCTATGACAATAAAATCACCAATATCTATGGTGATGTGGGGCCTATAAAAATATGAGAAATGTCAAATATTGACAAAAAAAATACAAGGGGACAACATGTCTTAAGGCATTGAGACTAAAGTAGAAAATACCAAATATCAACTATTTTAAACTATTAGATAAATTATACTCTATTATTTTAAATGGAATCAATGAGATGAATGTCTCATGGACCTATCCTTTTAGATAGAATCCTACTTTTGTGAGTAAAACCATGCCATATATAAATATAATCAACCATAATAAAATAGATGTCATAAATTAACACAAATCAATCATAACATAAAAGTTATCATAAATTAACACAAATAAAAATAAAAATTGACCATGACACAAAATAATCAATAGATTTAACTCTTTGGAAAGAGACCATACAACACCAAGACAAATTGGATTTACTTGAGCATGAACATGATAACCATCCTAAGAAGATAATATTATGAGGATGTGATCTCCACACAAAAATTATATTGGGGAGGAAAATAAAAGAACAAGGGGAAGTCAAAACATTGCAATCATGATATAAAAGATAGTATGATCAAATCCACTAAGGGGCTCTCAAATATAAGACTATTGTACTTAGGTGTGTATGGGTAGCATAGTGTATAAGTTATAAAATCATGATTACAACCTTACAAATAGTACTCAAAAAACAATTTAACGTAATTACCAATAAGTACAAACTAACCAAAATATGTTGAGAGATCTCGCAGATCAAACATAACTCTCATGCTTGATAATTTCTACCTATATTAGAAAAAATAGTTTTCACTAAAATAGGAATAACTTTATGAAAATATAACATTTTCCTAAATTTGAAAATGTGTTAGAATGATAACATAGAAATCTTCAAAACCCATTTTTTTGCAATACCTCTTTAATAAATATTTTTAATGGTAAAACATATTTCTAAATATAATAGTAAAGATGGACAACCACTAATGAATCCATATCTTATAATCTAGAAACTAAGAATAACTAATTTATAGTGAAGATTCAAAAAAATGGATGGCACACCTACCATAACTTTCTTAGAGAAATTCAATTTCTAAAGAAGTAACCTACTATTTTTTCTCATCATAATTTTACTAGTTTATAATTTAAAAAAAAAACATTTTCAAATAGGATTTCAATCATAAAGAACACATCATTAAAAACATTACTTAATCCTTTTACAATCATAAAGAACACATTATTAAAGACATTACTTGAATCCTTTTAACATATAGATTCAATCAAGTAAATTAGATCTATATTTTCATTTCATATATCACGCATTCTCCTAAGTTTCACCAGGATTCTTTTTCCTCAAGACTATTATTTTTAATCTACAACAACTATTTTCTTTTCAAGTCAAAAAAATATGAAATATTATATTTTTTATTCATAATTTTCTACTATTTTAAAAGTACAATATAGCCAAGTAAATTAATTTTAAGAAAAAATTCTAAATCCATTGATTAATCAAAGTATATATTTATTGAAGTATTTGATTATAAGAATCCTTATTCAATCCTCCTCGTAAATTATATAATCAATAGAGATGAACCAAAAAAATCCACAAGCAACAACAATCCTTCAATTATTAACAAAAAAGACTTCCAAATATTTAAGGTCCAATAACCTATTTTATTTATTTCTCTAAAATATAGTAGAGATAACAATAATAATTCTACAAAATAAAAGTAGCTCTCTCCTTTGAACAAAAGAGATAACAATAATAATTCTATAAAATAATTATGTACACCTGAGTTGGTCTAATGGTGGAGAACTTGTACTCTTGAAAGATAGGTCACAAGCCTGGTATCATGGACTATAAAAAGACCTTTCCTTTCCTTTTCTCCTTTGAATTATCTATCTATTTTGTAAAACCTAAATTAAAACCCAAAATAATAACATATAATATTATATTCTTTGTAAAATATAACAATAATAAAATATCCTTATTCTTCCTTGTGCATAGATTACCTTTTCTAATTCTATCCAAATAAAATATTCCAATTAAAACTAATAGTATATTTTCTAATCCATAAGTAAAATTAGAGATAAACATTCTTTTATTTTTTCTAAATTGAAATATAATATAAATTATTTATTTCTAATTCTAAAATAAGGACTTGCGCATAAACATCTATTCAAACTATAATAATTAAATACTTGAAATACATGATTACATAAATTTTATTACTAAATATTAAAAAATAATTATTACTTAAGCAGAAAATTAAATATACAATAAAATCTTAGGATTAAATAAAAATAAAAATAATATTTAGCTTTATCTATTTATTTCATTTTCTAATTAGCCTTAATAATTATCAAATAAATAAATAAAATTGCAATTATTCACTCAATTAAATTAATCAAACCACTAATTAACATATTTCTAGTTAATTATTTAACTTAATTAAAATTATTATTTAATTGCCTATACAATTTGATTATTTTAGGGTATTTTAACACTGAAGCATTCTTCACCTTGATACTTGTACTTGTTGCACAGCATAATCTTACCACACATATCTTAGTAGCATTACTAAAATATAATATAATAATATAATAATTTTTAATCAATTAACCATGAAAATGTAATCACAATATACACAAATATCTTAAATCAACACTTTACAACAAATATAAGTTATAGAGCACCTCTAATTTTATAATAAATTGAAGCATTATAAAATCATAAAGGTACTAGAAATGAGAGATAGTATAGATAGCTTGAACATGAAGTATATGTGGATAAATTACAAGGATTTGAAGGAGAAGATAATTAATTATATGTTTATAGGTTTAATAAAGAACTCTATAGTTTGAAACAAGCACACATAGCATAAAATTCAATATTTGATACATGGCTCTTAGAAAATGGATATGCAAGAAGAAAGAATGAGGCTATCATATTTTTAAAAAGAAAGTAAAATATTTTATATTTGTCATATGTTGATAATATAATCTATACAAAATGTTCAATAATGATGAAGCAAAAGTTTAAAGAGGCAATGATGAAATAATTTGAAATGATTGATTTATGATTGGTCCAATAATTTCTTGGCATGGAGTTATTCCAATCTCATGGTAAGATCTTTATTTATCAAGATAAGCATGTTCATGATTTGATGGAAATTTTAATGTGTTAAATTGTGAACAAGTTGATGCATCAATTTTACATGAAGAAAATTTGATGAAAAAAGATGGGTCCCCAAAGGTAGATGAAATAAAATACAAAAGTATCCTTAGAAATTTAATGTATCTGACAACTACAAGATAATATATTATATTTGTAGTGATTGATTTCAAGGTATAAGAGAAGCTATGCAAAAGGAAAAGAGGATCAAGAATTTAATTATTATTTGGTTTAAGGTTCAAAGTTATTTGGTTATTTATATGTAAATTATGTAGGATCGTCAAACAATAAGAAGAGCACATCTAGACATTATTTTATACTAAGTGGATTGGTTACATTGAGCTCAAAGAAGGAAAATATAATAACATTATCAATTACATAAGTAGAATGTGATGCATTATTAGCATTATGTGCACAAGTATTTACGTTAATAGGAATTTTAAAAGATCCGGAAAACTAATTAATCCTCTATTGAATATTTTTCAATCATGGTTGAGCAATAAATTTAAGTAAAAATTTAATATTTATGCAAGGACAAAACATGTTGAGTTGGTACCATTATGTAAGTGAGTTGGTAAAAGAGAAGTAAGTAACCGTGAGATAGACAAAATTGATATAGGATTCATGATATAGTCAACCATTTAGTGCTAAATTCTCTAGAGATGGAAAAAATATCCAAAATGGCACAAGCCAACCAACAAAATGGGAATTATGGTTGTAGTAGTAGTGGGCAATTTTGAGATACCGACACTGCAATGATGTTGGATAAATATGTGTTTCCTTTTGAAGAGGAAAATTAGCTAGTGACTAAATACGTTGAAGTCTAGGGCTTCCAAATGGCTAAGAGAATGTACTTTTTGAGAAATTAGAGCAATGAACTAATTAAATCTTCAATTTTTTTGAATGGTAATCTCACTCCACTAGATCCTAATGCAAACAACCTAGTTTCTCTTAAAGGTCCTCAAGTTGGATCATATAAGAAAAATCCTTGTACATCTAATAAGGCTTATATCCCAATGGATCACGATAATTATGATGGGACTCAAGATTTTGAAAAAAAATTAAAGCTAACATGTCTTTTTAGGATGTATTGTAACAATCTCAAAGTCAAATAGTCACTTTAATTAATTTGTTGGATGATAAAAAGACATTTCAATCACAAAAAGATAATGCTAAATAAAAAGACAAAAATGAAGTTGTAAACTTTAAATACATTTCTAGTCTTATATAAAGACATATCAAGTTCTCCTTTTCTTTTAAATGACAATTTTTTTGATAAAAACTTATATAATTATTTAGTTAATTTTGATGCTTCTGGAAATGTTATGCCCTATTCTATTTATTAAAAACTAAGGATGGCTCCACCTAGACTAATTGTTTAGCTAGATAGGATAGAAATAATGGTATAATATTATCTAGGTAGTGGATATCCTTGAGGTTTATGGAATGCTTGTCATTAGAGAATGAAAAATGACGCTTGCTAGCCTCTGCATCATCATCCATATAACGTGTCAAACACGTTCTCCTACTTTCAAACGATAAGTAGAGCATGGAAAATGACGTTTGCTAGCCTCTAAATCATCGTCCATATAACATGGCAAATTTAAGATCAATTGAAGATCAAACTTTTAGATATTAATACGAACTGCAAATTCTACTGAAAGGTAAATGTACAGAGATTATTTACTCTAAGTACCTATGGAATGATGAATGCATCTAATTTTTGTCTTTTACAGTTTTTATGTGTTAATTAATTATAATGGAGATCTTTTAAATTCAATTCTGTATATTTTTAACATCAACATTTTAAATCACATTTTTAAATCTATTATTAAGATGAGAAAAAACATTAATAACCATACTAATTAAAATTTGAATTTCAAGCCTTTAACTGCAAACACACAAAAATTGAGCAGTAATCTATTTAATTGGAGATCATTTTCTCTCCACAGTTTTTTCTTGTCCCTCATGTTAGCGTAAGTTTCTCTCCGTAATCAACGGACAACTTTTTAAGCTAACTTAAGCAAACATCAATGCTTTTTTCATGCGATGTGCATGCAAACAGCAGTGTTTCTTTTCATGCGTAATGCTAACTAAAGCAAACTGCAGATTAGTTTGCTTTCACTGCCTCTTGTCACCGTAATTCCTTCTCCTTCGGTGGTTATAAATCTGTAAATCTATGCATCATTTGATAATAATGAGAAAGGTTAGATTGTGCAAAATCGTTTCTGTGTTTGAACAAATTTGTCTTTAGATCTGGAGGAATTCTACAAGGTATCAGAGCCTTCAAAGACACTGTCAAATCAAAAGCGAATGCATGCTGACTCTCTTCATTCCTCTGCTGCGAGGCGACATTAGATAGGTGCCTCGTTGTTTCTCCTCTCACATCATTGAGAAACCCATCGTTGGCTGCTTGTTCTCACGCCCTCTTTAGGCACATTTTCACGCCACTGCAAGGGAGCTCATGCAGCAGATTTGGTAGATCTGATGGAAGGAAAACTCTTATTTGCACAGCAATTGGGCAGGAAGCTGTGATCTTGGCGTGTTCTCTTGAGCAGGTTAACTCTTATCTGCATCTAGTTTTGCTCATTCCAAGCTCATCCTGCCAAAGTCAAATCTGCCTTCTAAAGACTTCCAACGTGGAGATAGTTTCAGCCAGTAAGGCCGATTGATCATTGCTGACATCAATTTTTGTTTGAAGGAGGCACTTTTCATTGCATGGCGTCAAATTCTGGAGATCTGTAGTCAATTTGCTGCAAATCTGCTTGTGGTTTTTTTTTTGAAGGCACAACTTGTGTTGCTGAGGCCACGATTTGCACATTTTGGCTTTCTGAGGTGGCAATTTTCATTTTGGGAGAGGCTCGATTTGTCTCAGACCTGTAGATCTGCAATTTGCTGCACTATCCAAACTTTTTGGACAAGAGGATTAAAAGTGTTGCTTCGTTCATTCTTTTGCATGTACTTGCATGTTACTGCATGTGAAGGAGAAGTTCCTTTTTATACTTTTTTCATTCAATTTGGGGGTATATACATGCTTTGTAATCTTGAACTCAGATAAAGTTCTATTTAGGGGGGTTAATCATGTCTTTCAATCACTTTTTTTATCAGTCTATTGTTAGGCTAGATTCAGAGAACTATTTGTCTTGGAAACAAGGGATAAAGAATCGTTGCCTTGAGCAGGATCTACTACCTTATCTCCTCGGACTCGTTCTTGAGCGAAGTGACTTTGATGAAAATAATGCATGGTTAAATAATAACGACATTGTTTATGGACTAATATGTCTTACTATTTTTTAGGATATTCTACATCACATGGAGCATACTGAGTGTCCTTTCACTGCTTGGACGACAGTTGTATGGAGACATTGAATCTTCATCTGAAAGTGATGTTTCCTTGGAGAACCAGGCTATTGATGATATTGAGACTTTTGCCACCTCATCTAATGTGGACACATCTTGTATGGATGATCAGTTCAGTGATTCCCCATCAACCATCAACAACACCTGTTGCAGATTTATATTTCAGAGATGCTTCTTCGAGAGCCTCCAGTGATTCTTTGCAGCGGGATCATTTATGTCTTTTGGATTCAATTCATTGGGATCAATTTCTACCAGACATTTCTTTTTTGTTTGTAGAATCCCTTATTTCGGATCTAGATGACACTATTGAGGACATATGTCTTCTCTTTGAGGACCACTCTTTTGTCCTTACATCTGTTGCTACATCTGAGCTCTGTGTTGCTTCTTCGAAAGCTTCCAATGGCTTCTTGTTGTAGGGCATCCATAGTCTTCCTGATCCAACTTTTTGGGATGATCTCTTGATAGGAGTTTCACACTTGTTTATGGAGACTCCCATTTCAGATTTGGAGGACACATTTGAAGGGTTATCTCTTCTCTTTGATGATAGCTACATCAACGTTGTTGGCCCACCATCTTCATCGCCTTTGCGGCTTGCTCTACATCAATTTTCACAGGAACTGGGATCACCATCATCGCTTTCTGACAAGTGGACATGCAAGTAGTTTTCAGAGGCACACATCATCTAGATTTGAATTCCAGTATCACCCATCTTTTTGGATTGGCTTCTCCAATCACGAGTGGATCTTTTTCTTCCTAAGGGGAGAAATGTTGTTTGTAGGCAATGGATCATATTTTGTCTTCAAACGTTCATCATTGACACGGGAGCTCTTTCATTATGGGGGGATCCATATCTTCTTCTATTATATTCTCTCTATATTTGTGGGGGAATTTTATATGTACATGGTTACCAAAAATGGTCTTGATGTTAAGACCCATCTTTGTTGCATATTTAGGCTGTTACCTCCTTAATTAGGTTTAAGGGGGGGTTCGCTCTCACAGGGTTTTCCCTCTTTCCTCTTTTCTGTCTCTTTAATTAGACTTAAGAAGGGGTGTTAGTGTAAATTTCTCTCCGTAATCAACGGACAACTTTTTAATCTAACTTAAGCAAACATCAATGCTTCTTTTCATGCGATGTGCATGCAAACAGCAGTGTTTCTTTTCGTGCGTAATGCTAACTAAAACAAACTGCAGATTAATTTGCTTTCACCGCCTCTTGTCACCGTAATTTCTTCTCCTTCGGTGATTATAAATCTATAAATCTATGCATCATTTGATAATAATGAGAAAGGTTAGATTGTGCAAAATCGTTTCTGTGTTTGAACAAATTTGTCTTTAGATCTGGAGGAATTCTACACATCATTGGTTAGGTTTAGACATCATGCTAAAAATTCAAAATCGAAAAGAAATTAATACCATTATAAGTATTTCAGCTCAAGCTCAGATGATTGAAAATGGATAACGAGCAACCTGTTTATTCCAGTAGGTTTTAGCATTTTTAAGCATTCAAGAGCCCCTGGTAGACAAAAGACTGGATTTCTACTCTTTTCTCAATTATAACTTAGAGTCTGAGTTCTGTCAATTTAATATTAAAAAAAAATGCAATAGTTTTGAGCAGATGCATTAGAGCCCAAAAGAGTCCACAATAAGCTCTCTTGTTTTTCTCCATTTCCATAACTCTGACACTTATAACCGAAGAAAAGTATTGAAGGAGATACTTATGCTTTGGCTTGTTAAAATATTGTAGTCCGATCATTACACGTAAGGGTATCATAAAAGACAACCATTAGGCACTCTGAAATTTACTCTTCGATCCTTTCACAAACTATAAATTTAAATTATTATCAATTTGATAAAATACTGATAAGAGAAGAAAACCTTAAGCTCAAATCAGAGCACAGGAGTTTTGATGGAATATTTATTTTTCCTAAAAATCAATTTGCATTCATATGATATGGTTAAATAGAGTTAGAACTTCACAGCGCCTGAATCTTATAACCCATAGAATGCCCTTCAATTCATGATAGGCTGCAAACACAATCACTTAATTAAAAATCATCTTTTGAGATAAAGAAGAATCGGTTAGCAGAGATTATCATCAAGAAAAATACCTGAGATTAAGATTAGTTTGAGGCAGATCTTGTTGAGTTGCTGTGTCTGTTTCCAATTTATCGTTGACTTCTTCCATGATGTCAATATTAAGGTGGCATGCCATGTCACTTCTACCAATCTGAAACATATTTAAAATTCCATTCTGGTCAAAAGTAAAAGAAAGCATATGATGGCAATGAGGAGAAGGCTAGGACAGTTTGTCACCTTTTTATCCAGATTAGCATTTTCCAGTTGAAGTACCTTTTCCTTCGTTACAATAAAATCATCAGCCATTAGCAAAAGAGCGTCAGTGCAGGTGCGACAAGCAAGAAATTTACAGCTATTCCTTTTTATGCAGTGTATATCAATTCCAATTTAAAATGCAGAACATACCAAGAGAAAATCAAACAAGCTAAAATGTGATTTAGTGCATGATTAACTTCAGAGACATTAAAACCCATGCGAATTTATTACAGGAATCCTGAAGATCAGTCGTCAAAACGATCCTCCCCCCTCTATGTCTCTCTACTTCTCTATCTTTATCTTTCTTTATCTTCCTCTCTATCTATTTACTTCTTTCTTTATGTATGTTTATATGTATATATGTGTGGTGCACATATACAAATATAGACATGTGTGTATATCTTACCACTTTTCAGAGGTGATAAGAGTTAATTTGTGTACAACACATTATTTTAATCGTGTTTTGCATGATATATTGCATGATAAAACATTAAAATAGGGAAATGGTAAAATACTTTTACGAATGAAGGGTTGAGGTCGGAGGAGGAATCTGGCGGTGGTAGGGGAGGTCGTACCCTCCCCCGCGGTGGTTCATACCGTAAGGTTTCCCTTAACCCTGGCTTTTACTCCTTGGGTTTCAGTTGTGCCTTCGGCCCATTGCTCTGTCTTTGCATGTGTGGGTTTTCTTGTCTGGTTGTATTTCGTATTTTGCCTTGTTGTAAATTTTAATTGTATTAATGGAGTGGGGTACGAAACCCCTCGACCCCCCCATTAATCTAGATAGCAGCCAAAATGTTCTTCAAAAAACCTTCTGTGAAGTGGTGGCTGAATAGGTCTTTGTCGCTCCACAAGGCGTTGGATTTGCAGGTGAGGAGGTGTGTTGCGAAGATGGCGGGGAAGGTAAGGCTCCCTCTAACTTGGCTATGAACTTTCATCTATTTCCAAATGCTGTTATGAAAGATACTATAAGGAAAGAAAGAAACAAGCTTAAAGATTCTGCAATTTTTTTAGCTGCCATTGATAATAGTAAGTTATGTAGACTATTGGTTCACTAATTTTTGGTTAAAGAAATTTGGTGTGCAAATAACTTATGTAGACTATTGCAGAGAGGTTTGTTTGTAATTTTCTTAAAAGACCATGTTATGAAGGAAAAAATCTTGGCCAAACCCTATTGGAATATAAGGGGCTGTAAATTTTGTGCCCTCGCATGGTTGCCTGCTTCCATCGCGGAGGAAATCATTTCGCTTTCAACCCCTAGGTGGGTGACTGTTAAAAATCTACCCCTTGAATTCTGGCAAATCCTTACCCAAATCTTGGAACTGATAGGCAAAGTCTTAAAGGTCGACGAGACCAAGGTGGCGTTGCCGAACCTAGATGCTCGTGCCCTAGTCACCCTTAACCCTAGAATTGAAATGCCTAAAAGCCTAAAATTGCTGAAGAATCTGGAGTGTTTGTGTGCCCGCTTGAAATCTTGGGCGGTGTCAATGCCTATTTTCTCAGCAAGAGGGAGGGGCATATTCGCAAGAATGGCCCCTTAATCTGAAACAAGAGGTCGAAGCCTGTAAAGGGAAACCCTAATGCAAACCTTGAAGGGACCTCAACCGACGTACAAGCCTATGAGGAATCAAACTTTGCCCAGAGTCTTGAAAAGCTTGTCGAGGCCTCTAACCCTTGCTCGGAATCGATCACTGATGTCCATCTTGCAATAGATAAGAATGTAGGTGCGAACGAATCAGTCGGTGTTTTAGGTGTCCCCAGTTCAACCCCTACTAGCAATTCACCTGCCCTCGCTCTTTCCAATTCTTTCGGCGCCCTTGAGCCGGGGGAGGATGGCGGGGGCGTCTCTAAACAGGTGCTTGCTCCCAATGAGCGCAACATGTCATATTGCCCCACTCGTCAAGGCTCTAGATTGGAGGAGCCTGGGGATGCTCAGCTTCTCGAGAAGTTGAACACGCGACAATTGGCCATGAGGCAAATAAGACAAAGGATTGAAGAAAATTACCTCAAGCCTGAGATGAGACCCAATGCTAACCCAATTTTAAAAATAATGCAAGGTTCAAACCCCTTTGATCTCAGGTTGGAGAAGCAAATTCAAGATGGGGATGGGCCAGTGAGTTTGGTTCGGATCCCCGAGGACCCCCCACGAAAGCATGATTCATCGTGTGTCGAATCCCTTGTCGTTCCTATCCAAACCTGTGTCCCCATCTCCGAGCGTGACCCTAGACAATCTCCTACCAGTCTGGACTCTACTGTTACCTTGCCTCTTGAAAACTCTCATGGTGGGGAGGATTCTGAGAAAGAGAGAAGTTGTAATCCTAGCAAGGCTATTGAGTGTGGGGGTTCTATAAGGGAGGTAAATAAATCTATTGTCCAAGGAGGGGACCTCGACAATTTAAATCTTGTGAATGTCACTCAAGGGACGCCCAACCAGGCTCCAAAGCAAAAAATGGTCCAGGGAGACCAAGAAAGAATAGGAAATCTATAAAAATTGGCAAATCTCTAGTTGTGCTCAAGACCAAAAGAAAGAGAACAAGTTTGGTAATTCAATCGCCCATGACCAAGAGGGCGGAAACGGAGGAAAAGCTTCCCAAGTGCTTCGAGTTGTTTAGGAATAACTAAGGGGAATCTGCTATGGTGGTTGATGATGAACATTAATTGTGTATCCTGGAATGTTAGGGGGCATGAGTCCCTTGATCGAAAATATATAATTAGGAGATTTTTAAACCTTGTTAAAGGGAAAGATTTTGTTTTGGTGCAAGAAACCAAGGTGGTTCGATTCACCCTTGAAAACAATCTTAAGTTTATATGGAATGGGGCAACCTCTTTTTCTACCTCGCATGAGAGGGGTAGGGGTGGGGCAGCTATCCTTGTGGCCAATCACTGGGCCCAATTGGTCACAAATAGTGATACCTCACCTTGTAATAGAGTGGTTTTGGTAACCCTTAAAAAGGATGATTTGGCCTTCGAGGTTTGTTTTATCTATGCTCCTAATGACCACAAAGATAGGACAAGGTTGTGGAAGCGGCTCACCACTCTCCCGGATCTCCCTTGGATTATTGGGGGTGACTTCAACATGGTGGAGCAGGTAGAGGATAAGTGGGGGGGAATTGACATGTCATGGAAAGGGAATGAGAAGCATTTCTGGTTTAGAATGAAGCACAAGCTTAGCCTTGTCAACCCCATGGAAAAAGGGAAGAGTGAGTGCAAAGGAGTCTGGTACTATTGGTGTAATGTGCAAAAAGGAGGAAGCAGAATATACTGCAGACTGGAAAGGATTTATGCCAACAAGAATTTCTTTAATTTTGTCCCTAATGAGGAGGGGGTGAAGGTGTGTATATCCTTACACACTTTCAGATCACCATCCTATTAAAGCCAAGTTGGTTTTATGCCAAGGTAGAGCAAAAGAGACAAAGAAGGACTCACCTTTTATTTTGAACACGGGCCTACTAAAGGATAAGGACTGTAGAGATGTAATATTGTCCCTTAGGGAAATCAACAAGTGGCTGCTAAAAGAGGAAAGTGTCACGGAAAGATGGAACATCAATGTCACAAGTTAGAGGAAACTTTTCCAAACAACTGGCAAGAAGAGGGCCATGGATGTGAGGTGGGTAGAAAATGAACTACAAGAGGATCTCTTAGATGCCAAGGGTAAATTGCAGAAGGCACCAAGGGATGTATTGTTGGGGGAAGAGTTGTCTAGGACCAAAGATTGTCTAAGGAAAATTCAAACGCACAAGGTAAATGGGCTGAAAATCAGAGCTAAGCTTAATTGGATCTCTTGTGGGGACAAAGGATCCAAATTCTTCTTCAAATATCTGAAGGAGAAAAATATAAAGGAGCAGATAGATCAAATCTGGGATAGGGAAAGAATGATCACCGATCAGAAGGAGATATTGAATTAGTTTCAATCCTTTTACAAATGCCTCTTTACCTCGGAGGGGGGTTCAGAGGAGTGCCATAAGGCAAGGGAAATAGTCCAAAAACTTATTCCAAAGAAAATAATTGGGGAGGACGCTGCAAAGCTTCAGGAACCCCTTACCAAAGAGGAAATCGTCAGAGCCATTGCATCAATGAGCAACGACAAATCACCAGGTCATGATGAGCTACTAGTGGAATTCTACAAATGCTTCTCTGAATGGGTGAGTGAGGATTTGCTCTAGGTTTATGAAGAGGCCTTAAACTTTGGGACCCTAGGCAACCAAATCAATAAAGGGATAATTAAACTACTGCCTAAAGGTGAAGATAAAACCCTTATCAAAAACTAGAGGCCAATTACACTCTTGAATGTGTCATACAAGATTTTGGCTAAACTTTTAGCCAAAACGCTGGAGGACATACTTCCTAAGTTTGTTAATGGCACTCAAACAGGCTTTATTAAAGGGAGATACATCCTTGAAAACCTAATCACAAGTTGGGAGGCTACGCAGTGGGCAAAGGTATCTAAGCAAAAAGCAACAATGTTTCTCTAGGACTTTGAAAAGGCGTATGATAGAGTGGAGTGGGAATTTCTAGGAAGTATCCTCTAGGCTTTTGGTTTCCCAACCTTTTTTTGTAAGATGGTGGACATCCTTCTCAAGGATGCCAATGCACATGTGGATGTAAATGGGGCACTCTCTGAGGAAATCAAGTTGGAAAGATCTATCCGGCAGGGGTGCCCACTTGCTCCTGCCCTATTTGTACTAGCTTTTGATGCCCTCTTTTATCTGCTAAGGGAGTCTGCAATTTTGCCCAGGGTTAGGGGCATCAAGCTTCAAAATGAAGAGGATCTACTTAACATCCGATTTGCAGATGATACTGCACTCTTCGTGGAATTTGAAAAGTAGAACATTGCGTCTCTAATGGTGAAACTGGAATTATTTTGTAAAGCCTCGGGGGAAAAAGTCAATAATTCAAAGTTTATTGTGCTAGGATGGGACAATAAACCCCTAGATTGATTCAAATATTTCAGCTTTCGATGGGGGGGCCTAATCTCCAGGTGAGATACCTTGGTATCCCTTTTGTAGTTGATCCAAACCAAAAGGAAATGTGGGGATGAATCAAAAGAAAAATTGACTAGAAGTTCAAGAGTTGGAACAAGTAGTACCTCTCCCTCGCAGCGAGGATGCAAGTCTGCCAAAAAATACTGTCATCATACAACATTTACTTCAACTCAGTCTGGTTCTTCTGCAGCTATCAGATTAATGAGATCCAAAAAAAAGATAAGGAATTTCCTCTGGTCTTATGGGAAAGGGAAAATAAAAAAGTATGTTGTGATTTGGGAATGGTGTTGCCTTGATAAAATGCAGGGTGGACTAGGTCTGAAAGATTTGAGGCTACAAGGCATTGCCTTGGCAACAAAGCGAATTGTGAAAGCGCTGGAAGGGAATGAGCCCTGGAAAGTGTTGGTAAGGAATAATATCAAAATGGCTACCTAAACAAGAAAAATCATGGAACATGCTTCCCTTGAGTGACATTCCGATGAGTAAGTTCTCAATGTCCCCGGCTAGGTCAGTGGTTTTTAAGAGCCTTTGGAAGGCCTGGGAGTTAGTCAAGCATAATTCTTATTTCAAATCCAACGAAATAACCTTAAGGAATAATATAAACTGCTAATCCTACAGTTCCATTTGGTGGAACGTTTACCATAAACATAAGCCCCTCGCTATGATGCAAGGGTGCTCGGCTATGAAGTGGAGCCATCAAGGCATCCAATCCTTTAGGTATATCCTGGCTGAAGGAAAAATCAAAAGTTGGATTGAATAGGCGGCTGAGTTTGATCTCCTGACCTTGAATTTTAGAACCTACTCCACACTTGCAGATGTAGACATGCAAAATTGAAATCATGCATCTAATGTTCCTCATATTTAATTGTAATGTTCATCTTTTAATTAAATAAATCAATTTTATTTAATTAAATCATAAATAAATCCTAAAGTCCCCCTTTAATTAAATAAATGAATCTTAATTAATTAACTTCTAAAGTTTTTCATTTAATTAAATAAATCAAATTTATTTAATTAAAATCACTAACATCACCTTTTTTGATTAAATAAATCAAATCTTTATTTAATTAAATCTAAAATGATTTTCCTCACTTTGATTTATTTAAATCCTAAAATCTAAGTCAAAATTGTCAAATCACCTAACATCATCTTAATTCATCAAATCTTTATTAATGCTAACTCTAATCCATGTCCCATCCTCTAGCTTTTTCCACTTGCACAAATAAATCAATTTAAGTAATTTATTAAATTTTCATTTTCTCTCAACAAAGCATAAAAGTGGAATATTCCTCCATTTCAAATCTCCCTCCAAATGAGATGTGTCCTTCCAACAAGGCATTTATTTCATCTTGCAAGTCCTTTCGCCTTGAGCCAAGTGGCCATAACTCCATCTGACTCTCCCTCCACCTTGTCATTTCACTAATTTCAAATTTCAACTAATTGCATTTATGGGCACATTCATCAAAATATGCACATCCTTGGCCCATTCACATGACGACAAGTGGCTTCTTCCTATTGGTTGGGTTTTTATCCCACATTCATCCCTTTTGCCTCTTCTATCATCAAATTCTTCTATAAATAGAGAGGTTATCCCTCATTTTGATCATCCACAATTTAGAGCAAAGTTACTCTCTTCACATTGAGAGCTATTTTTATCCACTTCATAGCGTAGCATCTTCAAGGCATTTTATCATTGAGCTTGTCAAGGGTTGGGAAAGGGCTCCCTTACATATTAAGGGTGCACCAATCCAATATGGGATAAGTTGGCATTGAAACTGGACATCGATGTTGAACAAAGGCGAATGAATTGGAGTTGGAAAAAAATTGAAATTAAGACTTGAAAAAACATTTTTTAATGCTTGTTGTTACAATCTAGGGCTGTCGTTTTGTGCTCTCATCTTTTGTTTTAAGCCAACTCACTTCTTTTTGGGGTTTAAAATTATTCATTGATTTCATTTCATTTTTAAATTGGTTAAAATTGAACCTTAGAAACATACAAAATTTCAATTTGGGTTCTCAAAATTTGACAAACTCACATTTTGATTTTAGGGCTTTAAAAATAACTCAATTTTGCCTTTGGAAATTCAAATGAACATTGTGCATTTGATGTTTTGTAATCTTTTTCACAAAGTAATATCATCTAAAAGACCTATGCATTTTTCTTGCGCCTCACGACAATCTTGAGAATCAAAAGTCTTTTTGTGATATTAAATTGTCAAAAAGATTGCCTCCACATTTCAATTTGGGTTTAAAAATAAATAAAACTTGTGAGTGTGAGTGGAACATATTGCATGTGTTCTCTCTTTGTTTCTCAACAAAGATCGATCGAACTACTAATATGTTTGCTCGCTTTTGTTTATCTTTAAAGCATCTTCCTAGTGGGAAAAAGTAATCACCCCAGGGAACGACCCAATCGGGAACACGCTAAAGCCAAGCAACTTCCAACCGGTATATAAGTGTAGATTCTTAAGGAAAGTTTGAGAATCACGAGGATTATTCCAAGAAGAAGGGAAGCAATGGTCTCTAGCCGCATGGATGGTCCCCCACGAGTGGAATGCCCGCATTAAAACCCCTTGTTTAGCAAAGGCCAAAATCCTTTCTATTTGTTGGTGCAAAAGGTCATGTCCTTTGAAGCCCCCCACGTAACATGCGGTTTTGTTGTAGAGATGAAAAGTATGCCATGGGAGTTTCATGGGTGTTGATGCTTGGCTGACCCGAGAAGTGAGTGCATTGTAAGGGGGAGCCTGTGTGGTCAAACATTTAGTCATCCGCATTGAATATGCACAGCTGGATTTATCTAAGTGGGAACCCAACAAATATTGTCTTTTCATCCTAGGAATGTGCATGCTCTTGGAATCGAAAATACTTTTCTTGGGTCTCAAAACATTTGAAAACAAAAATTCGCAAAAGCTTCAAAATTTCAAACCCTTTGGAGGAAACAAATATCTTTGACAAATCCAAGTGCTCTTGCTTGCCCTAGGGATTTCGTCCTTAAACATCAGACATAATGGCAAGCAAGAGATTTTCCTTAATTTCCTCAATTTTCCACATAATGGACTTTGTGGGATGAGAAGAGATTAGGACATCAGACATCTAGTTTGAAACTTTAATCAACGAATTGTTTGTGGTAAAAAGAACTCATTAAGCAAAGTTAAGAGACAATTGGACCCCACACGTGTTCTTCCTAATGATTTCCCACAAAATCAAAATCCGAAAACCCAAGTTGAAATATTCCGAGCCAAATTTTTTTTGTTTTTCAAATTAACAGATTTCCAATTACAACAGTGCACCCGTTAAGGTTAGATGTATAAACCAAAACGTGCAAGAAAGCAACTCTAACCAGAATGGCGCCGATGATGGCGAGCATTGGTCAGAGGGTCTTCTACTCTAAAAAAAGAAAGGAACTCGACGTTAAGTATGTGCTACCCAATCCAATGTGGAGTGAGGGGCGACCATATGACGGAGTGATTACAGAAAGCAAAGCTTGAAATGAAATGCTGAATACTGAAACTACTCAACACCCAGAATGTGCTTGCTCACCCAGAATGGGAAGTAGCTACCATAGGGCGGAGTTATACTATTCCAAACTAATACTGAAAGCAAGAATGAGTATTACAAATAATGACATGCAATATTATGAACCCTGGTCAGTACTACTGCCAGTTTACAAATATAATTATTGCCTGCAATGTCAAGATACAGATGCTTTTCAAATGGAACTTTCAACAATGAATCAGCTGCAAACTTAAGTAATTCACAGTGCCAAAATCAAATCAGATAATGCAGATTTCTGTAGACAGTTTGACAGATCTGCACTTTTCACTTTCTAACCAGCAGCATACAGATTCACTAATTGATTCATAAAACACTGAATCCTTACCCAATTAACCTACTCTTGGATGCAAAACAAAGCTAATGATGAGGCGCCTAGAATGGATGCCAGAGATAGACCTAAAATGCCAATATTAATTAATGCACGAAATCCAATGCTTGACTAAATGGTACGGCCCAGCAAGAAGTTCGACTTCATCTTAAAAATTCAATACTCCTTTAAAAAATCTAAGAACTGGAAGATATGGGCGCCTATTACAAACTCAACTAATGATGCAATACCCAGAATAATATTTTTTGTCTTTTTTGAGATATGAGCAAAACATGAAATTTGCTGTCACTAAAATGCAACTTTAAAATACCTCTAAAATGCAGAATCAGAAACTAAAGGATTACAATGACGTTTACAATGCACAATATTCAAAAAATCACAAACTAGACTAAGAATCACCACTTGATGTTATCTTGCAAACACGAAGCGATGCCGAGCTAGGAGGCCTTCATTCCTCGAAGCGATTCCAGAGCCAATCCGGCAGCATAACAGTATAGTCGTCCAAAGATCCCCAAAATGATGCACAAGACTCCTCTTTATAATTTTCGTTTGACTTCACAAAACCCTAAAATCAGCTTTTAGGTCAAAACCTCTCATCTCCTCAAGATGGCGTACTTCTCCTTTATGGCTTTGATTTGATATTTTAAATAAATATCATGCTTGATAAATTCGCCCTTCATAACCTTGCTTTGACTTTGCAATAATTAAAATATTCTTTTAATGAGGGCGCCACCCTCAAAGACCCCCTTTTTAAAACATCTTTAAGTCATTAATCTAGGCCCATGGTCAACGTTAAAATATAATATTTAAACGTGACTTTTTAATTAATGACTTAGCTTATCCCTCCGGAGGTGCCCTGAAGCCAATACTGAGCCAAACATCTGACCAAACTGAAGCAGGAAGTCAACCGAGCTGAACTCAACTGGAAAGCTGCCAAAAATAGAATTTACTAAAAATAGTAAATTCCAAAAAGTGCTCTGAATGCCGAGATGAACATACTGCTGCGAAGCCCTCTGAAAACCCAGAAGGAATCCGCCATTGAATCCACCATCTCTGAGCCAAGACCTCCTCAAAAATAGGAAACCCTAATTTAACCTTCCGACTAGCCTTCGGGTTTCCAGAAAAAAGGCCAACGGTCACATGCACGATCAGGTTTGAGAAGGGGACATTACAGTCCGCCCTCCCCAAGATTGCTTGTCCTCAAGCAATCGCAAACTAGGATGCTGCAATATCTCATCACTTTCCCAAGTGGCATCCTCCATAGGCAGGTTCTTCCACTTTACCAAACATTCTCTGATAGTTCTATTCCTCAAGGAACGTTCTCTGACATCAAGTATCTCCTCGGGAACTAGAACCAACTGTCCTTCTTCATCCAACGGTGGCAACTGTGAAGAAGCAACCACATTTTGTCCAAGTGCCTTCTTGAGGCGGGACACGTGGAAGACGTTATGCACTCTGCTATCTGAAGGTAGCTCTAATTCATAAGCTACTGCCCCAACCTTTCTGATGACCCTAAATGGCCCATAGAAGCGAGGTTTGAGCTTCTCAGCTCCACTCTTCTTGAGAGTAGACTGTCTATAAGGTTGTAAACGAAGATAGACCATATCCCCAACCTCAAACGAACGCTCAACACGCCTCTGATCAGCATACAACTTCTGCTGATTTTGTGCAATCTGCAAATTATCCTTCAAGGATCTCATTATGTCTTGACTATGCTGCAACAAATCCTTGGCTAAAGGTGCTTTGCTGTCACCAAACACCAAATCTGCAAAACTGGGTGCTTCATATCCATAAAGTGCCAAGAAAGGCGACATCTTGATTGACATATGAAAGGTAGAGTTGTAGCAGTACTCGCCTATATACAGCCACTTAACCCAATCTTTCTGCTGTTCTGACACATAATTTCTCAAGTAGCCTTCCAACCACTTGTTCACCACTTCTGTCTGCCCATCAGTTTGGGGGTGATAACTCGTGCTTGGAGTGAGAACAGTACCACTCATTCTAAAAACTTCTTGCCAAAAGGTACTTAGGAACTTGTTGTCCCTATCACTTACAATATTCTTTGGCAACCCATGAAGCCTAAACACTTCTCGAAAAAACAAATCTGCAACTTGGGCTGCAGAAAAAGTGCTGGTAATGGCAAAGAAATGAGCAAACTTGGTTAATCTGTCAACTACCACGTAAATGCAATCCTTCCCTTGGGCCTTGGGCAACCCAGTGATGAAATCCATTGAAATGCTTTCCCATTTTTGATTGGGAATTGGAAGTGGTTGCAGCAAACCGGCTGGAAATGTATGCTCATTTTTATTTGCTTGACAAACAAGACATTCTTGAATGTAGCGTTGAACCTCTCTCTTCAAACCTTTCCAAGAAAACCTTTCTCGGATCTGCCTATAGGTCTTGAAAAAACCTTGGTGACCAGCAACTGGAATGTCATGAAAATTCAAAAGAATCTTCTTCTTGAGCTTAGAATCAGCCACCAGAAAGATTCTTCCCTTATACTGAATCAATCCCTCAACCACCTGGTACTTTTCATCATGGAAAGTACCTTCCAGAATGCTGGTTGCAAACTGATTTTTGGCATAATCAGCAAGCAACATGTCCCTCCAATCTGCAGTAAGCTCACACAATGAGCTCAAGATGAGGCCTTCTGGAGAGAGCATCGGCCACGACATTATTTTTTCCTTTGACATATTCAATGTCAAAGTCGTAAGCTTGAAGCTTACTCACCCATTTCTGTTGCCTCTCATTTAAATCCTTCTGGTGCATAAAATGCTTGAGGCTATTGTGGTCAGTCTTAACCACGAATTTGTTCCCCACCAAGTACTGCCTGAACTTGGCTAATGCATGCATAATAGCAAGCATTTCTTTATCATAGATTGAGTATGTCCTCTCCACACCCCGTAACTTTCTACTTTCAAACACGATAGGGTGTTTGTCTTGCATCAGGACAACCCCCACTCCTTCACCTGAAGCATCACATTGTAGCTCGAATGGCTTGGACAAATCCGGGATAGCCAAGACTTGACACGAACTCATGATCTTCTTGAATTTATCAAACACAATTTGAGCATTTTCTGACCAAGCAAAGGCTCCCTTTTTGGTGAGATCAGTAAGGGGAGCAGCATTCTGTGAATACCCCTTTACGAATCTCCGATAAAAACCACAAAGACCCAAAAAACCTTTCAACTGGGTCAAGCTCTCAGGAGGTGGCCAATCAACTACTGCTTTGATTTTTTCCGGATCCACCTTTACTCCCTCAGCACTGATTATGTGGCCAAGGTACAGTAACTCCACCATTCCAAATTCACATTTGGAAGCTTTGGCAAATAAGCTCTCAGATTCCATGATACTAAGCACTTCCTCCAAGTGCTTGAGGTGATCCTCCCAAGTCTTGTTGTAGATCAGAATATCATCAAAAAATATCAGCACAAACCTTCGTAACTGATTCTGAAAGACACGGTTCATGCAAGACTGAAAGGTAGCCGGAGCGTTAGTCAACCCAAATGGCATGACTAAGAATTCAAAATGTCCATAGTGACATCTGAAAGCTGTCTTTTCCACATCTGATCCCCTCATTCGTATCTGATGGTAACCCGACCTCAGATCAATCTTCGAAAAGAACTTAGCCCCATGTAGCTCATCAATGAGCTCATCTATCCTGGGAATGGGGTATCTATTTTTGATGGTGCTTTGGTTCAAAGCACGATAGTCCACGCACATGCGCATGGTACCATCCTTCTTTTTCACAAGAACCACTACAGATGCAAAAGGGCTCTTGCTTGGGCGTATGAAACCCATCTCCAAAAGTTCCCGAATATTCTTCTCTTGCAAAGTACCTTTTTTCTCTGTCACTCATAGACGGATTGTTCACAGGGTGGCAAGATCTTGGCTCTGATACCACTGAAATATTCCGAGCCAAAATTTTTTTGTTTTTCAAATTAACAGATTTCTAATTACAACAGTGCACCCGTTAAGGTTAGATGTATAAACCAAAACGTGCAAGAAAGCAACTCTAACCAGAATGGCGCCGATGATGGCGAGCATTGGTCAGAGGGTCTTCTACTCTAAAAAAAGAAAGGAACTCGACGTCAAGTATGTGCTACCCAATCCAATGTGGAGTGAGGGGTGACCATATGACAGAGTGATTACAGAAAGCAAAGCTTGAAATGAAATGCTGAATACTGAAACTACTCAACACCCAGAATGTGCTTGCTCACCCAGAATGGGAAGTAGCTACCATAGGGCGGAGTTATACTATTCCAAACTAATACTGAAAGCAAGAATGAGTATTACAAATAATGACATGCAATATTATGAACCCTGGTCAGTACTACTGCCAGTTTACAAATATAATTATTGCCTGCAATGTCAAGATACCAGATGCTTTTCAAATGGAACTTTCTACAATGAATCTGCTGCAAACTTAAGTAATTCACAGTGCCAAAATCAAATCAGATAATGCAGATTTCTGTAGACAGTTTGACAGATCTGCACTTTTCACTTTCTAACCAGCAGCATGCAGATTCACTAATTGATTCATAAAACACTGAATCCTTACCCAATTAACCTACTCTTGGATGCAAAACAAAGCTAATGATGAGGCGCCTAGAATGGATGCCAGAGACAGACCTAAAATGCCAATATTAATTAATGCACGAAATCCAATGCTTGACTAAATGGTACGGCCCAGCAAGAAGTTCGACTTCATCTTAAAAATTCAATACTCCTTTAAAAAATCTAAGAACTGGAAGATATGGGCGCCTATTACAAACTCAACTAATGATGCAATACCCAGAATGATATTTTTTGTCTTTTTTGAGATATGAGCAAAACATGAAATCTGCTGTCACTAAAATGCAACTTTAAAATACCTCTAAAATGCAGAATCAGAAACTAAAGGATTACAATGACGTTTACAATGCACAATATTCAAAAACTCACAAACTAGACTAAGAATCACCACTTGACGTTATCTTGCAAACACGAAGCGATGCCGAGCTAGGAGGCCTTCATTCCTCGAAGCGATTCCAGAGCCAATCCGGCAACATAACAGTATAGTCGTCCAAAGATCCCCAAAATGATGCACAAGACTCCTCTTTATAATTTTCGTTTGACTTCACAAAACCCTAAAATCAGCTTTTAGGTCAAAACCTCTCATCTCCTCAAGATGGCGTACTTCTCCTTTATGGCTTTGATTTGATATTTTAAATAAATATCATGCTTGATAAATTCGCCCTTCATAACCTTGCTTTGACTTTGCAATAATTAAAATATTCTTTTAATGAGGGCGCCACCCTCAAAGACCCCCTTTTTAAAACATCTTTAAGTCATTAATCTAGGCCCATGGTCAACGTGAAAATATAATATTTAAACGTGACTTTTTAATTAAATGACTTAGCTTATCCCTCCGGAGGTGCCCTGAAGCCAATACTGAGCCAAACATCTGACCAAACTAAAGCAGGAAGTCAACCGAGCTGAACTCAACTGGAAAGCTGCCAAAAATAGAATTTACTAAAAATAGTAAATTCCAAAAAGTGCTCTGAATGCCGAGATGAACATACTGCTGCGAAGCCCTCTGAAAACCCAGAAGGAATCCGCCATTGAATCCACCATCTCTGAGCCAAGACCTCCTCAAAAATAGGAAACCCTAATTTAACCTTCCGACTAGCCTTCGGGTTTCCAGAAAAAGGCCAACGGTCACATGCACGATCAGGTTTGAGAAGGGGACATTACACAAGTTCAAAAGTCTTAGTCCAAAAGTTTGTGAGGAGCGTCTTGAAAGACTTCTTGAAGTTAGAGAAAGGTTGGTCTATAATTTTTACAAGAAAGCTTCAGAGAAAAAACCAAACTTGTATGAATTTTATTACCAACAAAATCCTAGTTTCTTCCAAAGCTTTGCATTTCTCACATAGGAAGTATTGCATGTTCTTCAAAACCAAGGTCTTGTAAAAAGAAGTTTCATCTAGGTTTAAGTTTAGGATCAAAAACAATCACTCTCATTCATCCTTCAAGCATCAAACTCAAATCATCTCACCGACAACTCTTGAAAATCTTGAAAACATCATCCATACTAGACATTTGGAAAATAAAAATCATCTTGTTTGGTTAGATATGTGTGGATGAATCCTTCTTCACATATTTAATCAAATCATCAATCCTTATGAACGAATTTACCCCTTGATAAAATCCAACATCCTGGGGTCTAGGAGTTCATTATCCAAAATCATCTTGTTTGACTAGGGGCGTCTTCATGAATCCTTCTTTACACCTTTAGTCAAATTATCATCTTGTGTACAAGTCTACCCTAAGAAAAAATCCAACCTCTTAGAGTTTACAAGTGCACTATCTCCAATCAATCAATCCAAAATCAAACCCTAAAGTCTAGTATCACCTCAACGATTTCTCAAGAGTTCAATCATCTGCACCATCCATCTTTCGTGTATCTCATCCCCATCCTTTGACCCTTAAAAAAAAATTCATTTGTCTTCTTTGAGCCTAAAGTTGAGACCAATCTAACGTGTTAGAGGTTCATCTCTTACATTTCCGAAAATTGATCCTTATTTTATGGTTCAAACTCGATCTCAATACAAGAAAAACATGGAGAAAAACAAAGAAACATCCACTTCGAGTAATCTAAGTCAAACTGAAACAGAATTCAACCCTACAATATCCATTGAACTCCATATCAATCCTCCTCAAATGCCTTAAAATCCTCAAGAGGAACCTTGTCAAGTGGAAGACATCACCAACAACATCTTAGGGATGACACAGGATGAAATCCTTGAGATGGTCCAAAATCTTGAAAATCATCGAATCGTTAATGCCATGATGAGGATGTATCCCTCCCAATATATGCTTGAATTTAGCAAAAGAAGGGGCTAAACTCCCTTCCGACTATGATATAAGAACCCTTTACGAAAGACCTCTTGGGATCATGCCTCCATCTCAAAGCATCACCCAAAGCATCCCACAGGTCACATCATCCATTGCTCCAACTCCGCCAATTGTTAGCAAGGGAAGTTCATTGCTTCATGCCCTTCAAGCACATCCCTTTTTAAATAATAAAGAGTTGGACGCAAACACCATATTGGGCCAATCCGTCCCAATAAATCCATTACACCCATACGTTTCGCTCACATTTCATAATCATACAAATTCATCACCCTTTCATGCAACACCAGTTGGTCCGCTCAACATGCAAACCTCTCTCCCTATGACCTCACAAGGAGCAGGTGATTTATTTGGAGTCGGGGGAGTCATTGATCCCTTGTCATCATCCCTTCAAAAGAATTCATCACCCATCTTCCCACCATTTCCACCTCTACCACTTACACCCACATTACCCCTTGGGTTGGGTCTTGTTGACGTGTGTTTTGTGACCACACCAACACAGAATAAAATGTCCAACGGTTACCCTATTCTCTCTTGATCAAAGTATTCCGCATGCTTAAGATTGCATGAAAGATCATGCGTGCAACTCCAAGGATCCTTTTGTTGCGAATAGGCTTAGTTGATTGATGTGTATATGCTGGTTATTTCAAGGGGACTTACGTGAGTTGCTCATTTAGAAGAAAGGATTCTCAAATTTCAGGAGATTTGTCGATGACGCTCGGGTTCTTAAACTAACCGAATAATGCTGAATATAAAAGGATATAAGGATTAGAGATGCTACCATCTACTCATAAAGGGTGGAGGACGAGGATCGGCTTAAACAATCTTCAGACCAGACTTTGTTTCGTCTCCCTTCGGACAACCTCTACA
The DNA here is from genome assembly GCA_007115665.2 of Sequoiadendron giganteum. NCBI lineage: Eukaryota > Viridiplantae > Streptophyta > Pinopsida > Cupressales > Cupressaceae > Sequoiadendron > Sequoiadendron giganteum. The sequence goes on from CM021100.1 coordinate 110,452,807, forward strand.
AAGTCGGTGCAATCTTCAAAGGATGATAAAAGATATTCAAATTGTGATTCAACATGTGCACTCTGTCACAACGATGCAAGTGAACGCACGAATCACAATCGAAGTTAGGTACTGATATTCCAGTTGACCACGCAAGGCGGACTTACCATCAGCAAGCCTGCTAGTGGTATGGATGAAAGAAGATATGCTCAAACCAAAGCGCCACACTCCACAATTAACAACTACTTGCATAAAATAAAGTCTTCTCTACTCTATCAATCTGAATTGGAAAGACGAAAAGGCCTTGCTAGCTATTCACAATAAAAGATAGAACCACCATGCAATGATAAACCTTTGTATTATGAAAAGTGTTCACAACAACCATTTACAAAACTTTCAAAGGGAAAGTTTTCATTCCTTTTCAAACTAAGCTATCTTCTAAGCTAACTCTCTAACTATTCTAACTTCTATTTTCTCTACTCTCTGATTTCTTGATCTAATCTAACATAGATTACAAATGAGGGGGGATGCCCCTTTTATAGTTGGTCCAGTCCAACGAACGGTTCAGATTGAATTACAATAAAGGGCTCAAATCGAGCCACATATGCCCTAAATTACGGTTTTTGCCCTAAAAACCGCCACAGGGAGGAGTGGGGCAATGAATGCAAAGAATATTCTCCACTCCTCTGCAGGAACCATTATCTGCAATTAATGCCCACTATCTTTTTCTAGAAGATTCTCATCCAGAAACGTGTTCCCACTGCTCTGCCTGCCAATTTTGTTGCGTTAGGAGGAGAGCGAAAGAGTTTCTAAGATCGTCTCCACAGATAATAAAATTTGAAAGGATTTGACGTTCAGCCCTCCTGTTGCTTTGACTCTGGGACGCATTTCTTCTTCGTGACTTTCACATTTGCTTCTTTTGCATCACGTTCTTAGTGTCTTAGCCAAATCTTCACTGTCGTTTCTTCTTTCCAAAGTTGCAACGTTGTCTAGCTTCATCAAGTCCTCATGCCTTGGCTTCAACGTTCATCCTGCAAAACAAAAGAAGAGTATCAGAACACTTTATAATCTAAATTCACTTTACTTACCTTATTCCCATGTTTTGATTGATTGATCTCTGGATCTTGATAGAGTTCATTATTTCTAGTAAACTCATAACTTTTCAATTCTGAATGCTTGATGTTCTAGCTTCATTTCATCTTCAAATTCTTCTATGCCTTGGACAAATTTCATCTCTACCCTGTGAGTGTATTTGACCTCTTGAGCTTTATTTTACCATGCCTTAGAAATTTTATCCATGCGAGCCTTAGAAAATTTGTTAAACGGGTTCTAGGCTAAAATCTTTGTCGAAACAACACGAGCAAGGTGTGGAAGAATCCTAAATCATCTCCCGATGGCAAATGTCCAATACCCAGAAAAAATTTCCCCTCTGAAATCATTATTTCCATGTGTATCCAGACGAAGGGGTAAGTTTAATTTTTACTATTTTTGAAAAATAATAAAAATTACTAAGGTTTGCTCCATTTTAATTCCGGGTGTACTTCTTACCTGTAGCCTCAACCTTTCAAAATCCTAGTGTTCCTCATATTTTTCCGAAGAATTTCCTCCAGCTTATATCACCTTGTATCTGGAAAGATTAATATCAATACCTCCTCTAGGCGCATCCCTTGTCTTTGCCTTTGCCTTAGAAAATAAAAATGTCTTCAACTCCATCTTGGGTGCACTTCACAAGGCCTAGTTTATTTTATCCACCTTAGAAATTTCCTTCAAGTCTCAGCCACTTAACTTCTACTTTGAGGATGCATTTAGCTAGGCAAGCTTCAATTTTAATGCCTTAGGCATTTTTCCTATCATCTATCAATCTCCCCAAGGTTTTGGCGTATTTTGCCTAGGGAGTTTTCATTTCTCCTTAAGGCGCATTTTACATAGCCCATTCCTATTTTCCATTCCTTGGCAAATTTTGCCAACCTTCTTGTTTGCCTTGAGGGCACATTTTACTAGGGGGGCCTTCATTTTGACTTAGGAAAATTTTGAACACCTTCATGCTTGCCTTGAGGGCGCATTTTACTCCTTGAACTTCCATTTTTACTTAGAAACTTTTCTCAAGTCTTCCTCCCTCAAGGGCGCATTTCGAGGGGTGAGCTTCTACTTTCTTACTTAGAAACTTCTTCACCATGTTGCACTTGCTTAGGGCGCATATGGAAGGGTGTGCTTCCATTTCTCAACACTTAAAAACTTTTTTAACTTTCACTTCCCTTGCTGGGTGCCTCTCCACCCTATGTGCTGCAATTTTTATAATCTAGAATATTTTCATAACACCACTCTCCCCATCCTTGGCGCATTTAGAGGGGTCAACTTCCATTTACTTGCCTTAGAAAATTTTCTTCAACCTTATGTTACCTTGGGCGCATTTTGCCCATCATGCTTCCATTCTCAATGCCTTAGAAACTTTTTCATCATATAACCTTTGTTGGGCGCATTTGAGAGGTAGAGGATGAACTTTGTTTATGCCTTAGAAACTTTCAGCCACCCTTCTCCCTTGACGGCGCATTTTGCATGTGCTACTTCCATTTGTGTGCCTTATAAACTTTTTGAAGTGGATTTCCTAAGGTGGGCGCATTTGAGGGTAGAAGCTTTTGTTTCACCATACTTAGAATTTTTTTTATATCCACCTCATTCAAGGGCGCATTTAGAGGGGTGAGCTTCTATTTTTCCATACTTAGAAACCTTTTCATCTCTTCTTCCCCCAAGGGCGCATTTCAGCCCATTGACTTTTATTTTCAACACTTAGAAAGTTTACATTCCTCCTTCTTGCTAAGGGCGCATTTGAGGCCATGTGCTTTTATTTCGTAACTTAGAAACTTTTCAAGCTTCATCCTTGAGGTGGGCGCATTTAGGTGGTCTTACTTGCATTTCATGCCTTAGTAGAATTTTGAAGGCACATAATCCTTGGGCGCATTTGGCATGCCAAGCTTTTATTTTCCACACTTAGAGAATTTCTTAACTTCATGACCCTTTGGGCGCATTTTGAGGGTCAAGCTTCTCTTTTCCACGCCTTAGATTTTTCAAGGCTTTCATCAACTTGACTTGGGCGCATTTCACCTATCCTCATGCTAGTTTCCATTCGTGGAATTAGAAGTTTCTTCAACGCCTCAGCTACCTTTGCCGTCTATTTTTAGTAAATTTTGGAGGTGTGTGCCTTTTCGTGTTTTTTACCCGTTCTGACTCTAGTGCTGGCATGATACATTCCTTGTGGTCTTGCTACCTTGTTTATACCTGTTGCCCAAGCTGATGTGCTATTTTTAGCTCCCATGCTATTTTTAGCAAACCCTAAAATTCATAGACCTCTACAACCCTGATTGACTTGAAATTTGTTAGGCGTGATCCTCATTGCTTGGTGAACCTATTTACATCCGCCCCTCGTGCTGACCTGCTATTTATAGCCATGTTCCGGAGACGACTTACTATAAATAGTAAGTGCCCGGATTATGCCCAAAGTTTACCAGTAGATTGCCTGAAGGATGCTGATTGCAGTGGGATACCTTCGTTTCTCGAAATTCTGGCCTTTTACCCTACTTTTTAGGCATCGAAGATAGAAACCCTAATATGACTTGCATGTGGCTCAAATGACCTTAGTTTGACTTGATTTTTGTCGCCTGTTGCTCTGCTCGTGAAACTGAAGTGTCGAGGAGCTGTTGGAGTGAACCTGCTAAAAATAGTAAGTGCCTGGAAAGTGGTCAATCCGATGTCGGATGAGTTTGCATGTCACATTGTCTAAGGGATCTTAGAAAACCCAGAAAAACCCAGAAAACTGGTCTGCATGTGGGCACTGGCTAAAAATAGTAAGTCCCTGAAAACTGATCCATTATGTTTGCATGTCACACCACTGCGAAGCTCTTGCAAAACCCACATGGAATATCCGAACATGCGTTAAAGAACTCTACATGCAAACCCTAAAAATAGCCTCCGAAGGCTGAACTCTGAAAGTGATCGTCTCAGTTTGCATGTTACATCGTTGCGAAGGTCTCGAGAAACTCAGAAGTAATCTCCGGACATGCATTGAAAAATGACGTGTTTGAACCCTGAAAATGGCTCTCGAAGCTTGAACTGCCAAAAAATAGCAAGTTGTCTGATCCTGCCCAAAATTTACGTGCAAGCAGCTGATAGTTACCTGAATGTGATGGAATAGATAGAATCCCAAAATTCTGAGGAAGGGACCTCAGATTGAGTACTTACTAAAAATAGTAAGTCGCCATAACTTAGTGAAAATTTAGTAGGACTCTGCCTTGAGTTTCCTGATCGTAGCGCCAAGCTCATATTTCAATTTTCCAACTCAATTTGACCTCAAACAAGCCTGCAGAATGAAAACCCTAACTTCACAGACTTGGCCAAAATTCCAAATCAAGTCAAAAGATGGGACATCCCCAAAAGAACAAAAAGATCAGAGAGACGCAAAACAACCCAAAACCGAAGCCAAAAGACCAAAATGGAGCAAAAATTAGGGGGTCCCCATCTAGCATGGGGTGATGTGTGAAAAGGTCACAACAGGTCTTCCTCCTTTTCCCACCATCTATCAATCAAATCAAAGCAATCCCCTTGTCATGAATCAAAAAATCATGCCATCAATATCGCAACAACAGATGGAAACCATCTAAACATCTCCAACAATCAATACATCCACTATTCCCTAAGTCTCTCAAAGCATGGTTTCCCAAGAACCAAGCATCTCAATCACACCATCCACAACTCAAACCCCGATCATCAACACGACTGTTCCACTCATCACAACGATCAACACCATTCCCAATCCACCACCACCACCACCAAAACACAACATGATGAATTCATTCAGCATTACATTGCAAGTTGCTCAACAAGCCGCCTATCAAAAGGTACTCGAAAATCAAAAAACTGCCCAACTAGCTGCTCAGCAAGCGAAGCACAATTAGTGGCACAACAAGGGCAACAAACTGCACAAGATGCACAAGCTGCTCAAATTGCACAAGCAGTCCAACAAGCGCATGCTCAAGCCCAAGCCCAATATCAAGCTCAGCAAGCACAAACACAAGCATAGCACCAAGCACAATTGCAAGCAGCCCAACAAGAAGCATATCAACAAGCCTTGAAAGATTATCAAGCACAACAGCAAGCGGCTCAACAACAAGCCTTGTTGGCACAGCAACAACACGACCAACAACAAGCGTTGTTGGCACGGCAAGAACATGACCAACAACAAGCATTGTTGGCTCAGCAGCAAACGCAGGCATTACTTGCTCAGCAAAGCTTGCAACAAACTCACACCAACATCCCACCCGTCAATCCAACACCTCAAAACATGTTCACCCCACCTCTTGATCCGCAAGGCGATGTGACAGCACAAATCAGACTTCTCTCACAGCAAATGCTTGATCTTCAATCAAGAAAAACAACAAGGACACCCAACAATTTGTGTCTTTATCCTTTCGACAGGAGCTTAGCAATGGTACCATTCCCAAAGGCATTCGAAATCCCCAAATTTGACAAATATTGTGGGGTAGGAAACCCTGAAGATCACATCAGGGAGTTCCAAGTACATTGTATGGAAGTCGCATACAACGACATGTATCTAATGCGGTTGTTTCCTCAAAGCTTGGCTGGTCCCACTATGGATTGGTTCTCTCGTCTGCCTACTGGCATCAGAACATTCCAAGAAATCAAAGATGCATTCCTCCAGAATTATGCATTCAACATTGGCATGGATGTTAGTTTAGAGGAACTTTCGACGCTCAAACAGGGAAAGGGAGAATCATTCGCCTCCTTCCTCCAACGATGGCAATCCAAGTCCAATCGGAGCAAGTGGGTCATACCAAAGGAACAAAAATCCTGCACTATCATTGCTAATATGGACAAGACCTTGGCATTCTATCTAAAGATGCATGCATCACCACATACGACCAATTAATCCCAAAGCGCTTAACATCGAAAGAGACCTTATTACACAAGGGGGCACGCCTACCTATCCTAAACATCAAGACAGTCGCCCATCTACCATTTACATTGAGAAACCTCGCCCATGGGAAAAAAACAGGAATGTCGCTAATGATGGGGTGGTTGATGCCAAGGTCGTCATCAGTGCTCCAAAGTAAAATAATCAAATACATCATCAACCGCAGAACAATAATCGCAATAACACACAAGCCAATGCGGTAAACCAACAACCACCCCACAATCAAGTCAACAACTTGAATAATCAAGGGGGACCACCTCCGCAAAACAAGTATCCCCCCAAGCAGAAATTCACAACCCTTGGGGAGTCAATTGAATCTATCATGAAAAAGTTGGTCAATGAGAACCTCGTCAAGATCCCCACCTATGATAATTACCAATAACCCCAGCTGAAACCACCCTAGTACAACGAAAATTTCCTTTGCGATTATCATAAGCTCAAGGGACATACGACCGCCAACTGCATGAAACTGAAGAATGTCATCCAGGATCTAATCGATGACAAAATCTTAAATGTTGACCAACCGACTGGTAACCAAGATCTGAAAATATACACGATCTCGATGCTCGATCACAACCAAGGAAACAACAAAGGGAAGCAAAAGTATGGAAATGTAAATCATGTGTACGACAAAGTTGTCGCTTCCCTATACGAATTAGTCACTGTTGCTAGCATCAAGGGAGCCAACACTAATTGTGGAGTCACCACACGCGGCGGCAAGGTCACTATTGTCGGGGCATCGCAGCCACCTAGGACCTCCACCTCAAATCAAGAATTCATCCCTAATTGCTACAATGTCCTTGACCAGTTAAAAAGAACCCTTGCTCAGATCTCCATCATGGAGTTACTGAAGATTTCAGCTGCCCACAGAGAAATCCTTGAGGAAGCATTGGCTTGATCTACCGTCTCTGCCAACCTTGATATAGAGCAATTCCACCGATTCTAGACACGTTTGAAAACGATGAGGCGCTCTCAGAGTTCATGGGATTAAGGGATACAGTACCATACGGAGATCATAAGGATGGATTTGAAATCACATTGGACACTCGAGCCTATTACGGGGAGACAATTGAATCTTTCAGTCGCAAAAGTGAGAAATTGAGAATAATCTCAAGGTCCTTGAGTGAAAACTACACTGTGGCAATCTCTAACCATAAAATAGTAAAAATAAAGGACGCATCCAATGGTGAAAACCTCTCTGAGGTGTCGAAGGATGAAGGATTCAATCTTTCCGTCACTACACTTCATCAAGAAAAATCAGCAGTCCTAGCAAAACAGTGTAACCCCGTCAATCTGGGAACAAAAGCAAAGCCACACATAACCTTCTATGCTAAATCACTTCACACAGAAGAACAAGAACTCTTAGCTGCATTCTTCAAAAAGAAAGGTAAATTTTGCATGAACTTATGCTGACATGCCTGGGCTTGACCTAGAGGTAGTAGTTCATCACTTGGTTGTTTATCCTGAAGCAAAACCTGTGAGACAAAAGCTCAGAAAGATGCATCCCCAAATAGCCTTGCTAGTCAAAATGGAATTGTAGAAGCTCCTGAATGCAAGTTTCATACGCCCGATTGATTATCCAGAATGGGTGTCCAACCTAATACCTGTTTCAAAGCCCACTGAGGGCATCCATATTTTCATCGATTTCAGGGACTTAAATAAAGCGTGTTCCAAGGATGAAGTTCCACTACCCAACATTCACATGATAGTGGATATGACGGTCGGACATGAGATGCTATCACTAATGGATGGGCTCTCCGGATATAATCAGATCATGATAGCAAAGGAGGACCAACACAAGACAGCGTTCACATGTACATGGGGGACCTACTACTAGAATATGATGCCATTTGGGTTGAAGAATGAAGGTGCAACTTATCAGAGAGCCATGACACTGATCTTTCACAACATGATTCATAAGACAGTGGAAAACTACGTGGATGACATATTGGCTAAATCAACGAAAAGACGAGACCACATATTAGCTTTGAGTTCCATTTTTGACAGGTTGGAAAAGTACAAAGTCCGCCTCAACCCAAAGAAGTGCATCTTCGAAGTACAAGCAAGCAAGCTCTTGGGATATATCGTGTCAATGAGAGGAATCGAGGTAAATCCTACCAAAGTCAAGTCGATCCTCGAAATGGAAGCACCCAGGACACTAAAACAACTAAGGGGTCTACAAGATAGGCTCCAGTCTATCCGCAGATTCATAGCACAGCTGGCAGACAAACAAATCCCATATTCTCATCTACTCCACAAGGGGGCGTAGTGTTGACGTGCTTTTTATGACGACATCAACACAAAATAAAAATGCCCAACAGTCATTCTATTCTCTATTGATTAAAGTATTCTGCATGCTAAGATTGCGTGAAAGTTCATGCGTTCAACTCCAAGGTTCCTTTAACGCGAATAGACTCAGTTGGCTAATGTGAATATGCTGGGTATTCAAGGGGACTTACGTAGTTGTTCGATTTTGTGAAGCAGTTAAGAAATGATTTGACAATGTTGCTCTGACTCCTAAATTAACCAGGAAATACTGTATTTAAAGGGATAGGGATAGGGATGCTACCTTCTACTCCTAAAGGGTGGAGGACGAGGATCGACTTAAACAATCTTCAAACTAGACTTTGCTTCGTCTCCCTTCGGACAACTCTAACAAAGTTGGTGCAATCTTCAAAAGATGAGAAAGGTGTTCAAATTATGACACAACATGTACATACCATCACCATGATGCATACGGACATATGAGCCACAATCGAAGTTAAGTGTCAATACTCCAGTTGACCATGCAAGGCGAACTTACCATCAGTAAGCCTGCTAGTGGTATGGATGAAAGAAGATATGCTCAAATCGCAGCGCCACACTCCACAATTAACAACTACTTGCATAAAACAAAGTCTACTCTACTCTATCTACTTGAATTGGAAAGACGAACAAGCCTTGCTAGCTACTCACAATAGAAGATAGAACCACCAAACAATGATAAATCTTTATATTATGAGAGTGTTCACAACAACTTCTTACAAAGTCTTCAATGGGAAAACTTCCTTTCCTCCTCAATCTAAGCTAACTTTTAAGCTAAATGCTATATGCCTTCTATTCTCTAGCTCAACTCTATCTCTGATTCAATTCTAGTTCTAATAATTTACAAATGAGGGGGGATGCCCCTTTTATAGTTAGCCCATTTCAATGGACGATTCGGATTCAATTACAATAAAGGGCTCAGATTGAGCCACCTATGCCCTAATTAGGGTTTCTGCCCTAAAAACCGCCACTGAGGGGAGTGGGGTAATAAATGAACAAAAGATTCTCCACTCCCCAGTACGAGCAATTAAAGCCCACTATCTTCTTCCAGAAGATCCTCATCAAGCAGAGCATTCCCACTGTCCCGTTCTCGAACTGCAAACTCGATCAGCCGGGCCAACACCGCCTCAACCTCCTGAACCGAAATTGGTGGAATATGGTTGAGCTGAAATTCCAAGACCGCTACCGTTTGTCCGTGCCGAGTGTAAGACTTTCTCCATGCCGTCAAGGCGTCCTGGGTATTTTGAATTATAATAGAGAAAGTGGAGACATTCTCAAAGTTGTCCTGGACAAGCGACCTCGCAGCTGAGAAGAATGGAGCCAATTTGCCTCTCAAGCTATCAACAATTATTTCCTCTGGAGCCAGCCTCCTAGCAAATATGGCCTCCAGTGTATTAACTCCCTCCAAGATGTTACCCATTGCCTTCCTGGTTCTGGCTGAATCTACTCTTGCTGCATCATGAAACCCACGGCCTGTGACCACCGAGGAATACCAACTGGTGAAATCATACCTGTCACCATCCTGAATCACACCTCCATCCACCAAAGTCTGTAGAGGTATATGCATCAAAGCCCCTAAACGAAGAACAGTCTTCGTCCGATAGATGCGAGTATCGCCCCAGGCTTGATCTACCATATCCATGCGCGTCAAAATATTTGAGAACTGCTGATAAGCATCGGCAAGGTCCTCCATTGATTTCTCTGTATCAGCCCGAACATGGCTGACCCATTTGTTTGCCTCTGTCTCCATCTTCTTTAGGTCCTCTAAGCCAATAATCGACTCCCTCGGAAGCTCTGGTGGGAGTTCTGCTGCTGGGTTTTCCTGCTCACGTGGACGTGCTAGACTTTGCACATATCCAATCAAGGTTTTGTGCTCTTTCTTTAACTTCTTATACTTCCCTTCTGTTCTGAGCAATTGGTCCTTCGGCGCCTAATAGGAGTTATCGAACTCCTCGACAATTTGGGCTCCCGTAGGACGACCCAACTCTACGGTGGTGATCACATAGTTCTCGGGCCTCTCCTCAGCTCGATCATACTCCTCCCTTGGGACAGCAACTTGGAGTGTGTGGGAGCCTGACTCGTCAGTCGAAATCTTCAAGAATTTTCTGGCTCTCTTCTTTTCTGGAGGCGCACTAATTCTTTTGAGGAACTCCTCCATCTCGACAGCTGGATCTGTATCATCCTCGAGGTCTCTTCTCATTCTCTCTGAAAGCCAATCCGGCACTGTTTGCTGTGGATTGCAAATGACGAGGGGCTGCTCTTTCGTTGCCTCCACCTCGTGTACTTCTTCTCTTCTTGCACTGTTCTGCTCGGGCTCATCATCTTCCACGAGCTGCGTATCTCCTGACCCTTGGGTCCCCTGCTCTGTATTTTCCTCTTCCTCTAATGTCATGTCCAAGATATGCTGGAAACGAGTGTCAGGCACTGTTTCCTCTTCTTCCTCTTGTCGGCCAGCCCTGGATGCATTGACGCTTATACTATCTGATTCTCGAATGTTGGGTTGATCCACCTCCTCAAGCTCCCGCTCTTCACCCAATCTTGCCCTCTGATCAGCAAATAATGAAATCACTCTCAAACTCGAAGACCGAGTTTGTGAGTGCATTAGGTGATGCTTGTTCCATCCTCAACGGTATCGGTTGGGTTGGTACTTCTACTTGTACTTCCGGTGTTTGAGCAACCTATTTTCCCCTTCTCACTGATAGCGGCCTTGGATCACCCATCAAATTATAAGTAAGGGAGATTGATCTGCTCTTAAGTTTGCATACATGTCTATCGACCCAAGCCCTTGGGAAAGTCAACACCGGAATAGAAAGCGTGTCCAAGTCCATGATTTCTGGCTAGGACCAATCAGGTGGTGGGACCGGAGTATCCCTGACTGAACCATAGTCGCGCTGTATAACGTTGACATCCTCTTCCACCTGGTCGGGAACTGGAATGATCTCACATTCCCTGATCAACTTGAGGGGAAGCCCAGAAACATCCTTTTCCTTATTTCAACCTCATCAACAACATTTGCCCAAAAGTCCTCAATGTGGGCCTTGTGTCGGTACTCAACGTTTTGTATCATTCAGATGTTTCTATAAGGATCGAAATCATGTCTGCTTGTGTGATACGATAGATGATAGAATTGCAGCTCATCCTCTGCCTCTCGAGCTGCCTGCAAGGAGGGACACACCTCAGTGGAATTTCCCATGGCAATAGGAAAGTCAAGTCCACCCTTCTTCTTCTTTTTCTGAATCTTATCATAGGCGATCAATTGCCTAGATATTTCCAGCATTATAATGTGATCGGTGGGGTACCTCGGTAGCCGGTATGGATACGAAGTGAACCCCTGCAGCCTAATGTAAGTGAATTTCGGAAATTGGATGAGCCAATATCCGTATTCCTCTATCAATGCTTGTGCCTCTTTGGATATTCTTTGTTGCGTTCTCCGCTGAAGGGTCCTCGTGATGTGCATTGTGAATGCATCATTAGCCCGTTTGTAACTGGCAGGGTTGGTTAGATGTAACTGCGTGCAGGCCTCATGGATTTTGAACTGATCAGGTGCACAGCCTACTGGCTCCTTGTATGTAATCCCTTGGTACTTGGTCATTCTTGCCAGCATATATATCACATACGAGCTCATGTAAAAGGTTTTCGTCCCCCTCAGGCTCCTGAACTGTTCATCTATGTTATCACTGATCATTCTTGCCTAGTCAACACACTCCTTTCCCTCCAAGATGATCTCGATGAAGTAGAACATCCAAGGCTCGAAGAAGTAGGCCTGTGCACTCCCATTTATTCGGCTCAGCATCAACATCAAGTCGCAGTATTCCTGTTTCACATCTTCGACAATTATCTGCTTTGGGAGTTTAGTGCGAGGTGGCTTTGGCTTCTGCATCCAGACTCTGTTGATGACGGCAGCAACCCTCTCGAAGGAGGTGGAGTACATTTTATCCGCCCTCTCCTTTGATCTGTATAGCATCTTTTCGGAAGTAGGAATCCCAAATGCCTCTCTGATGGCATCTGGCGTGAAGTTGGCAAGCAATTTGCCATCCGGAGAGACAATGGTTCTACGCTCCAGTTTGTAGTAATTCGCACACTCCATGATTAGCTCCGGGCACTGAATAGCTGGTGGAAAACCGGCGGCTGCGTAGATACCACTCTTCATGATGTTATGTGTCGTGACTGACGGTTGATGGCCTCCCAGTCTGTACATCCTTGACTTGAGTGCATTTAGATTAAATGACCCCAGGTTGGTGTCACTTAATCCTACCAACTTTGAAACAATTGCCGATTTTGGAAGAAATGACTTGGCGAGCCTTTTGATCATTACCTGCCGGGATGAGCTAGCCTTGCCCGTTTCAGCGTTTGCAGCTCTGCTTGTGGCTTTGCTTGTTCCTGCAACATCCTTTGCTCCAGCCCTCTGCAAGAATAAGATAGAATAATAATAAGTTAGTTTGCAGATTTTTATTAAAATAAAACATTTCGAGACGGCTGCGGACGCGGAGTTAGCTTTGAAAATGAAATTCTTTACCATAATTTTCTAACTCCAAACCTCAAACTGTATAAAAACTCTGAGCTTAGAAAGAAGCTTTCACCAACTTCACTTCCGACTGGCGAAGAAAATTCGCAGCACACCAATAACTTTCAACAATGTAGCTAATTTTCCAGCACAAGATAAATCAAACTTTTGACCACACTTTGTCAACTTCAGCAATTTGGAGAATGAAGAAATAAATAGATTGCTACAATTTCTTCTCAACTCCAACAGCAACTAGCTTTCAGCAGCTCGAATAAATTAAATCTGCAGCAACTTCGAGAATCTATGCAACTTGAGAAATAAATCCTGCAGTAATTTCGCACTTTCAGCAACTCAACACTTCGAAATAAAAAAAAGAAATCTCACAGAAACTCTCTTCTCAGCAACTTTCAAAGATTTCAATCTCTCAAAAACTTCCTCAGCAACTCAACACTTCGAAATAAAAATAGAACTCTCAAAGAACATCTCTTCTCAGAAATCTCGAAAATATTTGAATCTCTCAAGAACTTCTTCAGCAACTCTCAACTTCGAAAAAATGTGAGAAGAAATGAGAGGAGAGACTGCTTAAATAATTCTTCTCTAAGAATCCTGCCAATTAGTGCTGGGGTTATTTCAGGCGCAGAAGTGGGCTAGTTGTCAGCCAGTCATTATGGCAGTTGCCATTAATGAAAATTCTTTCCTTGTAAAAATTCGAATTTTTCCTTCTAGTCTGCCAGTTAACTGCTGGTGATTAAACAACTCGCGAGAAAATCACTCTGATTTGTTTGAGAACTCCATTTTAAAATTCTCGCAGTGTTTAATTAAATTCAACTCGAAAAATTCGTGGGAGTTGTAAATTTATTTCCAATCCGCTAAAATGTCTGCCATTTAAATCCTCAATTTCATGAAATTTGCCTTAGACATTTTAAATTTTCTCTTTTAAAATAATTCAACCCGCTGACAGAAATCACTTGCTCGCTTAGATTAATCCACCCTCTGAGATTTAATTTCCCTTAGGAAAATAATCTAGTCAAAACGAATTTCCTCTGAAAATATTAAAATTTTCCTTAGGAAATTAATTTTTTGACTCTGTCAACCCATGGGTGCCTTTTAAACGGGTTCATTTAATCTTTTTATTTGACCCATGGAAAAGTATATCAGTTGCTTCCACCTTGGAAATAAAATTTCACCACTTTATTAATCTCCATGCTTGCCTTAGGAAAAATAAATTTCGAGCTCACCCACATTCAAGGCGTATTTTCTTCTCATTCACTTTTTTAAATTCCCATGCCTTAGGAATTTCTCCACTTCACACACTTAGTAGCAAATTTAAATCCTCACCCCCTTAGCCATATATCTTTCTTGATGAAATATTTATTTCATTTAGAAAAATCTCTCACTTTACACCTCTGGCGCCCTTGACCCCTTGGCATTTTATTTTATTCAATTTTAAAATTTCCGTGCCTTAGGAATTCTCTTAGCACTCTCTCAATTCTTTAGGCTCATTTTAGCTAGAGAGCTTTTATTTCCTTCCAATGCCTTAGTTTATTTTCAAGACTTCACTTTACCCTTGGGTATTTTATTTCGGCTGGGTTGCTTTAGTTCTGGGGCGCATTTGCTACCATGTGCTTTTATTTTCTAACACTTAGAAAATTTATGAGGACCTTACTTCCCCAAGGGCGCATTTTCATGTTTCTACTTTCACTTTCAGTGTTAGAAAATTTCTAAGACTTTAATTCTTCATGGGTGCATTCACTTAGTTGCACTTTCAAGTTTCCATGCCTTAGAAAATTTTGGAAACTCCATCATCTTGAGGGCGCATTTAACATAGCCCACTTTCATTTCGCCATGCCTTGTATAATTTTCGCCTCTTGTTTCAACTTGGGCGCATTTAGGCATGTCCACATTGATTTTGTGCCTTAGAAATTTCCAAGTTTCTCCTTCCTCATTGGGCGCAAATGGCATATGCTACTCACATTTTGTGCCTTAGACGTTTTAAGTCTCCAGCAACCTTGGGCGCATTTGATACCTTCAACTTTTGTTTTTGCCTTAGAAATATTTCGGATGGCTCTCACAATGCTGGGCGCATTTGAGAGGGTGAACTTTCATTTTCCATACTTAGGCGTTTTTTTTTTTTTGCCTTCTTTGCTTTAACTTGGGCGCATTTCCACCCATCCACTTTTATTTCCAATGCCTTAGTAACTTTTGAACATCAAGCCTAGCTTGGGTGCATTTTATAGGGTCCTCTCCACGTTTCCACACTTAGAAAATTTTGATCTTCCCATCACCACCTTGGGCGCATTTGACTAGGCATACTTTTATTCCTGTGCCTTAGGCATTTTTGATGGCGCATTTCATGTGGGCGCATTTGGAGGGGGAAGCTCTCATGTGAGGGCACATTTGAGGTAGGCAACTTCCAATTTCATACTTAGCTGCCTTTTCCCTATCCTCTTCTTCCTTAGGCGCATATTGATGGAGGAGCTTTCATATGAGGGCGCATTTAGGAGTGGCTACTTCTGTTTTTGCTTTAGAATATCTTCTAAGTCACTTCACAAGGTTGGGCGCATTTACCATGGGCTACTTCCATTTGAACATTTAGAAACTTTTTGGCTTGCTTCTTTAACTTCAAGGTGGGCGCATTTGAGAGGTTGTGCTCTCACTTTTGACTTAGACAAATTTTGAAGCGGCCTCAAGGTGATGGGCGCATTTGAGAGGGTGTGCTCTCATTTTTGTCTTAGACAAATTTTGAAGCGGCCTCAAGGTGATGGGCGCATTTACAAGGTGGAGCTTTTGTTTTTCATACTTAGCAAAATTTCTAGTTTCATCCTTGAGGTGGGCGCATTTAGGGGGTCCAGCTTCCATTTCTCCATACTTAGTAAAATTTCCATGCCTGTGTCGGATCTTGATCTCACATTCTATTTTTAGTAAGTCTTTGCTTTTCTGACTTCCATGGCTCCGTTTGGCATGAAAATTTCACCATATGACCCTCTTTGCCTGGTGAACTTGCTTTCGCCTGTCCCAAATGTCAACCTGCTATTTATAACCACTTGCTATTTATAGTAAGTTCTTGACTTTCTGACTTCAATAGCTCCGTTTGACTTAAAATTTGCTATGCCTGATCCTAATAACTTGAGTGTCGTGCTCATGGCAACCTCGGGTGCAGACCTGCTATTTATAGCCGTGCCCTGACTTACCAAAAATAGTAAGTTTTCCGATTTTGCTCAAATTTTTCCAGCATGTACCTTGAAGTATGCTGATGTCGGTGAGGTACTTCATTTTGACTATTTCTGGATTTCACCCCCTATAAAAGTGGAAACCCTAATTTGACTTGCATGTATCCCGAATGGTCTCCGTTTGACTTTGTTTCCTCTGCATGTCGCTTTGTATGCTGAACTGAAGTGTTGGGTGGCCGGGGTGAAATTGCTATTTATAGAAACTTCCTGAAAAGTGACTCATCCACTGCCGGATGATTTTGCATGTCATATTGCCTGTGGGATCTCAAGAAACCCAAAAAAACCTAGAAAACTGGTCTGCATGCATGCACTAGCTAAAAATAGTAAATCCTTCAAACTTGATCTTCTCCGCTTGCATGTCACACTGTTGCGAAGCTCTTGAAAAACCCAGAAGGGATCTCCAAACATGCGTTGAAAAACTCCGCATGCAAACCCTAAAAATAGCCTCCGAAGGCTGAACTCTGAAAGTGATCGTCTCGGTTTGCATGTTATATCATTGCGGAGGTCTTGAAAAACCCAGAAGGAATATCCGGACATGCATTTGAAAAGCACATGTGCAAACCCTGAAAAATGGCTCTTGGAGCCTCACTTACTAAAAATAGTAAGTTGTCTGATTTTGATCAAATTTTGTGTGTAAGTAGCTTGATGTATTCTGAACGTGATGAAGCTGACAGAATTCCAGAATCCTGATGAAGTGATCCCAGATTGAGTACTTACTATAAATAGTAAGTTGTCAGAATTCGATAAAAATTCAGTGGGACTTTGCTGGAAGCCTTGTGATTGCTGTACTAAGCTCAGATTTCAATTTGATAACCTGGTTTAACCTTAAAAAGCCTGAGGGATAGAAAACCCTAATTTCATAGACTTGAGCAATATTTCAACCTGGGTCAAATGGTGGGACATCCCCGGAAGGACAAAAGACCAGAGAGAGAGCGAACCAAAGCCAAAAGACCAGAATGGAGCAAAACTTAGGGGGTCCCCATCTTGGATGGGGTGATGTGTGAAAAAGGTCACAACAGGTAGCATACAAATGGGATGACAAATGTGATCAAGCACTCAATAAAATCAAGGAATACCTACTCACACCGTCAGTTCTAATGCCACCAATTCCAGGCAAACCATTGATCCTATACATTTCAGCAACAACGACACCTCTCAGTGCTCTCTTAGCTCAGCATGATGAAAACGGAAGAGAAAGAGCAATATACTACATCAGTAGGACCATGGTAGGACATGAGCTAAATTACACACCTATTGAGAAAACTTGTTTGAGAGTCGTATTTGCAGCTCAAAAGTTCAGACACTACATGTTGGCTCATCAGATCAAGCTAATCATACAGATAGATCCGCTCAAGTACCTACTCTCCAAAGCCACTCTCACAGGACGAACAGCCAAGTGGGTTATGATCCTAATAGAGCATGAAATTGAATATGTAGAGCTCAAGGTCATCAATAGGCAAGTAATTATGGATCAACTAGCAGAAGCACCGATGTATGCCGATAACCATAGGTATCAGAGTTCCCCGACGAATCCATCTTCAACATAAACATAGCAAACCACTGGAAAATGTACATTGATGGATCTCACACATAGCATGGGTCAGGTGTTGGAATCTTCTTCATAATTCCACAAGGTGATTGTATACCCAAATCTTACAAATTGTCCTTTGCGTGCACAAACAACATCGTTGATTATGAGGCTCTCGTTATAGGATTAAGAAGTGTTGCAATGGTGGTTGATCACCAGAATGTATCAAGTATTGTATTCTGAGGTTGTATCCTTTTTCTGTAAGTGTTATGTTGCAGGGAGTTTGATCTTCCTTTGGGTTTCCGACCATAAAACTTGTTGTAAATGTTGTTTCATTGTGTGAGCCTAAATTTGGAGAGTAGCTACAAGCAGCTTTCTCACCGTGCTTTTTCCCTTATAGGGTTTTCTACGTAAATCCAGTCTTGTGGTTGTATGCTTGAGCTTTGAATGTTTATCTATTTAAAGCAACAATAAGTTTTGATTGATAAAGTGAAAATTGATTAATTGAGGGACATACTTATTCACCCCCCTATTAGTATTTGTGTGTTCTAATAATTGGTGTCAGAGTTGAGTTCCATGGTGCAACCTAATAGCTGAAGGTTGATCTTGGTGTAGAACACATGGTTCAGAAGGAGTCCTCTTTTAAGACACCACTGTTTGATGTAAGTAACTATGGCTTTTGGAGTGTGAGGATGGAAGCCTACCTTACTTCATTAGGGTATGATGTTTGGAGAGCTACAAAGGATGATTATACTGAACCTGCTCATCCTATTATAGATGCTAATACAAATAAGTCTCATGAAAATAATGATAAAGCAAAGAATCCCATCTTGAGTGGTCTAACAAATTTTAAATTTCTGAAAGTGGTGCAATGCAAGACAGCCAAGGAAATATGGAATAAGCTCAAATATATGTATGAAGGGAATGACAGTGTGAACCAAGCAAAGTGATAATCTTATAGGACATTGTTTGAGAACCTAAAGATGAAAGAAGAGAAAATATTTAGCTATTTGCTCTTAGTAGATGAAGCAGTCAATGGGATCAGAGGACTTGGTGAAGATATAATTGATTCAGCGGTTGTGAAATTTTTTTTGAGAACTCTCCCCCACTGGTTTGATTTAAAGGTTTTTGTAATTGAAGAAGCCAAAGATCAGACAAATCTTATCATGGAAGAGTTGTTTGGATCTCTCACCACCTATGAGATGAGAAAAGAAATCCAATGTACACACGAGAGAAGTTGCGTTCAAAGCTGTGAAGAAACAAAGGTCATCTGGTTCACACAGTGAATCTGAGGAAGAAGAAACAAACTTTGTGAGAAAACTGAAGAAAGGATCAGGAAAGTATAAATGTAAACTACCTTTCAAATGTTTAAATTATGGAAGAGTTGGTCATTATCCATCTAAAGGTCCTTTTGGAGAAAAGGAAAATAGCAGCAAGGGATTCAAGAGGATCAACTTCAAGAGGAACCTTCTCTCCAAAGAAGAATATTACTCCTCAGATGAAGGAGATCAATGCTCATCAGATGATGATGGAGGAGAATCCCTATTCATGGCCACTATGATCACTTAAATTTAAATATAGAATATGAATGAAGAAGAAGGTGAAGTTGATTTTGAAGGTGGACTTATCTCTGCTCTTAAAGACCAGAATGTTTAAGGAAAGATAACAAAAGACAAAAGGCTTTGATTGAATCCAAGGTAAAAGAATGCACAAAGCTTGATAAAGAAATCCTTTTACTCAAGAAGGCGTTGGAGAAAGCAATGTTTGGAAATCCCGAAACTGATATAAGACCTAAAGGAAGATCTCACCATGGAAGAAGTGTCTCCAAAAATAGGTTCAATCATGCATTTTTTTGTTATTGTTTCAACTGCAATAAGTATTGTTATAAGGCTATAGAGTGCAAATCTGAAATGAAAAGAAGAAATTTTGTAAGTACAAATTCTCTTGCTTCTCTAGTGGATATCAATGTGACATGTCAAATCAGAGACAATGTTGAACATATAGCAAAATATTGTATAAATGATTTAGAAAAATCAGAAGTTCAAAAGGCAGATATTGCTGAGCAAGTCAAGGAAAGAAACAATAAGGTTAAAAATTAAATGGTTGTTCAAACAAAATTTTATGCTCAAGGACAAACAAATCTCTAGGTAATAGACAGTGGTTGTTCAAGTTGCATGACTGTTGATTAAAGCAAATTCATCAATTTGGTTAAGTGGAATGGCAGATCAGTCAAGTTTGGAGATAACTCATCATCAAAGATCTGTGGAAAAGTCACCATAAGTATTGCTGAAAAATCCAAGACAGAAGATGTTCCCTATGTTGAGGGTCTCGCGCATAATCTTCTCATTATAAGCTAGATGTGCAGCAACGGATACAATCTTATATTTCATAATCAGGGGTGTGAAATTAGAAGAGAAAATTCTAGAAAATTCGTGTTGGAAGGAGCTAAGACAGAAAACAACTTGTACAACCTAGAGGGTGTTATTGGGAGAAGTTATCTTCTAGGATAGACAAATGAGTGTTGGTTGTGGCATAAGAGGATGGGACACATCAAATTTGATAACATTGTAAAGATTAGCTCCATGTAAATAGTAAGGGATATGCAAAAGATTGTCAAACTTGCAAGCACCATGTATAAAGAATGTCAAATTGGGAAGTAGACAGAGATAAGATTCAAAACCAAGGATTATTCTTCCACAAGACCATTAGAACTAATTCATACCGATTTGTGCAGACCTACTAGAACAAAGAGTCTTCAAGGAGAAATGTATTTTATGTTACTCGTTGATGATTTCTCTAGGATGGCATGGGTTACATTCTTAAAAGAAAAATTAGAAGTTTTCAGTAGTTTTAATATTTTCAAGTCAATGGTTGAGAATGAAATGAATGCTAGAATCAAATGTCTAAGGTCTGATAGAGGTGGTGAATTCACATCAAATGAATTTAAGGAATTCTATGAGGAACATGGGATAAAGAGACATATATTTGTTGCTAGAACTCTTCAGTAAAATGGAGTAGTGGAAAGAAAGAATAGAACAATTCAAGAGATGGCAAGGATAGTGTTTAATGAAGCCAAGCTGCATTATGTATACTAGAAAGAAGCAATCCATATTGATGTTTATATTCTTAACAGAGGTCAACTAAGAGTGGACAACACTAAGAATCCTTATGAGTTGTGGTATGGAAGACCAACAACTATCAAATACTTCAAAAATTTTAGAAGTAAATGTTATATCAAGAGAGATGAGTAAGGTTTGGGAAAGTTTGACTCAAGATCTGATGAGGGGATCTTTCTTGGATACTCAACTAGGCGCAAAGCCTACAAGTGTTATAATAAAAGGCTGAGGAAGATAGTTGAGAGTGTAAATGTTAGAGTTGATGAAGAGCCACCTCAAATCACACATGAGCAAGATTGGTCAGATGAACTTGCCTGCTCAGAGGAAGAAGAAAAAAATATAGAAAAAGGAAGAAACACAACAGAAAGTCCCCACGACTCCTCCCAAGTATGCTCAAAAGAATCATTCAGAAGATCAAATAATTGGAGACAAGAATGAAGGAGTACATACCAAATGAAGATTTGTAAGGACAAATGAATAGGTAAATTTCTCCTTACTATCAAGAATAGAACCTAAGAATTTTGTTGATGCTAGCAAGGATGAAGGATGGATTCAAGCAATGGAAGAACTAAATCCGATAGAGAAAAATCAAACATGGAAATTAGTGCCAAGGCTTGTAGATAAGAATGTGATACGAATAAAGTGGGTGTTCAGAAATAAATTGAAGGAAGATGGAGAAGTTGTGAGAAATAAAGCAAGGTTAGTGCGCAAATGATATTCACAAATGGAAGGAATTAAATTTGAGGAAACATTTGCTCCGGTGACAAGAATGGAGGTTATCAAAATGTTGCTTGCATTTAAAGTTCAAAAAAACTTCAAAATATATCAAATGGATGTGAAGTCTTCCTTCTTGAATGGTGACTTAGAGGAAGAAGTCTACATAGAACAACTTGATGGTTTTCAGCTATCAAAATATGTAAACATGGTATGCAAGGTTGGACAAGTAATTATTCTAGTAGGGCTTCGAAAAGGGTACCCTAAATAGGAATCTGCATATTAAAATTGACGATGGAAGAATTCTAATAGTTGTTGTATATGTTGATGATATAATCTTTGGTGGGAGTGATGAAATGTGTAAAAAGTTTGTTGAAGAGATGCAAAATGCATTTAAAATGTCTATGATAGGTGAATTATCATTCTTTATTTGACTCCAAATTGCACAATTAGAAGATGTTATTTTTATCTCTCAGGAAAAGTATGTCAAGTAGATGCTAAATAAGTTTGGTATGGAAGATTGCAAACCAGTGAGTATCCTATTGTAATAGGTTGCCATTTGAGTTGAGATGATGAATCACCTAAGGATGATCAGACTCTATATAGGTCTATGATTGGAGGCCTATTGTACTTGAGAACATTAAGGCCAAATATAATGCAAGCTATTTGTTTGGTTGCAAAGTTTCAAGCTGATCCAAAACAAACACTATATATTGTCTTATCAAAAAGGTAATGAATTTTCTCCAAGTGCATATACTGATGTTGATTGTGTTGAGAACTTGTTGATTTGGCATTGTTGTTATTGATGTCAAAACTTGGGATTTGGAAGGTTGTGATCCAAATGATATACATAAATGATTTATCCTATTGTATGCTATGATGTTGCGTAGCGTGGATGTTATCTTTGATCGAGATATGGCAGTACTTCTTTTTAGGACATCTGTGGAAGACAGTTAATGCAGAATATAATAAAGACTAACCTTTTTGTCTTTAGTTGTTGTGCCTAAAGCTTATTTCGGGTATCCTTGCTATCCAGACATTCATGTAGCATGTTACAAGTTTTGGTATGTCTAATTGCATTCCTTTGGTTGGTACTAAAATTGATGATGATCAAGATTTGGTCTTGGTTGTGGCATTCCTATTGGCTCCAGAATATATCTCATGTAATTCAAAGTTCGCTATCTTTTGGTAATTATGCTATGTGATGAACTTCTCTTATGTATGACCTATTTATGGGTCCCTTGGTAACCTGGTAAGAAGATCTTTATGTGCGACCTATCCTTTTGGTCCGCTGCTAGCGTGCCAAGCCTTATTGAATATTTCAAGGTTGTTCTTCAAGACGACATGTTTTTCTAGGCCGACTCATTTTGTTCTTTGGGTATATATATATATATGTAGAACATCTTTTTTGTACCAAACAAGAAATGTAGTGTGTGCGAACAGAGAAAAGGGTGTGAAGGATTATGCGACAAGAAAAAAAGAAAGAAGCGGAAGGTAAGTGTCAGGAAGAAGTACTCAGTAGTGCACAGGTTGTGCAAGGAAGGTGGGAAGAAGATTCTTGACCGAATCTTCTGCAGACAGATATTGTGCTCTAAACCAAAACTGACTTCATGCATATGTAGATGCAACTTCATCAGTTCATGTTTTGTCAATAAGACTATTTTTGTAGTCAGATGTTTTTGTTATAGCCGGGCAATGAGCCCACTGACAGTGAGTCTTACCTACAGTGAGAATTTTGGTAGTGAGCCTTTGTAAAAATAACCTTAACCGGTGTCACCTTAACCGTGTTTTATAATTGAGAATTAGCATTCTCCGTTGTTTTTCCCATCTTGGGTTTCCACGTAAATTCTGGTGCTTATTGTGCATGGTGTTATTAAGTGCTTTCATATTCATTACTATCTGATTGATTTAAGATTGCTCTGGATTAATTAAAGTCAAGAAAATTGTTTTATGATAACTGATTCACCCCCCCTCTCAATTATTTGGACTGTTCAACAATTGGTATCAAAGCCTGGTCTCTTACAGATAGAGCTTAACCGTTTGAGGGAGATCTTGGCAGTTTGAACAGATGGCAGGAGACTATTACTTTGATGAAGAACTGAAGACAATGTTAGATGATATAAAAAGTACAAAATCTGAAAATGAGGAATTGAAAGAAAACATCAAGGAGGCAAATGCTTGTATCTCAAAGCTAAGGGATCAAATCCATAAATTCAAAGGAAGACAAAGAGAGGTCAGTGAGGAATTAAAGGAGTCAAAGGAAAATGTCGTGAATCTAAAGCTTCGGTTAGATGAATGCAAGAAGACTGAAGAAAATCTCAAAGATACCATCAAACAGAAAATAGAAGAATGGAAGAAGACTGAACAAAATCTCAAAGATACCATCAAACAAAAATTAGAAGAAAATGAGAAGTTAGATCAACAGTTAAGAAGGCTGAAATCAAAAGCAAAAATATGTGAAAGTAGCATAATTTTGGATCAACTCTTGTCCCTGCAGAAATGTCACAAGGATAAGGCAAGACTTGGCTTCTCAGGGGAAAGCTCAAAGCTGAACACTAAGGGTAAAGACAAAGTAGATGAAGCTGAAGCGAGATCTATTGTAATAAACAAGGTCTGGAACTCCAAAACATCGACAAAAAGACCTTCGATCAATCAACCAAATGGTCAAAGGTACTTGTCGTTTAATGGTCATTATTTTCTATGCAAAAAATTTGGACATAAGGTTGTAGAGTGTAGAAGCAAGAAGGAACCGAGTACTCAATGCTTTAACTGTCACAAGTTTGGTCACAAAGCAATTCATTGTAGAAGTCAATTATCTAATTTGACTAGAAGGAATGGAATAAATAATCTCTTTTATGGTTTTTGCTACTTATGCCATGGTTATGGTCACAAAGCTAATCAGTGCAGATCTAGGGTTTACTCAGTTAAGTTGGGAAAAATATGTTATAAGTGCAGTCAATTCGAACATTATGCTAACACATGCAGATATGTTGCTCCTGAAAAGTTTGAAAATAAAAAGAAGGTTGCAGAATCAAATGAATCTAAGAAGAAGACCGTCATGGTTTGGAAGAAAAAGGAAACAAGTGTGGGGAGCTCTTTCGCGGCACCGGATCTCGGTACAAGCTCTTCCAGAATCTAAGCCAACTGTCTTGGCTTAGGAGGAGTTTTGCAATGCATATCCTGTCAGTTCCCCCTCTTCGAAGTAATATTGATGTTTTTTTTTTGGCATGACTAAGTTTGATCTGATTGGCGACGTATGATGAAGCTTAATCCGGCTGATTGAAAAGTGAAGTAAAATTGTTGGCATCATTGATGAACGTTTTGGCAACGAAATCATCATGAGCAATCAAGAATAAAAGATGGAGTTTTCAAATCATTTCTCATAGTTTACAAAGAAGAAGAAGAGGTTTTTCTAAGTAATCAAAGGATTGAAGAAGCTAAACGCAACGATGGAATTCGTGTTGGTTGACAATGAATCTAGTAGCAGTATTCCGTTGAGGCTGAAGGGTGCAGAGTTGGACGAATTTGATCATTGGAAGATGAAGGAAATGGAACTAGGTTCAAGACTAATGAATTGTAGAATGTAAAAGCCCTCGGTATGGATTTATGGGAAGATTCCCTTGGTTTGCCGACAAGGAGTCTATCTTGTTCCTGTTGAGTCGATTCAAGGATGACAACATCATTTTGGACAAACCCTATCTGATCAATAAGGAAGACATTGAAGCTATTAATGGATTATACAGAGTTGGTGACCTCGCTGGGAAGAAAACGGTGAAATACAGAGACATGGAGGAACTTACTGGTATCGACAAAGACCCTCGAGGTCTACTGATAAATACCATTTCCGATCATATAGTAAGGTATGTTTCTTATGATATCTTATACAAAATCTAATTTTGAAATTGTGAAGGTTTTAAATCTGCTATTGATGTGTATCTTAAACATTAAGATGGTGAAGAAAAATCAACAGTTTGACCTGTGTAGCCTGATAATGGAAAACCTAATTGAGAATGTCAAAATGTCTTTGGTTGAGAGTCATCCCTTCCAGTTTGGGTCTCTGCTCATGTGTTTAGTATTCTACTTTCTAAATTTGTTACCATCAAAGGAGAATGTTAAGTGGAAGTTCGACATCCCTATCGGAAAGTAAGTTTTCAAATATTTGGAATATTTGCAAGATAAAGCAAATGCATGAAAAATTTATTTTAAATCCTTGCAGATGGATCTATGCTCCAGTGTGATAGTGTTTAGTGCTTTTCCTATCAGTCAATTTAAGGAGGGTTCCTCCTCCGATAAGAAGGAGCTAGAGGTTGTCATTGGTGGTTCCCCTTTAGAACCTAAAAGGAGGAAAATTAACACAAAATATGTTATCACTATCTCAAAAGAAAAGGAGAAGGAAGAAGAGTCTCTGCTTGATACAGATGAACTTCGATCCGTGTTGGATGAGAGTGATATGAAAAATATTGGTGAAATGTGGAATGCCTGCTCTTCAGTCAGTAGGCCTAGAATAGAAGATGCCTTGGTTGATTATATGCTCAAAAAGGGTATTACTATTTCTGTTGTTTTTGACTCGTTAGCGGATGATCTGGTAGAAGTTGTTGAAGAAAGGTTGTTGCAGGAAGGATCTGAAGGACATGAAATAAAAGCTATGATTGAAAGAAGGTGTGTCACATCCAAACAAAAGTTATCCAGACACATTGGTGAGACAAGAGAATGCATTAAGGAGATATCTTACATCTACAAATACTGTCTCCGGTGGCCTGTTGTTGTTGATAATTTTAGAAGCAAAATTGAAGCTATTGAATCTGAATTGAACGATATTGGGAAGTGTTTTGACTTCTTCAAAGATAAAGATGGAAAACAAAGCATAAGAGTTGGTGAGATGCAAGCTGAGTTATTGTTGAGGTCCATTTGGATCATCTCTTTGGGATACTTTCTGATGCAAAGGATTGTGAACAACAATGTTTGTCTCTAGATTGGTCCATCTTCATTTGCGTTGTTGGTTCTGTAGGGTCTTGTGTGTGTGCCAGGATGGTTTCTGCAGTGCAATCCTAGAAGAGGATTCTTCCAATTGTGAAAGAAAGTAATGCAAAGGTAAAGTGGAGGGCCTCAAGTTAACTCAAACAAACCAAACTTTCAAACTTAGAACCCTAGTTTGGTGGGTTTCTTCTCACAATTTCTCTATTCTCCTAGTAGTGCTCCGAACAGCAAATTTTCTTCATATCTTTTAGAGAAGGCTTCAAACCCAGAAACTAAACATCATTTCAGATGCCCTTTTTTCCCTTTGGAAACATATCAGAAATTTAGTTAAGGTTGTTTTGAAACATCATCGTCAAAATTGGACTGCTAAGGTGCTCTTTAGGCCTAATTAGGCTTGTTCACATAGGGGTTTATTGATTCTACATAATCTAGGCCTCAATTCTCTTCACCAATACCCTAGACACGCCTTATGGGGTCTGCCTATGCTCACCAAACCGATTTTCACACTTTCCCAATGCTTCTTTATCAAACCCTAACTCTTAGCCACCTTCATATGCCTAAAACCATGAGTTTTCTATCTAGGGCATCAACCAATGGGTCTCAAACATTAACCCCCACACCTTGAAACCTTCAATAACATCAAATCCTACCTAATTAAACCCATTCCACCAATTATCAGACATTTTCACTGGTGGAATGGGTCACAAAATCATTTTTCTCTCAAACCCTCAAAACCAGGGTTTCGAGGAAGTTTTTAGTAATCGGTTCTAAAACCATCCAAACTTAAAGAAATTAGACAAAATCAATTGGAAATGAAAGAAAATTACCCCAGCATTGATTCCAATTGAACTTAGATCAGTAGCAACCTGTACGGGGCCGTACAGACCTCTATAGCAATAAAATACAATAAAAAATGCAGGAAAAGTATAGTGTTTGTTATTGAATTCAAAATTACAGACTCCAACCTCCTTCCCAATGTAACAAATTATTTTTTAAACACACCCAATCCTCCCCAACCGAAAACAACTGGCTTCTTACATTATTTTCACCTTTTGACCCTTCATATTCCCATTTTTGTATTTTTGCAACATGACAACATTTCTAAGAATTGACATTTTTTACAAAATGTAACAATTTGACCCTACCAACCTCCTAGCAACCTAACAAGGAATCAATAAACATGTGACATGGTCAAAATTACCTTATTACAAAGGAAAACATAAATCAAAACCAAAAATGACAAAACTGCCTCATAGAGGCACGAAACCAACTAGGTGCTCCTACACCATACTCCCGGACAAAAATTTGACTCGAGTCCCTTGTGGACCGTGCTACAACACAAAATCATGCTTGTCCATGCCATTCTCCCCCCTCCAAGTGATTTCTCCATCTGGTAAGCCCTTCCAATGAATCAAGTACTAGAAATTAGCATTATCCATTGCATTATTGAACTCTTTGCCACTTAAGTTATGCTCCAACTGCGGAGGGTTGCTTGATGGATGATCCCTAACCTGTTTGTCACTTGCACTTGCCTCTTTACTTGTTACCAAACCTCTTCCATGCTTGTAATGAATCTCCTTGTGCTTCACTTTTGATGTATGCTTGATCTTACTCTTTTTCCCTTCTAGGTTAGCTTTGAGCTCTTCACCTCTGTTTTCCACCTTTTCCATCTGATATTCTCCCTCTTGAACTGCTGCTTTCCCAAATTTACCAACCTCTAATATGAAATTATTTGAATGAACACTATCCTCTTTCAAAATTATTGAGTGAATCACCTTTTCTATCTTCACATCAACATACCTCTCAAGTCCTTCCCGAATCCCAAAGATCAATTCATCCTTGACCTTCAACAAGTAAGATTTTGACACCAACTCAATATAATTTTCTTCCAAAAGCAAATTCTTCATGTTTGTTGTCTTCACATCTCCAAGTCTAGGAGCAACTACAAACTCCAAGTGTTTCTCTCCCTCTACCTTTATGAACTCTTTTCTACCAACCATCATCACATTAGCTTGCTTAGCTTATCCTTTATCATCTTCTTTCAAGGGTGTCAAAGTAGAAGAGATTCCATCCTTTTCTATCTCATATGCATTCCTTCTACCATCATACAAAGCATGCCTATCAAATTGCCAAGGTCTCCCTAGCAGCAAATGGCACACATCCATAGGTAACACATCACATAGAATCTTATCTTTGTACCCTTCTATATTGAACTCCACCCAAGCTTGCTCATTAACCAAAATATATTGACCCTCATTCAACCAAGAAACTTTATAAGGAGTATCATGTGGTATTCTAGGCAATCTTAATTTCTCAACCATCTCATTAGAAATCATGTTATATGTGGTTTTGAAGAGTGTCCTTTGTGATGACTCCTTCTCCATTGATGCATTGATGAGTGTTCTCCTTACCATTAGTGATTCTCCAACTTCAGGAGCAACATGTTGTGATGGAGAGTTTACACTCTCATTATCCTCTTCTTGTACCACTTGAGCTCTCCTTTCTCCTCCATGTGAAGTAGTAGGCTGATTTTCATTGCACTGCCATGCTTGATGTCCAAATTTGTTACATTGATAACACCTTCCTGTGAATCCACTAGAGCCACTTCCTTGACCTTCAAATCTGCCTCTAAAGTCTGATCTACCACCTCTAAATCCACCTCTCTGATCTGCAACTTGTTCATTGGCTTTGCTTTCATCTTCTTGGCTCTCATATGACTGCCTTGAAGTAGAAAATGTCCCTCTTCCTATAGAATTGTTGCCTCTGCCCCTTGTATGTTTGTCTTGCCTTCTCTTTAACTTTTTTTTTGCCCTTATTGCCATCTGATAACATTCCTCAACTGTTCTTGGATTTGCCAAGGTTAACTCATCTTGGATGTTGCATCTCAACCCACTAAGGTATCTAGCTACCTTCTCCACATCATCCTCCATGTGACCTACTCTTACGCTCAGTTTATAAAACTCATCAGTATATGCTTTGACATCCATCTCTCTTTGCTTCAAACCTTAAACTTTTTATACATTTGAAGTGCATAATCACTCGGTAGAAACTTACCCTTAAGCTTTGTCACTATTCTGTCCCAAGAGACAATCTTTGACTTGTCTTTCTTCCTCCTTTCAGTTTTCTCATAATCCCACCATAATAGAGCATGCCCCTTCAACTTTGTTTTTGCAATCTTTACCTTTTTCTCCTTAGGTACATCTTCACACTCAAAATAATTGTTAAGTGCTGCAATCCAATCTAAAAACTCTTCATCATTCAAATTACATCCATACATAGGTAAACCAATCTTTACCTTGTGTTTATCTCCCATGACTGCTCTCAATAGATTAGCCATCCTCTGCTCATTAGGATCCAATTGTTCTTCCTCTTCCTCTTCCTATTCTTCATTCTCCTATGTATCTTCTTTTTCAGAGTCACTCTTAACACTCACAAACTTACCTCTTCTTTGACATGTTTCGACAGCCTCAAGCCTTGCTACCATCCTATCCTGCAGTTCCTTCAACCTTCTAATCTCTCTTGTAGTTTTCTCTTCCATCTCATTCACCTTCCTAGCTATAGTTTTACCTTTTGGGGGCATCTTATTCACTTTTCCACTTCACTCTTTCTCTTTTACAGACCTACCTATGCTCTGATACCAATTTGATGCAGAGGTAAGGTGGGGGACCTCAAATTAACTTAAACAAACCAAACTCTTAAACTTAGAACCCTAGTTTTGTGGGTTTCTTCTCACAATTTCTCTATTCTCCTAGTAGTGCTCCAAACAGTGAATTTTCTTCATATCTTTTAGAGAAGGCTTCAAACCCAGAAAATAAACATCATTTCAAATACCCTTTTTTCCCTTTGGAAATTACCTTTGGAAACAAATCAAAAATTTAGTTAGGGTTATTTTGAAATATCATCCTCAAAATTGGACTGCTACGTTGCTCTTTAGGCCTAATTAGGCTTGTTCACATAGGGGTTTATTGATTCTACATACTCCAGGCCTCAATTCCCTTCACCAACACCCTAGGCATGCCTTATAAGGTCTACCTATGCTCACCAAACTGATTTCCACACTCTCCCAATTCTTCTTTATCAAACCCTAACT
This sequence comes from Sequoiadendron giganteum, assembly GCA_007115665.2. Classification (NCBI taxonomy): domain Eukaryota; kingdom Viridiplantae; phylum Streptophyta; class Pinopsida; order Cupressales; family Cupressaceae; genus Sequoiadendron; species Sequoiadendron giganteum. The sequence goes on from CM021100.1 coordinate 110,483,235, forward strand.
CTTAGCCACCTTCATATGCCTAAAACCATGAGTTTTCTATCTAAGGCATCAACCAATGGGTCTCAAACTTTAACCCCTACACTTGCAGACTTCAAGAATATTAAATCCTACACAATTACACCCATTCCATCAATTATCAAACATTTTCACCGGTCGAATGGATCACAAATTCATTTTTCTTCTCTCAAACCCTCAAAACCAGAGTTTCCAAGCAGTCTTTAGTAATTTGGTTCCAAGACCCTCCAAACTCAATGCAATTAGACAAAATCAATTGGAAATGAAATAAGATTCACCCCAACATCGACTCCAATTCAACTTAGATCAGTAGCAACTTGTACAGGGTCATACTGACCTCTGTAGCAGCAAAATACAATAAAAAATGCAGGAAAAGTATAGTGTTTGTTATTCAAATTCAAAATTACAAACTCCAACCTCCTTCCCAATGTACACAAATACCTTTTTAAACACACCCAAGCCTCCCCAACCGAAAAAAACTGACTTATTATGTTATTTTCACCTTTTGACCCTTCATATTCCCATTCTTGTATTTTACAACATAACATTTGCAAGAATTGACAACTTTTGCAAAATTTAACAATTTAACCCCACCAACCTCCTAGCAACCTAACAAGGACTCAATACACATGTGACATGGTCAAAATGACCTTATTACAAAGGCAAACACAAAACAAAACCAAAAAAGACAAAATTGCCTCATAGAGGCATGAAACTAGCTAGGTGCTCCTGCACGAGAAAGGTACAAGAAAATCTTTCATGTGTAAAGTGTTATTTTTACTTGATTTTCTTAATGTTTTTATTTGGCCCTTTTCCTTTGATACCAAAAAGGGGAGAAAATGAAGAGAAAAAAAAAAAAGAAAAGAGGATTTGAATTTCTTGACAAAGGGGGAGCACTTGGAGTCTTTTTCTGTGTTTTTGAGTTTTTGTTATTTTTCCATCAATGCCAAAGGAGGAGATTGTTGAGAAGTTGTTGATTTGGCATTGTTGTCATTGATGTCAAAAACTGGGATCCGAAAGGTTGTGCTCCAGATGATATACATAAATGATCTACCCTATTGTATGCTATGATGCTGTGTAGTGTGGATGTTATCCTTAATATGAATATGGCAGTACTTCTTTTTGGAACATCTGTGAAAGATAGTTAATGCAAAATAATGAAGACTAATATTTTGTCATTGGCTGTTATGCCTAAAGCTTATTTTGGGTATCCTTGTTATCCAGACATTCATGTAGCATGTTACAAGTTTTGGTATGTCTAATTGCATTCCTCCGGTTGGTACTGAAATTGATGATGATCAAGATTTGGTCTTAGTTGTGACATTCCTATCAGCTCCGAAATATATCTCATGTAATTTAAAGTTCGCTATCTTTTGGTAATTATGCTATGTGATGAACTTATCTTATGTATGACCTATTTATGGGTCTCGTGGTAACGTGGTAAGAAGATCTTTATGTGCGACCTATCCTTTGGGTCTGGTGCTAGCATGCCAAGCCTTATTGAATATTTCAAGGTTGTTCTTCAAGCCGACATGTTTTGCTAGGCCGACTCATTTTATTCTCTGGGTATATATAGAACATCTTTTTTGTACCAAACAAGAAATGTGGTGTGTGCGAATACAGAAAAGGGTGTGAAGGATTATGCGACAAGAAACAAAGAAAGAAGCGGAAGGTAAGTGTCAGGAAGAAGTAATCAGTAGTGTAGAGGTTGTGCAAGGAAGGTGGGTAGAAGATTCTTGACAAGATCTGTTGTAGACAGATATTGTGCTCTAAAACAGAACCGACTTCATGCATATTTAGATGCAGCTTCATCAGTTCATGTTTTGTCAGTAAGACTATTTTTGTAGTTTTATGTTTTTGTAATAGCCGAGCAGTGAGCCCACCGATAGTGAGCCTTACCTGTAGTGAGCATTTTGGTAGTGAGCCCTTGTAAAAATCACCTTAATCAGTGTTTTATAATTGAGAATTAGCATTATTCGTGGTTTTTCCCATCTTGGGTTTCTACGTAAATTCTAGTGTTTATTGTCCATGGTGTTGTTAAGTGATTTCATTTTCATTATTATCTAATTGATTTAAGATTGCTCCGGATTAATTAAAGTCAAGAAAATTGTTTTATGATTACTGATTCACCCCCCTCTCAGTTATCTGGACTATTCAACAGATTGGGCTAGTAGTATTGATGATAGAAGAAGCACCAGTGTTGGAGCTTTCTTTTTAGGAGATGGATTGGTCTCTTTGTTTGGTAAGAAGGAAGAATCGATGTCCTTCTCAGCAATAGAAGAAAAGTATATTACTACATCATCTTGTTGCACCCAACTATTGTGGATGAAGTAAACATTGAAGGATATAAGGGTGGTGTATGATGAGCCCATTCCTATTTTATGTGATAATACAAGTGCCATCAATATTTCAAACAATCCAGTGATGCATTCTATAACCAAGAATAAATCTATCAGGTATCACTTTTTAAAAGAGAAGGTTGTGGATCAAGAAGTAAGATTGGAGTATGTGCCCACAAGGTAACAAGTTGCAAACATCTTTATAAAGGCACTTTCAAAGGATTCATTCAAGTACCTCAGACAAAAGTTAAGGTTGTTGCCCCTCCTTCCAACTAGATGCATAGTTGGTGCATTTGTCCAAGGGGAGAAATTCAGCACACATCAAGTAGAAGGATGTTATGGTTTGTGCATCTATCTCAGGGGGAGCAGGTAGAAGGATGTTATAGTTTGTACAAACAAGGAGAGCTTGTATGTTGCTGCAAGCACTGTTGAAGACCACTTGCCCTTTTCCCTTGATATCAAAGGGGGAGAAAATTACATATCAAGTCAGTGTTGCCATCAATGCCAAAGAGGTAGATTTTTGCAAGGTTATTGCAGGTGTTGTCATTGATGTCAACATAATAGAATTATTATTATTGATGTCAACAGTATAGTAGTATGTAGACGGTTGCATATGTTACAATAAGTATGTTGATAAAAAGTGTTGAGTATGATGATGGATATAATGAGCTTGTTGTACACATTTATTCTATATCTCACATTGCTCATGAATATGTGAATGATATTCTGAATGTTTTATTCACTGTACTTTGATGTAAAACGTTGCATAGGATTTTTTTGCAATCATTGACTCAAGAAGTTATATTGAAGATGCTCCAGAGAACGCTCCTCATTCTTTTGTATTTGAAGATGTGGTCTGCAGTGTGGAAGTTATTCAGATACAAGTGTGAAGTATGTGTGTTCTAGTTTTCAGAACATCAAAGTTACTGCAAATGTTTCTAGAGCTAGCAGTGTGAAGACTATTGTGTTGTAGTCAAGACGGTTCAAATAAATGCTCCACATTTCTCCTTTATTAACATTGTGCTATTATGGTTTGGAGGATGAGCTTAGATTGCCTATATGTCCTCTCATTTCAATTTTCAGGTGTTGAGGTGTACCGCAAATATAGTTTTCAATGTTCTACCTCAAGATTGTGTTTTCAAGCTTTGCAAGATATGTTGTGTTTAGTGTTTGTTTTCTTGCGCCAACATATTGTTGCATGAAGTTGTAAAAGGAGGGAATGGAAAAGTTTTTGAATATCATTTAATTTTTTAATGAGATCCACATGATGCTATTTTGTTTCTCTGGTACCGCTTGTGGTCTAAAGTTAATATTTGGAGAGTTAAATGTTTGTTGGGCTGGCCTAGTATATTGAGTTGCTTGCCTGAAGATTTTTTTACATGCATCAGCATGGGAATGTGTGCTAATGTTAAATAGGTCTTTCTTATCTTTTGGCTTGGATCGCATTTGATTTCCTTTTCCCACGGATGTTTTGGAGCCGACTTTTATATGACCATTACATGTTTCATGTCATACGTTTCATTTTGGTTGACAAGGAGAAACGTTTTGAAGCTTGTGGAGGGTATAAATGGAAGATCAAGTGTGTGATTGAAGTGTGAGTTGTGTTTTCAAGGTGTTCAAAGTGAAATGTGATGAAAGAAATGAGTTGAAGGTAAAAGAATGGGTGAAAATATGTGAGGAGAATGAGTGAGTGTTGAAGGTAGTGAGATGAAGGCAAAAGTGATTGAGTGAGTGTTGAAGGCAGTGAGCCAAAGGCAGAAGTGAATTGGTGAGTGTTGAAGGCAGTGAGCCGGAAATAAAAGTGAATGAGTAAGTGTTGAAGTTAGTGAGCTGAAGGAAAAAGTGTATGTGAGGAAGTGTGTTGAAGGCAGTCAGCCGAAAGCAACAAAGGTTGTTGAGAAGAAGTGTTGGGATGGTGGTTGATCTCCTGAATTCATCAGGTATTGTATACTGAGGTTGTAGCCTCTTTCTATAAGTGTTGTGTTGTAGGGAGTTGTAGCTTCCTTTGGGTTACCACAAATAAATTTTTTTATAAATGTTATCTCATTTTGTGAGGCTAGATTTAGACAGTAGCTCCAAGCAGCTTTCTCACCGTGGTTTTTCCATTGTAGGGTTTTCCACGTAAATTTTGTCTCGTGGTTGTATGCTTGAGATTTGAATGTTTATTTGCTTAAGGTAGTAATAAGTTTTGATTAACAAAGTTAAATTGGATTAATTGAGGTATATACTAGTTCACCCCCCTCTCAGTATATCTATGTGTTCCAACATACTCCTTGCATGACACTTGCTATAGTCCCTTTGCAATATTGTCTGCCTTCCATTTATGATTAGCAATAATGGGATATAGATAATTTACTTTAGATCAGATCATGCTTATGGTACCCTTTGTGTGTTTATTTTTGTTTGATTGCACATGATGTGATCTCCCATGATGTGTCTTTATGTTTTGAGGTTTCTTTAAATGACCCTCCTTGTTCTTGTTTATGCCATAAACATTTGAATCTCCATTCTTTTTTATGTCGTAAACACTCCTTGTTGTCTTGTGTCCTTCGTTTATGGACGATACAAGGGAATTGATACATTTATGTCTCTTCCATCACCCAAAAGGTTTGTTTTGTCATCTCTATGTGTATTTCATCTATCGTCTTCGTAGTTCCACAAGTATCTAGGGAAATGATGTCAATTTTGAGCATAATCATATTACATATTATCAAAGGTATATATTGACCCCAAATTCATGGATCCCTTATGTGTCATTTGCCATCTTATTATGTGGCTTTGTCTTGGGGGCAACCCCTTGTCATGAGTCATCTCTATTGGGAACATCATTCGCATAGGGTTTTCCGATAAGCTCTCATGGCCTTTGTTTTTCATGTTGTATTTACCATCCTACTTGCACCTTAAAGCAATTGCTCAGAGTTCGAGTTTAGCAATTAATTGAGGTGGGGGCATGGATTCCATTATGTGCTTCACTTTGTTCATAAGTGCTGGCCTTAGTGATGCATTTTCTTGGAATTTTTATCATTTTATGTAGCACCTTATCAGATTTATTGGGACTATAATTCCTAGTGTGGTTGATATGGGAACACACCTAGTGAAAACCGGTCCTCACTAGTCTTTGTGTGTTTCTCACTTTCTTTCTTTTTTTTGAAAGCTCGCCTAGTGAATATAGGACTTCACTAGCCTGTGATGCTTTAATTTATGGTTCACCTAGAAAATATCAAACTTTGTTAGCTTGTGAGTCATGAATACCTTGGGTATGGATCCTAATAAGATTTTTGAGGAACTTTCTAGTTTGTAATTGTCATACCCACCTTTTGCATATTTTTGCATTATGTTGGCATTAAGTTTGTGTTTTTCTTATGTGTTGTGTTGTCTTTTCCTTTGTGTTATGTTATATGTGGTATCTTTGTCATGCATGCTTTGTGTTGTCATTTTACATTTCACTACATGTGTGTTCCTTTGTCCTTATGGTTTCTTGCCATAGGATCTTGAATCCTAGGGGTAGCACATCCCCTAGATTCAATGTCATCCCATCTCTTTAATATTTGGATAATTGAACACCTCTTGACATATTCATACTTTAGGATGAGTCTAAGCATAAGTTCATACTCTCACTAAAGTGGGGACTCAATATAGAATTAAAAATTGTCAACCTTGACAATTTCACACTAGGTTTTGCTCCCCCCTATGTACTTAGATATATTATGCATTAGTTGTCCATTTTTATAAACATTATTAGAAAAATAAAACATGGAAAATAAAATTATGCATTTAATATTTTCCCCCGAAACTTTTAATCCACAAAAAATGTGGATCTAGTCTAGGGTGCATTGCATCTTAGACCATCTAATTTGGCTCCAAATTCAAATATCTCTGTGTTGGTACTTTATATTTTTAATTTTTAATTTCATTTTTCAGCTATAAGTATTTGATTTTTAGGAAATTAGAAGAATTGCATATAAATACCTAGTCATTTTCAATTTTTCACAATTCTAGAAATAAAAAGAAATCTAGTGAATTCAATTGAGAAAATCAAGTCTCCTAAAAAAGCATTCAAGAGTTGTCAAGAGCAGAATTATCAAGATTATTGCAGCATTTCATCATTTAAACGTCATGTCATATGTTATGTTTGTGTTCAAGTTTACATGCATTTTTCTTATGTGTACTAACACTTGTAGGTTATCAAATAAAATAAAATAAACTAACAATTGATCCTTGAAGGTGAGGAGAGTGACTTCAATCCATAAAGGAGATCAGATCTGAGTGGTGAGTTCCAACAAGTTCTCAATTCATTACTTATTTGTCAATTAGCCTCTATCCATCCAAGGATACACTCTCTTTTATCATAATTTGTCATTGTGGAGATACAAATAGTAACACAAGGTTTGACATAGGCAAGCCCCTATATGGCACAACCCTTTGCCTCCTCTTGTGTGTGCAGGTTGCATATGTGAAGTGAGTTGAAGGAAGATTGAAGGATACTTGCTCATTCATGCACTCTAACCCTTCATTCATGCACTCTAACTCATTCATGCACTATAATATATAAATATTTTAATTACGAGAAAATTATACGTTACCTTCATTTTTAGAGATCTAATATATTCGAGTGAGATTTTGTCCTGCAAAATTTACATAACATTTCTATAAGACATTATCAATTTAATTAAATTAATATACAATATTATAAATTGATTTTATGTATTTAAATATTTTTTTCTAACAAAGAAATAGATATAACATACTACAATAGAAGTAAATGTAAAATCTAAACGATAATCAAGAAAAACAGTTAAATTTTAAATTAAATTTAAAAATTATTATAAATTACCTTTCTTGAACGTATCTTCCTAACACCCAAACTGATTTTCCTCTCAAGGCATTTGAGCTCCTCAAAATTTAGCAAATCTAAATGTTCACCATTCATATGTCTGTGTCATAAAAGTAATATTTCTTATAATCAATCTAGGTTTAAAAATTTGTTAAAATATAAAGTTAAAAACTTTAAATTATCATATAATTCAAGGTTCTTACTTGTAAATATTTTCTAAATGTGTGATCTCTTTTCGCAAGTTCTCCAGTTCCAAACGTAATGTCTATTGACACATGGAATGTTAGTCATACATAAGTAATAACTATATGACATCTTTCAAATATATTTACACGACAAAATATTTGTAGTGAAGTGCACTCATTTATATGGGTAGGAAAAATATACATGATCTGAAGAGATTACTTAAAATTTAGGTAAATAAGATTCACATTATTATTTTATATTTTGGTCCTTTTGGCTGATACATATATACAAAGTTCAAGAATCTTTACTAAATTTGAAGAAACATAATTTAGCATCTTCAACTATAAGAAATTTGTAACACCTAAAATATTTAGTATTCTTGGAAACAAATTTATATTATTTTTTTCAATTATGAGATATCAAAAGAGAGATGATAGAAGAGAGTTTATCATTTAGGATCAACACATGAAAAGGTCATAATACCAAAATCGATAAATTGTTGTATTTTATTGTTCAAGGTCTGATATTCATTGGATGAATGTCCAAGCACTTGATGATATTCACAAAATGGATGAGTTGCTTGATTATATTTGTGAAATTTCTTACATGTTGGAACAGGAAGTGTTATCAAGTGGGCTTTGAGAAGCCTCAACAAAGTATGATCTTGCTCAAATAAGAGATAAGGAGTAGGAAGCAATCCTTTTTCTTGTGAAGGAAAGTTTTGTTGTCCACAAGAGGTAGTCATAAATACATTAGACAATGGAAGATAAGACGTAGGAGAAGGGGGATGATGGAAACCTAAACCCCTTTTTGCAAGGTGTGATGTAAGATTCAGAGGATTCTTAACTCATTGGTCCATGTTTTCCTTGTAGCCAAATTTAGAAAGAATTTTTAATCAAGCCCCATTATATTTTTCCAACTTAAATGGAGGAGAAGTCTGGAGGAGGAGGATTATTGTTAAATTTTACCAACATATGGGGGATGAAAGCTAAAGAGCACCAAATACCATCATCGGATGATGATGTTTTTAGATTTGTCGATTTAAAGGAGTGGGCTTAGGAGATTTGACTTTTTTAAAAGAATATGCAAATAAAACAAAAGATTCCTTAGGTTTAGATGCTGAGATTTTGTACTCCTCCACAAAGGAGGCTATAAAATATAATGAACCCCAATCATCACTAAAATATGTATCTAAAATGAAGCATCATATGGACAATTATTGCTTTTAGCAAGAGTTCTAGTGTTCAAATTAGATGATTGAGAAGAAGAAGACCAAGTTTATATAGATTCCATTGAAATGACCTTCAGTTATTTAGGCTTTGATGGTGAGATTTTAAACTCCCCAATGAAAGACGGTGTGAAATCTAACAAACCACAATCATTGCCAAGGAGTGCAATCGTAGGTGAATTATGATCATAAAAATTATTGTCATTAAACAAAAATGGTTCAACTTTTGAAGATGGAATAAAAGTCGTAAGAGAGTTGGAAATAGGATTTGTATGTCCAACTTCAGATTGTTAAAAAAAAAATAGATTTTCATATGCCTTAACTATATAGAGCCTATTGTTATACACAAACTTCATTGTATGGTGAAGGGTAGGCAGGACTGCCCCCATGGCATAAATCCGTAGCGTACCAAGAAGAATGCTATATGAAAGATAATTAGGTATCACATAGATAAGGGTAGGCAGTATCACAAGTCCAACCTTAATAGGTAATGTGATTGTACCTAGTGATTGTCTACTCACAAATTATTAAAGCCACGAATAGAAAGAGTATCAGGCTTGATGAGAGAAGTATTTCTACCTACTGATTGTCTACACACCTTTTATCTTATCTCCAATAATCTAACATTTTGAATGACTCTTCTGTACATATCTAGGTGTACTAGGGGACATCATCAAAGCATCTTCTTCTCCTTCATTTTGTTCATCCTGCTTCTATTGCTCATCGTTTTTCTCTTCTTCCATAATTTCTTCTATTCTTTCAAAATCATGCTCATCAGATACATATCCATCAATGTCAATAGAATTCTTCACTATCTCATCAACCTTCACATTCGAGCTTTCTACAATATTTCTCTGTCTTTTACTAAAACATTTGTATGCCTTGATTCTAGTAGAATATCCAAGAAAAATGCCTTCATCACTTTTTGTATCAAACTTTCCCAAAATTTCTTTGTCTCTTCTAATATAGCATTTTCTTCTTAAAACCTTGAAATATTTAACTGTAGTAATTCTTCCATGCCCTAGCTCATAGGGAGTCTTTGTACTATTTGCTCTTTCTTGAACTTGATTGAACACATAAACAGCAGTATGAATAGCTCTTTTCAAGTAAACTTCCTGTAAACCAGCCTCAGTAATCATTGTCCTAGCAACTTCTTGAACTATTCTATTTTTCCTTTCAACAACTCCATTTTGTTGAGGAGTTCTCAAAGCAGATAACTGTCTCTTTAATCCACGCACTTCACAAAATATATTAAACTCATGGGAGGTGAATTCTCCACCTCTGTCAGACCTTAAGCATTTTATCTTCAAATTCATTTTATTTTGAACCATTTCTTTGAATGCCTTGAATCTATCTAATGCATGTCATTTCTCTCTAAGAAATGTAACCCGTGTATATCTAGAATAATAATCAATTAAAAACATAAAGTACCTTTCACCAAATAGACTTCTTACTCTTGTAGGACCACAAAGAGCTGTATGAACTAAATCTAGTAGTCCGATAGTAGAATGTTCCTTTGATCTGTAATTGAACCACCAAAAATGTAACACTAAGAGGGAAAGAGGATTCCCTTTACTAGGCCCCTTAGGGTTTTTCACCTAGGGGCATTGCGTTTAGGAATGGCTCTCTTTCCGCTTGGTAGTTACGGTATTTTTGGCAGTTGTATTCAAAGGAAGGGTTGATTGATGAAGGTTGTGATATGTGTGTGATAAGTGTGTATAAAAACTAAAATGAGATGATACTAATCTAATCTATGAAATTTAAATAAAAGCAAATATGAACTAAATGCAATACTAAACTATATGCCCTAAATGTATGCAAACAAAAAGGAAACTGGAAAGTTAAAAGCTTGTGCACCTAGGAAATGAAACTTGCAGATGAGGAGCCCCGAAAGGTTCTAGAAATTGCCTGAAATATGCAAAGGGACACTTACGGCAATGGGGTTGACATAGTCCTTCTGTCGGGAAACTCTGTCGGGCTATGTTTCGGAGAAAAGGGTACCCAAAAATTAAAAAACCCTTTTCCAGGCCCGATACAGGGACAAGGTCGCCAATGATGGCGACCTAGTCCTCCTGGTACTTTTTGAAGCCTGAAGGTTTGATTTTGTGGGTCCTAGTTGGTACTTTCCTTCTCTGCAACAGCCCGTGTCCAAATCTCCCGAAAATGACCTGGAACTTGTCCTCTTGCTTCTCTTTAGGGTTTCATGCCTTGATGTGACTTGAATGGAATGATTGCACTTTCTCCAACATTTTGAACCTTTCTAAATCTGCACACACCTACAAAGCACATGCAAAGACCAAAAAAATGTTGGGGTTAAGGAATAGGGGTTTGCCTAAGTCAAACCCCTTTGATGGTAGCTAAACCCAAATGAGAGACAATGAAAGGAAAGGGTGCTTGAATGATGAACTCAATAGAAACACTTACCAAACCTTTGATTGTTGAAGTCTGCAATATGCAAGAACAACTTCAATGAAAGTAGTTTGTGATGCCTTGTGCTCAGTTGCTTGTTTGTGAAAATAAGAGTGCAAGAGTGCTTGTGGATGCAAAATGATGTTAGGAGGGGGTCAAAATGAAGGTGAAAACCCTTATTTATAAATACTAAACCTTAATTTTCCCGAAATACAACATGATAGGATGACACTAGGGTTCTAGAGGCAAAACTCCTGTTAGATTTTGATTTAATTTTGAAATTTATGCCAAAAGGGACTAGGTCGCCCAAGGTGGCGACCTAGTCCACTTGGGCAATTTTAAGTAGTGGTCGGAAATAAAATAATGTTTAATGAAATTTACTAGCTTTGCCTCTCAAAACGCACTTTAATCAAGCCTAAAAGTATATGAAGGGGACAAATTAGCATAAGAAAAGGGTTAAATTAGGGGTGACAAGCCTAGGAAAGTGTGAAAATGCATTACAACACTCTACAACACTTTGTCACAAGGCTTCGAAAGGGGTAAAGAGGGGTTATTTAGGTGAATTATGTTGAAAGGGTCTTATAAAAGTGAGGAAATGTGTTACAACACTTCTCAACACCTTAGTAAAACACCGTTAGATTGTTGTTGAATTGCAAGCTTTCAAGATTGAATCAAGGTAAAACAAGGCCAAAATCCAACGGAAAAGGCCAAAATGAGAGAAAAAGTGCCAAAGACTACACTTTTTGGCAACACATTTAGCCCCCACTTTAGTGAGAGGATGAACTTGCTCCAAACTCACACTAAAGTAGCCAAGTCATGCACGTTGAGAGGGATCCAATGTATTCATGTTAGTAAGATGAGATGGCATAAATCGAGAGGGATGATCAAGCCCCCAAAATCAAGATCCC